>JAMPIV010020207.1:0-67922 GCA_024509875.1 Oreohelix idahoensis | reverse complement strand
TCTCCAATCAGCTGCACTTAAAGCTCTCCTGTCAGCCACATTCACAACTCTCACCACACTCCTCAGTCAGTGCACATCTCACTCTCCAGTCAGTCATAGGCACCAATCTCCAGTCAGCCACACTTACCACACTCTCCAGTCAGACCCACACACCACACTCCCTAGTCAGCCATGCAGCAGTACACTCCCCAGTCAGAACACTCACCACTCTCCAGCACTCAACACTCTCCAGTCAGATGTACACACAACACTAACTAGTCTGCCGTGCATTCCCTAGTCAGCCATACTTACTTCACTCAAACTTCAGTTATACTCAACTCACCAAGCACTCACACACCTCATTCTGCACTCACACACTTATTCTCTACTCACATACCTCAATCCAGTATCACACATCTCACTCCCCACTTACACACCACATTACCCACCCATACACCACTCTCCACTCAGCCACTCACATTATTCTCCAGACAGCCACACTCACCAAACACTCCAATAAGCTACATTCACCACACTCTTCAGTCAGCCACACTCACTGCTCTCTTCAGTCATCTGTACTCACAACTCTCTCCAGTCAGCTGCACTCATCAAACTCTCCAGTCAGCCAAACTTGTACCACTTTCCAGTCAGCTGCACTTGCAACACACTCCACTCTCTCCAATCAGCCAAATACAACCCACTCCCCAGTCAGCTACACTCACTCCAGCCAGCCACACTAACCAGTCAGCCACATTCATCACACTTCAGTCATCCTTACCACTCAGCCTTGCTCACCACACTCACCTGTGAGCCACACTCTCCAGTCAGTCAAACTCACTACACACTCCAGTGAGCCACTAACTACTCTCCAGTGAGCCACTCACCACACTCTCCAGTCAGCCACATTCACCACTCTCTCCAGTCCCCCGCACTCACAATACTATCCTGTCATCTACACTCATCTCATTCTCCAGTCAGCCGCGCTCACCAGTCAACCATACTCACCAATCAGCTGCATTCACCACACTCTCCAGTCAGCCCCACTCAGCCACATATACACACTCACCAGTCACCCACACTTCACTCACTTATCCATCAGTCACACTCACTTCACTCCAAATTCTGTCATACTCAACTCACTACCCACTCACACACCTCATTCTGCACTCACACACTCATTCTCTACTCACATACCTCAATCTAATATCACACATCTCACTCCCCACTTACACACCACATTACCCACCCATACACCACTCTCCAGTCAGCCACTCACATTACTCTCCAGACAGCCACACTCACCAAACACTCCAATAAGCTACACTCACCACACTCTTCAGTCAGCCACACTCACTGCTCTCTTCAGTCAGCTGTACTCACAACTCTCTCCAGTCAGCTGCACTCATCAAACTCTCCAATCAGCCAAACTTGTACCACTTTCCAGTCAGCCACACTTGCCACACACTCCACTCTCTCCAATCAGCCAAACACAATCCTCTCCCCAGTCAGCTACACTCACTCCAGCCAGCCACACTAACCAGTCAGCCACATTCATCACACTTCAGTCATCCTTACTCACCACTCAGCCTTACTCACCACACTCACCACACTCACCTGTGAGCCACACTCTCCAGTCAGTCAAACTCACTACACACTCCAGTCAGCCACTTACTACTCTCCAGTGAGCCACTCACCACACTCTCCAGTCAGCCACATTCACCACTCTCTCCAGTCTCCCGCACTCTCAATACTATCCTGTCATCTACACTCATCTCATTCTCCAGTCCACCACACTCACCAGTCAACCATACTCACCAATCAGTTGCATTCACCACACTCTCCAGTCAGCCCTACTCAGCCACATATACACAGTCACCCACACTTCACTCACTTATCCATCAGTTGCACTCACTTCACTCCAAATTCTGTCATACTCAACTCTCTCCCCATTCACACATCTCATTCCTTACTCACATACCTCACTCCCTACTAATACATCTTACTCTCCACTCATACACCTCACTCCCTACTAATACATCTCACTCCCCACTCATACACCTCACTCCCCACTCACACACCTCATTACCCACCACACACCTCATTCCTTACTTATATACCTTACTCCACATTTACTCACCTTACTTTTTCCCACCCTTCTTATCCTCCATTCTACTCTATTCCATACTCACTTCTTTTGCACGCCTTCTTCTCCTTCCGTTCTTCTATGCCCAATTTTCTTTTCTCCATATTTTCTTCTGCACCCTTTCTTCTGCTCCTTCTTTTTAATCCCTTCTTCTTTGCCTCTTCTCCTCCCTTCTACTCCCCCCTTTAACTTTGCCTCTAGTTTTTCCCCATTCATTTTCCTGTTCTTTTCCCTCCATTCATCTCCCTTATCCTTCTCCCCGTTTTGTTTTTCTTATTTGCCTCTGCTTCTACCACCCGTGTGTTACCGGGGCCCGAAAGGGGAGCAAAGAATAGTAACACTGCACCCTACCATGCATGTCGTAAAAAGCGACTAAGGAGGGTTGGGCATGGGGCTGGTTACCCCATCCCATAAAAAACTTCACAGACTTTGGACAAGTCTGCTTTCCTTTTTTCCACCCTTCTTATCCCCCATTCTACTCTATTCCATACCCACTTCTTTTTCACGCCTTCTTCTCCTTCCGTTCTTCTATGCCCAGTTTTCTTTTCTCCATATTTTCTTCTACTTCGTCTCTTTTTCTTTGTCCCTTTTTCTCCCCTCTTCCTTTTTCTTCTTGCTCTTCTTCCCGAAGAGTGAGGGGAAAGTGAGGTTTGTGTGGTTGATGAGTGTGACTGAAGAGTGAGATGTATGATTGGAGATTGAGGTGCATATGAATGGGGATTGAGGTGTGTGTGAGACTCTGGAGTAAGGTGAGTAAATGTGGAGTAAGGTGAGTAAATGTGGAGTAAGGTATATAAGTAGGGCATGAGGTGTGTGGTGGGTAATGAGGTGTGTGAGTGGGGAGTGAGATGTATGAGTGGGGACTGAGATGTATTAGTAGGGAGTGAGGTGTATGAGTGGAGAGTAAGATGTATTAGTAGGGAGTGAGGTATGTGAGTAAGGAATAAGATGTGTGAATGGGGAGTGAGTTGAGTATGACAGAATTTGGAGTGAAGTGAGTGTGACTGATGGATAAGTGAGTGAAGTGTGGGTGACTGGTGAGTGTGTGTATGTGGCTGAGTAGGGCTGACTGGAGAGTGTGGTGAATGCAGCTGATTGGTGAGTATGGTTGACTGGTGAGTGTGGTGGACTGGAGAATGAGATGAGTGTAGATGACAGGATAGTATTGAGAGTGCGGGAGACTGGAGAGAGTGGTGAATGTGGCTGATTGGAGAGTGTGGTGATTGGCTCACTGGAGAGTAGTAAGTGGCTGACTGGAGTTGTAGTGAGTTTGACTGACTGGAGAGTGTGGCTCACAGGTGAGTGTGGTGAGTAAGGCTGAGTGGTGAGTAAGGATGACTGAAGTGTGATGAATGTGGCTGACTGGTTAGTGTGGCTGGCTGGAGTGAGTGTAGCTGACTGGGGAGAGGATTGTGTTTGGCTGATTGGAGAGAGTGGAGTGTGTGGCAAGTGTGGCTGACTGGAAAGTGGTACAAGTTTGGCTGATTGGAGAGTTTGATGAGTGCAGCTGACTAAAGTGAGTTGTGAGTACAGCTGACTGAAAGAGCAGTGAGTGTGGCTGACTGAAGAGTGTGGTGAGTGTAACTTATTGGAGTGTTTGGTGAGTGTGGCTGTCTGGAGAGTAATGTGAGTGGCTGACTGGAGAGTGGTGTATGGGTGGGTAATGTGGTGTGTAAGTGGGGAGTGAGATGTGTGATATTAGATTGAGGTATGTGAGTAGAGAATGAGTGTGTGAGTGCAGAATGAGGTGTGTGAGTGGGTAGTGAGTTGAGTATGACCGAATTTGGAGTGAAATGAATGCGACTGATGGATAAGTGAGTGAAGTGTGGGTGACTGGTGAGTGTATATATGTGGCTGAGTGGGGCTGACTGGAGAGTGTGGTGAATGCAGCTGATTGATGAGTATGGTTGACTGGTGAGCACGGCTGACTGGAGAATGAGATGAGTGTAGATGACAGGATAGTATTGAGAATGCGGGGGAATGGAGAGAGTGGTGAATGTGGCTGACTGGAGAGTGTGGTGAGTGGCTCACTGGAGAGTAGTGAGGGGCTGACTGGAGGGTTTAGTGAGTTTGACTGACTGGAGAGTGTGGCTCACAGGTGAGTGTGGTGAGTAAGGCTGAGTGGTGAGTAAGGCTGACTGAAGTGTGATGAGTGTGGCTGACTGGTTAGTGTGGCTGGCTGGAATGAGTGTAGCTGACTGGGGAGAGGGTTGTGTTTGGCTGATTGGAAAGAATGGAGTGTGTGGTGAGTGCAGCTGACTGGAAAGTGGTACAAGTTTGGCTGACTGGAGAGTTTGATGAGTGCAGCTGACTGGAGAGAGTTGTGAGTACAGCTGACTGAAGAGAGCAGTGAGTATGGCTGACTGAAGAGTGTGGTGAGTGTAACTTATTGGAGTGTTTGGTGAGTGTGGCTGTCTGGAGAGTAATGTGAGTGGCTGACTGGAGAGTGGTGTATGGGTGGGTAATGTAGTGTGTAAGTAGGGAGTGAGATGTGTGATATTGGATTGAGGTATGTGAGTAGAGAATAAGTGTGTGAGTGCAGAATGAGGTGTGTGAGTGTGTAATGAGTTGAGTTGAGTATAACTGAAGTTTGAGAGAAGTAAGTGCGGCTGACTAGGGAATGCACGGCAGACTAGTTAGTGTTGTGTGTACATCTGGCTGGAGAGTGTTGAGTGCTGGAGAGTGGTGAGTGTTCTGACTGGGGAGTGTATTGCTGCATGGCTGACTTGGTAGTGTGGTGTGTGGGTCTGACTGGAGAGTGTGGTAAGTGTGGCTGACTGGAGATTGGTGCCTGTGACTGACTGGAGAGTGAGATGTGCACTGACTGAGGAGTGTGGTGAGGCTGACTGGGGAGTGAGTTTAGTGTGGATGGTGAGTGAATTGAGTGTGGCTGACTAGAGAGAGCAGTTTTGGCTGACTGCAGAGAGTTGGGAATGTGGCTGACAGGAGAGTTTTAAGTGCAGCTGATTGGAGAGCATGGTGAGTGCGGCTGACTGGAATGTGATGTTGCAGTTGACTGGAGAGTAAGATGAGTGTGGCTGACTGGAGAGTGATGTCTGCAATTGACTGGAGAGTGGTGAGTGCACTGACTGGGGAGTGTGGTGAGGCTGACTGGGAAGTATGATGAGTGTGGCTAACTGGGGAGTGCCTGGTTAACTAGGGAGTGTGGTGTGCATGGCTGAGTAGGGAGTGTGGTGTGTGTGCATCTGACTGGCAAGTGAGTTGAGTGTGTCTGATTGATGAGTGAGGTGGGTGTGGCTGACTGGGGAGTGTGGAGAATAAGTGTGGCTGATTGGAGAGTGTGGTGACTGAGGTGATTGCAACTGGTGAGTGAGGTGAGTGTGGCTGACTGGGGAGTGTTTTGTGTGCATCTGACTGGTGAATGTGGCAGACTGGAGAGTGCAGCTGACTGTAGAGACAGGAGAGTGCAGCTGACTGGGTAGTATGGTGAGTGTGGCTAGTCTAAGAGTGATGTGAGTGTGGCTGACTGGAGTGTGCAGCAAATTGAGGAGTGGTGAGTGCAGCTGACTGGAGAGAGTGTTGAGTGTGGCTGACTAGAGAATATGGCTGATTGGGGAGTGGTGAGTGTGACTGACTAGAGAGTGTGGCTGATTGGAGAGTGGTGAGTGTGACTGACTAGAGAATGTGGCTGATTGGAGAGTGGTGAGTTTGACTGACTGGAGAGTGAGGTGAATGTGCGACTGATTGGGGGGTGAATTAGTGCGACCTACTGCTTCTTCTTTCTTTTCTTCTTATTTTGATGGTTGTGACTGGATGATTGGGTTGTAGACTCCCTGAGGTGGTGGATGAGCAAATGAAGTTCATCTTCTGCTCTCCCTCCATTTCTTTTGGGAGACTGGTGATTGTGATGTGTCTGTGGAGTTAGTTGAGTGTGTCTGGAGAATGAGGTGTGTGTGTGTGTTCTTCTTCATTCCATTCTTCTGCCCCTGTTCTTCCCCAAAGCATCTCCTTCCCATTATTCTGCCATCGATCTTCACCCCTCGATCTTCACCCCTTTTTTTATCTTTCTATTTCCCCCTTCTTCTTTTCCCGCTTCTTCACTCCATCTTTGACCGTTTTTCTCCACCTTCTTTTACCCATTCTTCTCCCCCCATTCTTCTCCCCACCATTTCTTCTCCCTTGTTTTCAACCCGTTCTTTCCTCATTCTAACCTCTATTACGAAGAAGAAGAAGGCGCCCTTCTTCTTCGTCTTAAGAATAGAGGAAAGAACGGGTTGAAAACAATTGAGAAGAAATGGTGGGGAGAAGAATATGGGCCGAAGAATGGGTAAAAGAAGGTGGAGAAAAACGGTCGAAGATGGAGTGAAGAAGCGGGAAAAGAAGAAGGGGAAGATGAAGGGGGAAATAGAAAGATAAAAAAGGGGTGAAGAAGATCAAGGGAAGAAAATCGATGGCAGAATAATGGCAAGGAGATGCTTTGGGGAAGAACAGGGGCAGAAGAATGGAATGAAGAAGAACACACACACACACACACCTCATTCTCCAGACACACTCAACTAACTCCACAGACACATCACAATCACCAGTCTCCCAAAAGAAATGGAGGGAGAGCAGAAGATGAACTTCATTTGCTCATCCACCACCTCAGGGAGTCTACAACCCAATCATCCAGTCACAACCATCAAAATAAGAAGAAAAGAAAGAAGAAGCAGTAGGTCGCACTAATTCACCCACCAATCAGTCGCACATTCACCTCACTCCAGTCAGTCAAACTCACCACTCTCCAATCAGCCACATTCTCTAGTCAGTCACACTCACCACTCTCCAATCAGCCACACTCTCTAGTCAGTCACACTCACCACTCCCCAATCAGCCATATTCTCTAGTCAGCCACACTCAACACTCTCTCCAGTCAGCTGCACTCACCACTCCTCAATTTGCTGCACACTCCAGTCAGCCACACTCACATCACTCTTAGACTAGCCACACTCACCATACTACCCAGTCAGCTGCACTCTCCTGTCTCTACAGTCAGCTGCACTCTCCAGTCTGCCACATTCACCAGTCAGATGCACACAAAACACTCCCCAGTCAGCCACACTCACCTCACTCACCAGTTGCAATCACCTCAGTCACCACACTCTCCAATCAGCCACACTTATTCTCCACACTCCCCAGTCAGCCACACCCACCTCACTCATCAATCAGACACACTCAACTCACTTGCCAGTCAGATGCACACACCACACTCCCTACTCAGCCATGCACACCACACTCCCTAGTTAACCAGGCACTCCCCAGTTAGCCACACTCATCATACTTCCCAGTCAGCCTCACCACACTCCCCAGTCAGTGCACTCACCACTCTCCAGTCAATTGCAGACATTGCTCTCCAGTCAGCCACACTCATCTTACTCTCCAGTCAACTGCAACATCACATTCCAGTCAGCCGCACTCACCATGCTCTCCAATCAGCTGCACTTAAAGCTCTCCTGTCAGCCACATTCACAACTCTCTGCAGTCAGCCAAAACTGCTCTCTCTAGTCAGCCACACTCACTTCACTCACCAGCCACACTAAACTCACTCCCCAGTCAGCCTCACCACACTCCTCAGTCAGTGCACATCTCACTCTCCAGTCAGTCATAGGCACCAATCTCCAGTCAGCCACACTTACCACACTCTCCAGTCAGACCCACACACCACACTCCCTAGTCAGCCATGCAGCAGTACACTCCCCAGTCAGAACACTCACCACTCTCCAGCACTCAACACTCTCCAGTCAGATGTACACACAACACTAACTAGTCTGCCGTGCATTCCCTAGTCAGCCATACTTACTTCACTCAAACTTCAGTTATACTCAACTCACCAAGCACTCACACACCTCATTCTGCACTCACACACTTATTCTCTACTCACATACCTCAATCCAGTATCACACATCTCACTCCCCACTTACACACCACATTACCCACCCATACACCACTCTCCACTCAGCCACTCACATTATTCTCCAGACAGCCACACTCACCAAACACTCCAATAAGCTACATTCACCACACTCTTCAGTCAGCCACACTCACTGCTCTCTTCAGTCATCTGTACTCACAACTCTCTCCAGTCAGCTGCACTCATCAAACTCTCCAGTCAGCCAAACTTGTACCACTTTCCAGTCAGCTGCACTCACCACACACTCCACTCTCTCCAATCAGCCAAACACAACCCACTCCCCAGTCAGCTACACTCACTCCAGCCAGCCACACTAACCAGTCAGCCACATTCATCACACTTCAGTCATCCTTACTCACCACTCAGCCTTGCTCACCACACTCACCTGTGAGCCACACTCTCCAGTCAGTCAAACTCACTACACACTCCAGTGAGCCACTAACTACTCTCCAGTGAGCCACTCACCACACTCTCCAGTCAGCCACATTCACCACTCTCTCCAGTCCCCCGCACTCACAATACTATCCTGTCATCTACACTCATCTCATTCTCCAGTCAGCCGCGCTCACCAGTCAACCATACTCACCAATCAGCTGCATTCACCACACTCTCCAGTCAGCCCCACTCAGCCACATATACACACTCACCAGTCACCCACACTTCACTCACTTATCCATCAGTCACACTCACTTCACTCCAAATTCTGTCATACTCAACTCACTACCCACTCACACACCTCATTCTGCACTCACACACTCATTCTCTACTCACATACCTCAATCTAATATCACACATCTCACTCCCCACTTACACACCACATTACCCACCCATACACCACTCTCCAGTCAGCCACTCACATTACTCTCCAGACAGCCAAACTCACCAAACACTCCAATAAGCTACACTCACCACACTCTTCAGTCAGCCACACTCACTGCTCTCTTCAGTCAGCTGTACTCACAACTCTCTCCAGTCAGCTGCACTCATCAAACTCTCCAATCAGCCAAACTTGTACCACTTTCCAGTCAGCCACACTTGCCACACACTCCACTCTCTCCAATCAGCCAAACACAATCCTCTCCCCAGTCAGCTACACTCACTCCAGCCAGCCATGCTAACCAGTCAGCCACATTCATCACACTTCAGTCATCCTTACTCACCACTCAGCCTTACTCACCACACTCACCTGTGAGCCACACTCTCCAGTCAGTCAAACTCACTACACACTCCAGTCAGCCACTTACTACTCTCCAGTGAGCCACTCACCACACTCTCCAGTCAGCCACATTCACCACTCTCTCCAGTCTCCCGCACTCTCAATACTATCCTGTCATCTACACTCATCTCATTCTCCAGTCAGCCGCACTCACCAGTCAACCATACTCGCCAATCAGCTGCATTCACCACACTCTCCAGTCAGCCCTACTCAGCCACATATACACAGTCACCCACACTTCACTCACTTATCCATCAGTTGCACTCACTTCACTCCAAATTCTGTCATACTCAACTCTCTCCCCATTCACACATCTCATTCCTTACTCACATACCTCACTCCCTACTAATACATCTTACTCTCCACTCATACACCTCACTCCCTACTAATACATCTCACTCCCCACTCATACACCTCACTCCCCACTCACACACCTCATTACCCACAACACACCTCATTCCTTACTTATATACCTTACTCCACATTTACTCACCTTACTTTTTCCCACCCTTCTTATCCTCCATTCTACTCTATTCCATACTCACTTCTTTTGCACGCCTTCTTCTCCTTCCGTTCTTCTATGCCCAATTTTCTTTTCTCCATATTTTCTTCTGCACCCTTTCTTCTGCTCCTTCTTTTTAATCCCTTCTTCTTTGCCTCTTCTCCTCCCTTCTACTCCCCCCTTTAACTTTGCCTCTAGTTTTTCCCCATTCATTTTCCTGTTCTTTTCCCTCCATTCATCTCCCTTATCCTTCTCCCCGTTTTGTTTTTCTTATTTGCCTCTGCTTCTACCACCCGTGTGTTACCGGGGCCCGAAAGGGGAGCAAAGAATAGTAACACTGCACCCTACCATGCATGTCGTAAAAAGCGACTAAGGAGGGTTGGGCATGGGGCTGGTTACCCCATCCCATAAAAAACTTCACAGACTTTGGACAAGTCTGCTTTCCTTTTTTCCACCCTTCTTATCCCCCATTCTACTCTATTCCATACCCACTTCTTTTTCACGCCTTCTTCTCCTTCCGTTCTTCTATGCCCAGTTTTCTTTTCTCCATATTTTCTTCTACTTCGTCTCTTTTTCTTTGTCTCGTTTTCTCCCCTCTTCCTTTTTCTTCTTGCTCTTCTTCCATTCACATTCTTGTGGATCTGTATGCTTTTGCAATTATTTGTCATCTTCATATATTAGGCTTTGGTCATCTGCAAACAGTATCTCATTCAGTGAGCTGTATTCTCCAATTCTTTATCTTGACTAAATGTTAATAACCCCAACTTCTATTCACAGTGAAATGTCAGTAACCACTCCATTTCCATAAATTGTTTGTATCTTCTCAGCTTTTTTGTCTTCTTTGGAGTTTAGCTTCTCAAAACTCTTGGCCTAAATTTCCCCTTGCAATCATTTCCTTTTTCTCACTATCCTTCTATTTCCTACATTACATTCTAAATACTACTTTATATCTACATTTCAGAGTTTAGACATTAGAGGACTGAAATGGTACGAAATCATGAATGTGGAAGTGACGACAAGAACCAGACAATTGCCAGTGGAACAAGAAGATGCAGGTGATGGATAGGACATCAAAGGATAGTACAAAATCACCAATGTAGAAGTGATTCAAGAACCAGACAAGGTAACTTTAGAAATTAAAAAGGAATATAAAGAGATTGGGAGACGCTGTAGCACAGTGGTTAGTGCACTGGCTTCCTAGTTCGGTGGTTTCAATCCCCAGTTGAGGTGGGATATTTTTAGACTGCAAACAGCTCTAGGGTCGACCCAACCTCAAGAATTGGGTACCAGAGCAACTTCTGGGAAGGTTAAGACTGCTGGCGTGATGCTGACCACATCACCCCTAGTGTGCTGATTGTCGAGAAAATATGGGGCCTAACACCATATTCCCAATATGCCTCAGTGGGCGTGGAAACAGGATCTCTTTACCTTATAAAGAGATTGACAGGAAGTCCATTATAATATGGTAAGACTTTTATAAATGTGCTTTTGCAGAAAAGAAGGTTTGACATGATGACAAGGTCAGTAACACACCGAATTCTCTTTATAAACGGGTGCTTGCGTAGAATAGAAGGACTGAAATGGTATGACAGTCACAAATGTGGAATTGGTGACAAGAACCAGACAAGTGCCAGTGGAACAAGAGTTGACAAGAAGACACTGGCGATGGATAGGACACACATTCAGGAAACATGTTGATAGCAATACAAGGCAGTCCTTGTTCTGGAATCCACAGGGAAAGAGAATGAACAAACTTTATTTTCAAAGGGTTGAGAATTGGGCACACAGGCCCATCTAACATTCTACCCTTCCTTTCGCTCATCTTTCATACTATATTCATTCATTCTCATTTGCATGTTACATATCAATTTCAAGAAATTCAACGTAAAGTAAAATAATAATATAGCACACTCATATTAACATTAATTACTTATAAGCATGACATAACATATGTTGAAAAGTACAAACATCGTCATTAGAACCTACAGTTGATGTTATAAGAAAAGATAATCCATTTAGGGGGGCATGTAATCAGAATTCAGACAGTATTCAAAAAGTCGATGATTGTATGAATAGGGACTCAGGTTGTTTCTTAGGTAATGTGGAAGACAATTCCAAAGATGAGCAGCAGAGTATGCTAAGCTTTTCTTGAATAAGTCAAGCCTATGCTTGGGCACTTGCAATCTGTTAAAGCATAGACTGCCTCTTTCATTGTAATTGAACATTGGCCACAGATATGCTGGAGCATTGTGTGACAGGATTTTGTGAACAATTTTAGCTTTGTTAAACAGGAGGCGCTTTCTTAAGGGCAGTATTCAGAGAATTTTATAGAAATCTACACACTGAGTTTAGGCAGTTGTCAGAGACTAGACGCACTGCATGCTTTTGTAGTGAACAGAGTCTCTTTGTGTTGGACATTGAGCAACCATCCCAGATTGTGGAGCAACAAAGGTAGACCAAAAAAACACATGGAGAAGAGAGCTGGATACAGAGGTGAAAAAGATGAGGAAAACATGGAAAGAACTTGAGCAGATGGCACAGGACAGGAAGACTTGGCATGTGTTTGTTGAAGGCCTATGCTCCTCGGGGAGCTAAAGGGTATTGATTGATTGATGCTGCTCGAATTAACATAGAATCGTTTCTTGACAGGTTACTTATTAGCTATTTTATATAGTATTACAGCAGATATGTCCCTATTGCATAGCCTTTCTGACACTTATATAGAGCACATGTGGAAAGAGGTTGAGGAAAAGGTCAAAGATGAGAACAGAAGTTGTGATACACCCAAGGAAAGTGGCAATAACATTACATTAATAACATTACATTAATAACATTACATTAACTCTTACTATCTGGCAAGCCCCGTGAAGTGGCGCGGGTTTAGTACCAATTTTACGGCTCGCCAGTTCAAGTGGCGCGCGACGGTAACGATAGCAAAACTAGCGCGTAAAAACGCGGTTTTAGCTCACGTATAGTAAGAGTTAATAGTATCACATGGACATCACAGCCAAGGGTAAAGGTAGTCCCATAGTAGATATTGCTGTAGAGGAGTAAAGTGTTTGAGACTCCACTGCACTAGGTCAAGCTTTATGAGGTGGGCTTTCTGCCTTCCCTAACTCAAGAGCAGTGAGGTACTCCCTTACAGCTGAGTAGACTGGAGTGTGCTGCTACCAGGCTTAGAGCCTGGTAACTTTAGTAATTGCCAGCACTCTAACCACTCAGCCAGTCTGACACCCAAAGTTAAAGCTAAGTAAGCAAAAAGATGAGAAAAGTTGAATATACAACTTAAAGATTTGTTTTGTTGTATACTGCAGCTGGAGCCAACACCAGATCCTTGGGATGATATGGTCAAGGGTGAAATATCACATGATATCCTTGACATCGAGGGAGATCCAGTAAGTTCTAAACAGTTAATTTCCATTGGTCAGATTGATGCTGTTATGTTTGTCATAATTAGTAGAGTTCACTTTTGGGATGTTAGATTGATATAATGTTATTGATATTGTCACAGTGGTAGTATTGTTAGCATTAAGTTAGTTAATCATTTAGAGCAGAGGTGGCCAAACTACGGCCCGCGGGCCAGATCCGGCCCGCCAACCAGTTTTGACCGGCCCGCCAATCTGTTTTGGCCGGCCTCTTATTGTTGATTGAAAATTACTGTATACTCCATCCACTGTGCTAAAAAAATATTACAAAATAACACGCACAGGCACCAGAAACAAAACCAAAAAGACCCAAAATGTACGATTAACATCTCCCCACCTCCCACAATATGGAGCCGCGGTAGCATAGTGGTTAGTGCACTGGCTTCCTAGCGCAGTGGTCTATGGTTCGATCCCCAGATGAGGCGGGAATTTTTTAGGCCACAAACGGCTCCTGGGTCGACCCAGCCCCAAATGGGTACCAGAGCAACTCTGGGAAGGTTAAGGCGGCTGGCGTGATGCCGACCACATCACCCCTCGTGTGCCGACGGTCAAGATAATATGGGCCTAACACCATATTCCCAATATGCCTCAATGGGCGTGTAACGGGTTCCTTTACCTTTACCTTTTACCTCCCACAACACCACCAACTCTCTCTCTCTCTCTCTCTCTCTCTCTCTCTCTCTCTCTCTATCATACCAATTGAGCTCTACTAGATAGTGCCGACAAAACAGAAATTATAACGTCAAATCTCTGATCGTGCACGTAGACAGGCGAAGACAGTGTCGGTACCTACTTTGATAATGAGAAACTGAAAGCAATGACAGATCTTTTCTGCGGTCGGAAGTCTCTGAGATCCAATGATGTTGCTTTGTCTTTAGCATCGGTATAGCAAAGTGATCGTGGGAGTGGGGGTGGATGGTAGGTACATTTCTATAGGAAAGAGTTGAGGTGCACAGTTGGTCTTGTGAAGTGTGTTAAGTATAAATCAGCCAGTGACACTTCTGGGCTTGTAGCTGTTGTGCACGTTTTCATGTATAAGAGTTTGCATTTGTAAAAATGTTTTCTAAGTATAGAAAAATGGACATTGAAAATCGCGCATTTAAACCTGAATGGGAGTTCGATTATTTGTTCATTCTCAATAAGGATAATAAACCTCAGTGCTTAGTTTGCACCCAAGTGTTAGCCGTAGTGAAGGAATATAACTTGAAACGTCACTACATCACAAATCATCAGAAAAACAACGACGAGCATAGCAGCGAGTCGAGAAAGCTTGTGATTAAACAACTCAAGAAAAAACTGAATCAGCAAAAGAGTATATTTGGTCATGTAAATAAGATTCAGGAATCATCGCTCATGGCGTCCTATGTGATTAGTTATGAGCTTGCAAAAGCAAAAAAAAGCCGTTTACTGATGGAGAGTTTGTGAAAAAGTGTGCAGTTCAAATGGCAGAAGCGTTCAATGAAGAAAAAGTAGTAAAAGAATTTCAAAATGTACCTCTTTCAAAACAAACCGTAGCTAGGAGAACAGAAGATATTAGTTTGCATTTGTCCCAGAACTTGAAATCTTTAATTGAAAATTGTCCATACTTTTCACTGGCGATTGATGAAAGTACAGACATCACAGGCACTAGCCAGCTTCTTATTTTTGTTAAAGTGATCCAGGAATACTTTACTGTTTCTGAAGAATTACTGAAAGTTTGCTCTTTGCATGGTACAAGTAAAGGGGATGACATATTTTCTGCAGTTCAAAATGCCATGGAAGAATATGGTGGGTTTGAAAAATTGTCTGCTGTGTGTACCGATGGTTGCAAGGCTATGGTTGGGAAAAATACTGGTTTTGTTGGACTTTTGAAGCAAAATAAAATTGTCGTGCCTACATTACATTGCATAGTTCACCAAGAGGCCCTTTGTGCAAAATCCATAAACCTAAATGACACTATGGCTACTGTAGTGAAAATAACGAATTTGATCAGAGGAGGACACAGCTCTCTAACTCACAGGAAGTTCCTTGCATTTTTAGAAGAAGTGGATTCTGTTTACGGTGATCTCCTGCTTCATGCTGAGGTGAGATGGCTTAGTTGAGGAAAATGTTTAATAAGATTTTGTGAACTGAAGGATGAAATATTTGACTTCCTGCGAGACAACTTACCATGTTCAATTGATCTTCAAAATAAACTCAAAGATATTCATTTCATTCAGCACTTGGCATTTCTCACAGATATAACACAACATTTGAATGTACTGAATTTGCAGTTACAAGGAAAAAGGCAAACAATTTTTCAAATGATGGGCTATGTTGATGGCTTCAAAAAGAAACTGAGCCTATTTAGTCTGTCTTTGCAAAAGAATGACCTGTTTCATTTTCCTTGTTGTAAACAGCTGTCTGAGAAAGAGAGTGTTACCTTCAGGAGGTATACAGATGACACTGAACAGCTGATTTCTGAGTTTGATCGTCGATTTCAAGATTTTGATATGTTTTGTCCACAATTGGAACTTTTTAACAACCCATTCAAGTGCACAGGGGAGGCTCAGCCAGCAGAACTACAATTACAGTTATGTGAACTCCAATGTGACCCATTCATCAACACAACAGAAGCAACTGGAGCTGATTTGTGGAAATTACTACCAAAGGAACGTTGCCCACTTTTGAGAAAATGGGCCCTAAAAGTGTGCTCTATATTTGGTAGCACATATCTTTGTGAGACAACATTTTCTGCCTTGAAGCTTATCAAATCCATGTTCTCAGAATTGCTACGTCACAAATGGAAGTAGACTTCAAATCACTGGTGAAAAGTTTAGATAAGCCACACTCTTCACAATGAAATAACACACAATTGCATGTTTGAAATAAATAATTACATGTCATATTACAAATTACAAAACAAATTAAAACAACAGATTCATTATATTTTTTTTACAGTAATTTCAGTCCGAAGACAGGTATACATGTCTTGGCAGATGTGCAGTACAGTAATTTGCCGTTGCTTTCTGTACGTGGTTCATTATATATGAAAAACTAAATCTCAGAACGTTATTTCTTTAAGGATTTTATAGGTCTGGCCCTCTAGTGTTACCCTTTACCATAATCTGGCCCTCGGCCAACCTTAGCTTGGCCACCACTGATTTAGAGGATAGTGAAGTTACCGAATTGATAATTTTAGCCATTTTTGGTGGTGGGGAAAAAAAAGTAGTTCACTGTAGTAATATTTAGTTAGTCTTCTTCTTCTTTTCCTTTTTTTTTTTCCTTCTCATGGAGCCACCACTACAGCTGGTCACCTTCACAGGAAGCCTGCATCAACACATTTATGTGTTCTTGCAGACGTGGTTTCTGAAGCCATTTGTTTTCCACAATTTTGTTGTCAGCCCCATGCACAACCTTCACTAGTTGACTTTTATGACATGCTTGAAGGAGCATTGGGCCTATTTTTTTTGTCTCATTAGAAACCCCAGGGAAACACATGATGGAGGCAAGTCGGTCATATTATTACTGTTAAATTCATATTCATTATTTTTTTAAGTTCAACATATTAATGAAAGGGCATGTGATTGTCTCCCTGAAGATGATTGACCAAATAAAGAAAACTTTTGAAGTCACGACATCCAGGGTTCTTCATTAAGGAAAACTTACAGAACTATAAGATGTAGAATCATACACATATTTGTGCAGCAATAGAGGCACAGTTGGAGGGGCAGACAATGATGCCAAAATAAGAATACAAAAAGCAAGAGGAGCTTTCGTTGCATTGTGAAACATATGGAGAACGAGAAAAACAAGTTCAACACAAAGATAAGAATCTTCAACTCAAATGTCAAAGTCAGTCCTATTGTATGGGTGTGAAACATGGAGAACAACAAAAACAACCAAAAAGCTAGACTTTCATAAATGAGTGCTTGTGTAGAATAGAAGGATTGAAATGGTATGAGATCAAAGGTCGGATGCAGTGGATCTCCAGCATCATATGTTTGTTGTCTTGATGGTGCACTCTGATAGACTCTTTCCTGCCCATCTCTTGATGTTATCTTTCCTGCCCATCTCTTGATGTTATCTTTCCTGCCCATCTCTTGATGTTATCTTTCCTGCCCATCTCTTGATGTTATCTTTCCTGCCCATCTCTTGATGTTATCTTCCTACTTACAGCAATGTCCTTCTCCTGTATGTTTGCCTTCAACTCTTCCTTCCATTATAGTTTTCAACAAGGTATTGTCTTTTTGTGTGTGGCCAAAATATTTTAGATGCCTAATTTTGATCTCCTTCATTAGTTTTTTTTTATTCCTGGATTTTTAGGACCTCTTTATTTGTTTTCTTCTCTTTCCATGGTGTGCCCCTTTCTTCTATATACCCACATCTCAAGGGCCTCAATTCTTTCTTTCAACTGCTTGTATCATCTAAACTATGCTGGCTTGCTTTGACACTCAGTCATAACAATAAAACAATCCCTGCAGTGTGGATCACTTGGTGCACAAGGACACTATTAGTCAGATCAAATTCTAATCACAAAACTACTTCTGAATAAACTCACATAGAAACACACTTGAACTGAGCATTACTCCTCGTGGCAATACACATCTAGGCCCTACATCATCATTGACAAAACATGATACAGCATTGCTTCTTGCACTACTAAATAACATCTGGGCTCTATATCATCATCAACAAAACATGGCACAGCATTGCTTCTTGCACTACTAAATAACATCTGGGCTCTACATCATCATCAACAAAACATGGCACAGCATTGCTTCTTGCACTACTAAATAACATCTGGGCTCTACATCAACAAAACATGGCACAGCATTGCTTCTTGCATTACTAACATCTAGGCTCTACGTTATCATCAACAAAACATGGCACAGCATTGCTTCTCGCGCTACTAAATAACATCTGGGCTCTACATCATCATCAACAAAGCATGGCACAACATTGCTTCTTGCATTACTAATATCTAGGCTCTACATCATCATCAACAAAACATGGCACATCATTGCTTCTTGCACTACTAAATAACATCTGGGCTCTACATCATCATCAACAAAACATGACACAGCATTGCTTCTTGCACTACTAAATAACATCTGGGCTGTACAACATCATCAACAAAACATGACATAGCATTGCTTCTTGCACTACTAAATAACATCTGTGCTGTGCATCATCAGCACACTTTGATTGTATGATATTTTCTTTATCTCACAGGTCAGACTTTTTCAAACCAGAATTTCCTGTGGGTCACACCAAGTCATTTGAATCTGTCAGAACCTACACACACGGAGAAGGCTGGACCTTTGCTGTCTGCGGATTTCAGCAGAAGAGAACTTCAGTGTTGATCATATAAGTGAAGAACTTGAAACTTTTTGCAAAGAGGCATGAAGCAAAGAACAGCAAATTTTTTTATGTTTATGAGGATGGCCCTAACAGGACTTGAGGTTTATTTATTTCTGTAATAAATTCTCTCCTTTGTAATCTTCTGTCCAAACACTTTAGTTTAAAAAAAAAAAATACCAATTAGATAGTTTCATAGCAGAAACTGCTATAAGAGAGTGAAGTGTAACAGTTCATCGCACTAGGTCTAGCTTTTTTAATGAGGTGACCAGTTTTCTTCCTTGTTGTCTTTGCCTTCCCTAACTTAAGAAAAGAGTCAGGTACCCATTTACATCTGGGTAGGCTGGAGCATGGCACTACCAGGGTTTGATGCTGGAACCTGGCAATTGTGCTGTGATAGGAAGGTGCCCTAACCGCTTAACCAATCACATACTCCCAAACACTTTAAATTACCATATAAGACATGCTTTTTTCCAGAAATTTTAAAAAACTGCCTTACATCTTATAATGTGATAATCATTGCTGTCATAAACAAACATGTTATCTTTTATCATTTCAACTTTCAAATGTTTAAAATATTTTTGGGAAATGATCAATCGCCTATGTAATAAATTGCTTTTATTTAAAAATAATTCAGTAGTTTTATATGTGCAGTAAAATGCTTTTGTTTAAAAAGAAGAAAAGCAATATTAATTGTGCAATATAATAAATACTTTCCTATAGGTCACTACTTGAAACACAGATGCCATCACTGAGAACCTGAGGTTATCTACCAACACAAGCCAGAATAAATATTCTTCATACTTTGATCTTACCACCCCAGTGATAGCTTGCTATTCGAAGTGACTGGAAATATTAGCAGATGTTGGAAATCCCATCCATAAAAAATGAAGACTTCTCCATCTCCGACCCCCGTACTTCAATAGCTACAATAAAAGAAAAACATAAAAATCAAGACAGTCACAATGAAAAGATTTAGAAGTTCAGGATTCACCCTGCCATGAGATACCAAATTGGTGCCGTTCCTAACAAGGTGACCCTTCTGGGTGGAAAGTAAACACGATATTGTTCAACATTTAGCGTACCAAGAAAAACATTGCTGAATCTCCTATGCTTTAGAAAGGTAAAGGAACCTGTTACACGCCCATTGAGGCAACAACTCCACTAGAGGGTCCTCCAGTAGCTGAGAGTGGGCTCTGTCGAGGCTCAGAGCCTGGCACTGCACCTGCCTGGTGGAGCTCCACAGGGTGAGCAGCAGTACGAGATTTATTTGACGGTGTACTCATCCATAGAAAAAAACGAGTTGCGTGATACTGTGGTTTCCGGTGTGCCTTCTGGCCCAGTATCCACGACTTCAGCACCTCTTCAATGTCCCAATTGGATTGGAAAATAATTTCGCCTGAACCTCAACTGCTGTCCCATCCAGCTTCATGCTAGGGATTGAAACCTCCAACCTTCAGCTGGATTACTGGGAAGAACAGGGTCTGCTGCTTGTAGGTGAGGTAGGCTTGAGCATGAGAGGCTGAGAGACATTGAGAGTCTTATGTTGCGCATCATGCCTCAAGGACCTCAGCCATTAATAATTGATCCACAGTTACAAACATTTTTTCTCCATAGATTTCTTTTAGGATTGTCCAGTCTTTTAATAGTTTCTTTTCATTTTCTAGGTTTTTCTGAACTAGTTTCCAACACCACTTATATTTAATTTGTAAATGGTCCCATAATTTTTTCTATATAAATTTGAACTGTTTTACTGTGTATCTGTCATATTGTATGTAAAATTATTATTATGGATTATCATTTTATACTTATGTATAACTTATTGTGATTATATATATCACATTTATTTGATAACACTGATCGTTGTTAACTTTTCTTGTTTTGTAACCCATAGTTATTTTGCTGTTCTGATTCTTGTACCATATTGTTATTTTGTTGTTGCCTCTGTAAACTTATTTTTTATTATTACCAGCATGATTTTATTGTTGCTTACATAAATTTTAGGATTTTCTAATTAGTACGTATTTTATAAGATGCCAATATTTATCTGTAGTACACAGTTACTTCGCATACATATAATTACGTCAAAATGGCACAAGCAAAGACTGTTAAATTACCACACCCCATGCAACAAGAGATAAACAGGTTCCTGTACTCCAACCACATGAAGTACCACAACATCATGTACAACCACATGACATGCCCCTACCCATTGATCCAACTATGGTTGCATTACAACATATTACCGACACTTTACAGAATGTTGACCATTACTCCAAATTTCAAGCCATTAGATGTGGAAACGTTACAGCACCACAAGTATCCCAAATCATCCAATTCTTATAAGTCATGTTGGACTTGGGAAATCAAGAGGAAATATTACTCACTCATGGAACTCTCATAAGGTTACAATGAGAAACTGATTATGTCTACAACTTACGTGCAAATCACAGAAGAAATCATACTGTCAGTGCCTTACAATGTGCCAACAACTCTCACACGGTAGCAGGTAGCATATGAACATAGATCAAATTATTCTCATCGGAAGACAAACATTGATCCAAACTGGATACATTCTCTTATTGACCAGATCAACACTTCAGAGTCTCACATAACGATAACGATAATGCAATCATTTCTGCAAAAGCACCAGGATGTCTTCACTCTGTCACATCTTGAGTTAGAAAGAACAAACAGTTACCATGGAGATACCCACCATTACTGACTCTCCCATTCATCTTAAGCCATACCACACACCATTGAAGAACAAAGAAATGGTAGAGAAGGCAATAAATGAGATGTTGGAGGCTAGAATAATTGAGAGATCCCGCTCTGAGTGGTCTTCACCCATTGTAATTGTCAAAAAGATAGATAGATGGATCAAATCATTTTTGCTGTGACCACAGAGCATTAAACAAAATTACCAAGACTATTTCGTACCCATTACCAAGAATTGATGACATTTTAGCAACATTAGTACACTCTGACTGGTTTACAACACTTGACGCCAGATCAGGTTTTTGGTGTATCCCAATGTCAGAAATGCAAAGTCGTCTACTTTTTGCGCTCATATCAGATCTTATACTTGAAATGTTATGTCTTTTGGACTTACAGGAAGCCCAGCAACCTATATGTCACTCATCGACAAGGTACTCAAAGGTGTGCAATCATTTGCATTAGCATACATTGATGATATATTGATACACACTTCAGGATCCATAGACATCGACTATGCCAACATCATATCAAACTAAAATTGCGAACAGAAACCAAATATCTTGGATTCAGAGTAGGTATATGCCCAGATGATAAGGTACAAGCATTAGAAACATGCCCAGACACACCACAGTGCATACAACTCGCAGATTTATCGTATGATGGGTACTATTGCCAACATGTAGTGAATTTCTCTTGTGCTGCTGAGCCACTTATTAACCTTACAAGAAAGTATGCAAGGTCTAGATGGGATGAAAATTGTCATCGCAGATTTATCGTATGATGGGTACTTTGCCAACATGTAGTGAATTTCTCTCGTGCTGCTGAGCTACTTATTAACCTTACAAGAAAGTATGCAAGGTCTAGATGGGATGAAAATTGTCATAAGGTTGCCATCCATTACACCATTCAAAAGTTCAATTTCACCCTCTGAGGAATGCCGTTCACCATCAGAACTGATCATAAGCCTCTTAAAAATTGGCTTTCAAAAACATCCAGACAACCTCGGAAATTACAAACATGGGCCCTCAACATCCAAAGTTACGACACCAAAATTGAACATACTCCAGGCACAGCTAACACGTGCAGATTTGCTTTCACAAATACCATATCCAGATTCATGTCCATCTACGAACAACACTTAAAAGGAAGACACAAAGTCAACCTCATATTGCTGATAATACTAAGGAGATCAACATTATTTATTCAAACCCTTTGAGCCCACAGAAGAAACAGAAGACACTCATGGGGAATACAGAATTCAGGAAACCATTCAGTTTAGGATGAGCAGTTACAAGATGAGACACTTCGAAAGATCATTACCCAGTTACAACAAGATCCATCAAAAGTAAAACATTATACGCTGATACCAGAAGATAATGAATGACCAGCTCTGTTTTGTAGACTCTAAGGGTGAGATCATACTTAGGAAATGTATCTCCACACATTTTGTATAGAGAATACTTAAACAGTTTCATGATAACAATGGACATGTTGGAAGAGACAAAACCTTAGATGTGATATGAAGACGATACCGTTGACCAACACTACATAAAGATATAGTTATATGTCTCAAATTGTAGAACCTGCAGAATACGTTCTATGAAACCCATCCATGCCCCCATTCAAGAAATGTCATGATTACACTTCTACCTCCTGTATGTTCGGAAACCCACTTTTCCACTGGACAATCTTCTCAAACTACGTCATCTGTACCTTGGAGAGGATCCCATAGAGATCATACTACAGGAAAACATCATGTGCACACATTAGCTCACAGAAATGCACATAGAGCATTTGAGAAGACAAAGAATGTTAACCAGAACGCTACGTTACATGAGTTTAATGCAGGAGATCATGAGTATTATAGAAATCACATCAGTGACTCAAAGTTTGATAACAAATGGAGAGATGGATATACAGTTATCCAATGTACATCCCCCACGACTTTCATCATTTGGAATGAGGAAAGAGACATCACTAAGGCACATGTTTTACAACTTTGCAAGAATGATCAGAAACCAGTCATCATCCCAAAGGTGATATCAGAATGCCCCCATTCTTCACAGTACGTATGTTGTTTCTCCCACAGAAGTTACCAATACCTAGGTCCCCATCTCGTCTAAAATCCATACAATACCAGTATCACATGTGCCCATGGACAAGGCATTATCCACATTAGTTCGATTCATCCAGACTTATATCACAGGGTCAAATAGTAATCAGAACATCATGTATGTGGTTATGCTAGGTATTGTATGAATATTATATTGCCTCAAGATTATTACACAAAAACGTTGTTTTGCGAATAATAATTATAACAGTCTTACTGTTCCTCACCCAGTTCACATATTCACTGTTAATCACAAATGCTCATTAATAGGTGATACATTTTGAATTGATGCTTCGTATACATTTGCTAGTACTACTGTTCATAATATACAGCCACTCAATTTACTCGCTGACTTGAATGTTTCTGACACTGTAGTGTGGAAACTGATTACAGATAATATTACACTAGTGACTCGTATAGATATTCCATTTTCACTTGGCCACTATGCCAACGTTAGACATGAATGATATGTTACACAAATTACAAGTCGAGAATATCGATACTCGTACTAAATGGACAAATAGATTTACAATTCCATGCGTTTTTGCCTTTATCATTATTATTGCTGTTATAAGAAAGGATCTGTTAATAGAGGTCAATATACTAAGAATAGAATTAGAAATGATAAGGAAACTCTAGTCGAGTGTATCCAGACGACAGAGTTAAATACTCCTGATCAGGTCTCAAGTAATCCACTTCTATGTAGAAGACACCAACCCCCACCCCTTTCGCTTTGGAAGTAATTGCTGAACAAAAATGGAATCATCAGATCCCAGTGTTAGTCATACAAGGAACAGCCCCCACAAGACTGTAAATAATTTAGTATATTTCACGCTCAGTTTTTTAATCCATTATGCTTGCTGGAATGTGTTGGAATACTTGGTGTCATTGTAAATATGTTGTGGACAATAATTTTAGTTTCCACCATTCTTTGTTTGACATTCCTACTGTTGAATGCTTATTCTAACAATCTTCTTTCGTTATTCATGGTCAAGAGTATACATAAAAGTTAGAACATTGTAATGTTAACATAATATGACTATTTCAGTATCCTATATAGAACTGACTATTCCAGTCTCCTATATAGAACTGACTATTCCAGTCTCCTATATAGAACTGACTATTCCAGTCACCTATATAGAACTGACTATTCCAGTCTCCTATATAGAACTGACTATTCCAGTCTCCTATATAGAACTGACTATTCCAGTCACCTATATAGAAATGACTATTCCAGTCACCTGGAATCAGAACTGACTAGTCCAGTCTCCTATATAGAAATACGGACATACATTGTGTTGAATACAAATTATATTTGAGAGAATTGAGATTTGTATGTACAAGCAGCATAGCCACCACTTTATCAACATAATGGAGAAAATGTCACTGTTAATAATCGATTGCTTACATGGACATGCTTGACAATATTGAGAATTTGCTATTCAGGTCATATACATTCCATAGTATATGGATAGCTATCACACTATTATAATATTGTTGATGATGTCAATGTTCTACTGGATGTTAATAAAAAACTTGATAATCTGGGTTCTTTTTCACTGTTGGGCCCAATGATAGCCAACAACAGTCCATATGTTTGACCTCCACTAAATGGTTGATATATATGTATATGAATGGATTTAGATAAGAATTTCTCACATTTGAGAATTATTAATTTATGTGCTTGTTCATATGGAAGTATTGACCACACAAAGGCATTATCATTGTTGATGAAACTTTTATAAGTGTCTTATTTTTCATAGTACATTGAAGTGTCTAGCTCCGGTATACATTTCCTGGGAGAGAATTGATATTTGTATGTACAAGCAGCATATTATAACATCATAATTTCACCTATGTCATTTAATAATTGATATTACATG
Organism: Oreohelix idahoensis; assembly: GCA_024509875.1. Lineage (NCBI taxonomy): Eukaryota > Metazoa > Mollusca > Gastropoda > Stylommatophora > Oreohelicidae > Oreohelix > Oreohelix idahoensis. Next base: position 42,716 of record JAMPIV010020207.1, on the reverse strand, counting down.
GACATGCTTGAACACTGGAATCATAATATAGTAAATATATGGATAGATCACACTTTTATAATATAGCATGGAATGATTCAAATGTTCCATAATTGATTTTGATTGACTATTGTTGCATTCACATACTGGATGTTAATAAAATTGATAATTGGGTGATGATCTTTTCACTGTTGGGCCCAATGATTTTTGCCATACAGTTCATATGTTGCCACCTCCACTAATGGTTGATGTATTCTATTGAATTTTGATTTATGTCACTGTGTTAATAGTAATTAATCCTAATTCATGCACCAGATTTGTATGTGACATTAAATAGAAATTTTTAGTTGAGTTTGAGTGAGAATTGCCATTATATTTTCACACTTGTTCATATTGAAATAGTATTGACCACACAAAGGCATTATTTTGTTGATTTTATAAGTTATTTTCAGATATGTTGATTGAAGTTCTAGCTCAACATTGAACACTATATTGCAACACAATGGATTTAGATAAGAATTTCTCACATTGTTGAGAATTATTAATTTATGTGCTTGTTCATATGGAAGTATTGACCACACAAAGGCATTATCATTGTTGATGAAACTTTTATAAGTGTCTTATTTTTCATAGTACATTGAAGTGTCTAGCTCCGGTATACATTTCCTGGGCAAAGGCACGTAATGGGACCGTGAATGTAAACCCCTAAGAAAATAGATGGAAATTAGCAGAGTAGTGGAACCACCACAGCAGGCCACAGGCATAATAAAGAATAATCACAACTTTGAAACCAGACTCCACAAAAATATCATGTTTGGTCTATATTTGGACATTAAGACAAGACAAAAAAGGATAAGCGTATACTACAGACCTAAGGGTCTTTTATCTTTGGACATACGCCCTAATATAACCAACTAGGTTGAACGGGACGCGCCTCGCCAAAACTTTATTTTTAAAAAAAAAAGTAAGAGATAAAAAAAATATTATAGGTTAAAGTTATCAGAAGATATTGGAGTTTATAGGTTTTGTGTTCAAAATAAAGCCATTTTCAGTCTTTGCAAATTAGCTGTAAGGACGCTAACTTTCGTGCCTTAACAGGCTAAAAATAACTTGTTGAAATACCTGCTGCATAACTCGGGCAGATCGCCTACAAAAATGTAACTGAAATGTTAAATTTGATTGGCGTGACAGCTAAGGTTATACCAATCAAAGTGTAGGAATTGATTTCATGGTGAAAAAAATATATCGAGTTCATACTCCATCCTAAAGAGACCTCCTACAGATTTTGAAGTGTTAAGAACTATGTCAGGCAGCGAGATATCGCAAAGCAGATTTGTCTGCAGGCCTTTGTAAAACTTAGACTTTGTGATACTTCTAAGTAAGACATGTTACTGCGAGATATTGCTATTTAAAAGAATTTTTTTTCTTTTTGACATTCGATTCACGAAGCAGTGCAAATAATGTCTTCTTCTTCTTCTTCCGTCCTTAGCCACCGACCGTCAAAGCAGTCAGTGGCCATTACGCCTAGTGGCGTCTTAGGGCAACAGCAGATAGGTTTTCTTTGCCATTGTTTCCCATCACGCCTATTGGCGTCTTTAGGGCAACGGCAAATCAATCCATCTGCTGTTGTTTCCGTAATCGAAGTGACTGGCAAACGGGTGATCAGCCCGTTGGTGCAAATAATGTATAGGCCTAGAATCAATTTTAAAGTGATGGTCAAGATTTTCAGGAACATCATGTGACTATTCTTATATGCAGTAAGTTGAACCATTTTTGCAGGTTTAGAACTGCTGAAACATTAATGCTGGAAAAGTCAGGTGAACTACTTACTTACTTACTTAGTCGTTCCCCTTCTACCGTGAGGTGTAGAGGTCAGGTGAACTAAACAAAACTAAATCTGACTCTGAAGGAATGTTATTATACTGAGAACTTCAACTCAAGTCATCTTGTAGGAGCAGTCCTTGATGTCAATTACACTAAGAGAAGTATGGCCAGCTTACATAGCACCATTAGATGTGATTCTGAGTACTACTGCAGTTTTAAATAGTAAACCAGAAGACATAATTAACCAGGATTAAGAACATGAAGTAATAGTGCATATTCAGTGAAGATACTTGATTCACAATGTGTCAGTGTGGCATACAAAGATATTAAGACTGTCCAGATATAAATTGGAAATCATCATGGTAGTAGATCAAATCATATTATCACAGTACGAATTGTTACCAGCAAATGATGTTAAACTTTTTGATGTTCCTGTACCAAGTTCAAATGTACAATTTACTGCCTGTAAAATTATTCAGCCAAATAAAAAAACCATGATTATTAGTTGGCCAAGTATCCAGATGTACTTTGTTCCTGTCATGTTTACATTGAATGCTTGAACTGTACATTTCTGTGAAGAATTATTGTCTAAGAATACAGAACATGGAAATTTCTATTTAAAAAAAAAAAAAAAAAATCCAAATGTATCGACTTAAAGATAATTGGTCATGAAAGTGCTTGAAACCCAGAAGCCATCACCGAGAACCTGAGGTTATCTCCCAATACACCACTATATCACAAGCCAAAATAAATATTCTTCATATTTCGATCTTACCATCTCAAACGACAGCTTGCTGTTCGAAGTGACTGAAAATATTGGTATCTGTTCGAAATCCCATCCATTAGTACCAAAGACTCCCTCTCCATCTCCAACCCCCATACTTCAGTGTCATGCTTATAAGTAGTTAATGTTAATATGAATGTGCTATTTTATTTGACTTGACAACGTTGAATTCCTTGACATTGATATGTAAAGTGCATGTGATAATAAATAAAAGGTGAGAGAAAGGAAGGGTAGAATGTGCCCAATTCTCAACCCTTTGAAAATAAAGTTTGTTCGTTTGTTCACTGTTGCATTTTTTGTCTTCTAATAGTGTTTTGAAAATGTTAATTCATAATTACCATACTGAATGCCCCCCACCCCCCATATTCTTTACCTGTTTGAAAATTTTTTTTTTTTTTTAAATTTATTAGTATAATCAGAATTTTCAGTTTAAATGTGAAGTCTGTTCTTTTGTATGGCTGTGAAACATGGGCAACAATAACAACCAAAATACTACACTTTCATAAATGGCTAAATCGATAGGTAGTCCTATAGCAGTGTAGCAGGAGGTTATTTAAAATTATTTATCTATGTAAGAATCCAGGTATCTCATATGCTACCAGGAGAGTATGCCAGTAAAGAGTTCTGGTCTTACAAGTAATACCCCAGTCTTAGAAATAAGCACTGGTGTATGGATATCATAGAAATAGTCAGACTGTGAAAACCCTGGCCAGTTGGTAAGAGGTTGTACCAGGATTTAAGGTGTCTCCTCCCTGTGACTATCTTATGATTACTTATTGTCTAGGGGATAATTAAAATGAACATTCACTGTAACCACAGATGTAAGAAGTGAATAATTCCTCAGGTACAGTTAAAATATTTTAATATTTACACTAATATTCTATTTCTGCTAGTTGGAAAAGAGCATTAAAATCTATTTTTTTTTAAATATTCACACAGTTATTATTATTGTCTGTTAAGACTTCAGGATCTTGAACAATAAAGTTAATGAAAACTGGGATCACTTTTTTGTATCACTGTTCTTTTAGTCCTCTGACTTTACACATTTCTGTCCTCATTTGACTGAATTCCCTACTGGTTGACTACTGTTGTAGATTTGTTTTATCTCACAACTATTGCTGTTTGTTTCATATCTTTTGGTGGTCAGTGTCCTAAGTGACACTTTCTGAACATCTGGATACTGCTGCCGCGGCACTGTCCGTTGTATATATTAGTATTGGTAGACCCAGCACTAGGGATGCCAATGACCAGTTGAAGTTCACTCTTTGGGGTCCTGCACTTTTGTGGGATTGCCTCTGATGAACAACACAGGCTTCTGATACTTGACAGTCTGATTTGAGTTATTTCATGGAACCTGAAAAATCATATCAGCCTTGGCTAGTATCTGGCTAGACTTGTAACTGACTAGCACAGATGTCAGACCAGTCAGTCATCAGATGTCACCGTTATACCATCATAGTAAGTAAGGACATTGTTTCAGTGATACAGAAGTATTAACATTTCAATTAATTGTAACTGACTAGCACATAAGTCAGACTAGTCAGTCATCAGATGTCAAAGTTATACAGTCATAGTAAGTAACATCATTTCAATGATACAGAATTAATATTAACATTATCAGTAATAAACATCATCTGGTTTATTCCGCTCCTGTACATCCTTTACTTATTTATAACTTGATCTTTCCAAACCATATCAGGTACAAATTTAAATACTGATGCCATTCCTAGCATCTACACAAAATTAATACACAAATAGATAAAGTGAGTGCCCGACTGACCAAACGATCAGGTTGCTTTCTTCAGTAGTACAACTACATAGTTTTGAAACTGAAACCTGGCTGTGAAACACTCCAGTTTACCAGCTGTAAATGGGCACTTAGTTGTGCACTCAAACTAGGGAAGGAAAAGGCAGCGAGGAAGGGAACTAGTCACCTAACCTCGTAAAAGCGGTATCTTCCATGATGAAGCTTCTAACACTTCATTTGCCTATGACAATCTCTGCCATGGGACCTATGACAATCTCTGCCATGGGACTGCCTTTATCTTCGTACGAGATACAGCATTTACTATGATAGATGTTATCTACATTTGGCTGTGGGGCTAGTTGTGATTAGTTTTTGTACAAGCAACAATCATCCACATAGCGCATGTTTAGATCATATTAAAAATAACTACATTATATCAATGAATATTCTACGTGCATATTTTGTGAAGTCTATACGAACCTGAAATAAAAAATATTATACACGGTAGTATCATAATTTCGCTTACCCTCAGACTTCAGATACTGGACTGAAAAATTTTCTGGCGATCCGCTCACAATTCATATGGTATATGGGTAGTGGCGAAACTCTGCCTCCAGTCTGTCTCAAACCGGCTTTCCATGTGTGTCCTTTCAGTTTACCGATCCGCTATTTATAAGTCTCTGGCGGACGTATCGGAGGGCACTGACGTCACAGCTTAAGACTCGGGCTGACATCCCTTTCCGAAACAGCGATTACACCCGATCTGTGCGTTGCCTGAAACTTTCCCCGTCTCATCCTCGGCTTATATATTATCCATACTGTTCCATCCTATCTTGTTTTATACAGCCGATATATCTCTATTATCCTATCCATGTAATTTCACAAACTGTTATATGTTGATTTTAGTATTTAGAACAGAAGTGGGTTTACAGGCTTTCAGCTTAACTGTAGACCGCCGTAATACGCATATATCTCCGTAAATGATAACTTCCTACTGTTTTTCCTTATATACAGTTATACACAATCCTCTACTGGACTAAAAGGTGAAATCCTTTTCACAATGATTCCATTATGCTCTTATTTATCATTGCCGATGTCTCATCGACATTTTGTCGATACACCGCCATTTTGTAAGCGGCCGGCCCTGTGACAATCGATCGGTGAATGGTCTGTAAACTACACGAAGCCATGTTTGCAATGTATTGAAACCAATTTTGCGACAAGCAGATACTGTCATAGGGGAGTGAAGTGTTAGAGACCACTATACTAGGTCCAGCATCGAGAGGAGGGGGTGACCAGTTCTCTTACTTGCTGCCTTTTCCTTCCCTAACTCATTGTCAGGTACCCATTTACAGCATGTTAGTACCATGATTGGAGCCTGGCACCTGTGCTGTAAGAGACCATCTGTCAATGGTCGCTCCATAAATGGGTGCTTGTGTCAAATAGAAGAATTGAAGTGGTTTGACAAGATGAAAAAACGGAACTGATGACATCAACTAGACAAGTGCCAGTCAAATAGAAGAATTGAAGTGGTTTGACAAGATGACAAATATGGAACTGATGACATCAATTAGACAAGTGCCAGTCAAATAGAAGAATTGAAGTGGTTTGACAAGATGACAAATATGGAACTGATGACATCAACTAGACAAGTGCCAGTCAAATAGAAGAATTGAAGTGGTATGACAAGATGACAAATATGGAACTGATGACATCAACTAGACAAGTGCCAGTCAAATAGAAGAATTGAAGTGGTTTGACAAGATGACAAATATGGAACTGATGACATCAACTAGACAAGTGCCAGTCAAATAGAAGAATTGAAGTGGTATGACAAGATGACAAATATGGAACTGATGACATCAACTAGACAAGTGCCAGTCAAATAGAAGAATTGAAGTGGTTTGACAAGATAACAAATATGGAACTGATGACATCAACTAGACAAGTTCCAGTCAAATAGAAGAATTGAAGTGGTTTGACAAGATGACAAATATGGAACTGATGACAATAACTAGACAAGTGCCAGTCAAATAGAAGAATTGAAGTGGTTTGACAAGATGACAAATATGGAACTGATGACATCAACTAGACAAGTGCCAGTCAAATAGAAAAATTGAAGTGGTTTGACAAGATGACAAATATGGAACTGATGACATCAACTAGACAAGTGCCAGTCAAATAGAAGAATTGAAGTGGTTTGACAAGATGACAAATATGGAACTGATGACATCAACTAGACAAGTGCCAGTCAAATAGAAGAATTGTAGTGGTTTGACAAGATGACAAATATGGAACTGATGACATCAACTAGACAAGTGCCAGTCAAATAGAAGAATTGAAGTGGTTTGACAAGATGACAAAATGAAACTGATGACATCAACTAGACAAGTGCCAGTCAAATAGAAGAATTGAAGTTGTTTGACAAGATGACAAATATGGAACTGATGACATGAACTATACAAGTGCCAGTCAAACCAGATGAGAAGAATTGAAGTGGTTTGACAAGATAACAAATATGCAACTGATGACATGAACTAGACAAGTGCCAGTCAAAACAGTTGAGAAGAATTGAAGTGGTTTGACAAGATGACAAATATGGAACTGATGACATGAACTAGACAAGTGACAGTCAAACGAGATGAGAAGAATTGAAGTGGTTTGACAAGACAACAAATATGCAACTGATGACATGAACTAGACAAGTGCCAGTGAAACCAGATGAGAAGAATTGAAGTGGTTTGACAAGATGACAAATGTGGAACTGGAAGCTGCTGCAGATGGATAGGACACACATTACAGAAACCTGTTGATAGCATTAAAAGGCAGTCCTTGTTCTGAAATTCCCAGCATAAGAGAGGTAGAAGACCAAAGAACATGTGGAGAAGAGAACTGGAGACATGGAATAAAGATGATATAGAAAGACCTTGAGCTGATAGCACGGGACAGGAAGTCTTGGTATAAGTTTGTGGATGGCACGGGCCAGGAAGACTTGGTATAAGTTTGTTGATAGCACGGGACAGGAAGACTTGGTATAAGTTTGCTGATAGCACGGGCCAGGAAGACTTGGTATAAGTTTGTTGATAGCATGGGCCAGGAAGACTTGGTATAAGTTTGTTGATAGCACGGGACAGGAAGACTTGGTATAAATTTGTTGATGGCATGGGACAGGAAGACTTGGTATAAGTTTGTTGATAGCATGGGACAGGAAGACTTGGTATAAGTTTGTTGATAGCATGGGACAGGAAGACTTGGTATAAGTTTGTTGATAGCATGGGCCAGGAAGACTTGGTATAAGTTTGTGGATGGCATGGGACAGGAAGACTTGGTATAAGTTTGTGGATGGCATGGGACAGGAAGACTTGGTATAAGTTTGTGGATGGCACGGGACTGGAAGACTTGGTATAAGTTTGTTGATAGCATGGGACAGGAAGACTTGGTATAAGTTTGTTGATAGCATGGGACAGGAAGACTTGGTATAAGTTTGTGGATGGCATGGGACAGGAAGACTTGGTATAAGTTTGTTGATAGCATGGGCCAGGAAGACTTGGTATAAGTTTGTTGATAGCATGGGCCAGGAAGACTTGGTATAAGTTTGTTGATAGCACAGGCCAGGAAGACTTGGTATAAGTTTGTTTATGGCACGGGACAGTAAGACTTGGTATAAGTTTGTTGATAGCACGGGACAGGAAGACTTGGTATAAGTTTGTTGATAGCACGGGCCAGGAAGACTTGGTATAAGTTTGTTGATAGCATGGGCCAGGAAGACTTGGTATAAGTTTGTTGATAGCTTGGGACAGGAAGACTTGATATACGTTTGTAAAAAGCCTATGTTCCAGGGGAGCTGATGAATGAATGACTGTACAGAATACAACATAATATCCCATCATGCCCTTAAAGTGTGCACTAGTTGATGAATGAATGACTGTACAGAATACAACATAATATCCCATCATGCCCTTAAAGTGTGCACTAGTTGATGAATGAATGACTGTACAGAATACAACATAATATCCCATCATGCCCTTAAAGTGTGCACTAGTTGATGAATGAATGACTGTACAGAATACAACATAATATCCCATCATGCCCTTAAAGTGTGCACTAGTTGATGAATGAATGACTGTACAGAATACAAGATAATATCTCATCATGCCTTTTAAGTGTGCACTAGTTGTTCAACTGTTTTTTCCACATGTTGATTAACCAGGGCTGATGAGCTCCTCGCTGTTTCGCAGCCAATACCATTTTAAGTACTCCTTGTTATTATCTACACTGTAGATCTAGGCTTTTCTGGCTCTCCGAAACGTGTTGAGTTAATGTCATGAGCTTCAGTTTCTCCAGCTTGGCTTACATTTAAAAAGATCATCACTTGTGGTCCCAAGCTAGGAGGGAGAAGCACATGGCACATTCCATGGGGGCTATCCAAATATGCAGAGCTAAAATACTGTGCTTTGGTTCGGCTCTCGATGGATGGGTATGAAAAGAGAAAAGAAAATAGCTAACGTTGAGGCTACAAGGCTGGGTTCTTCCAAGGAATTGTCACGTCCTACATAGTTATTTCTCAGCTCTCCTATCTATAATGGGGTCCATAGTGAGATCCTCCTGCATGCAGGTAAAAGCTAGAGTTACATCTGGGACTCAAATGACTCCTCCAAGCTTAGTGTGCAATGCTGAGTTCTCAAGTATCACCACAGGGGGAATCCTTAATTTCGATTATCCAAACAACCCTTGTCCCTAATTAAGTCAGATGATCAGTGTTCTACTGCATAATGGAGCATCCGATTGGCTAAGCAGTTAGAGCACTTGCTTCTCACGACGAAGCTACCGGGTTGCAGAACTGAAACCTGGTGACGTCACAATCCACTTAACCCAGCTGTAAAAACGGGTAGAGTTAAGGAAGTCAAAGACAGAACTGAAACCTGGTGACGTCACAATCCAGTTAACCCAGCTGTAAAAACGGGTAGAGTTAAGGAAGTCAAAGACAGAACTGAAACCTGGTGACGTCACAATCCAGTTAACCCAGCTGTAAAAACGGGTAGAGTTAAGGAAGTCAAAGACAGAACTGAAACCTGGTGACGTCACAATCCAGTTAACCAAGCTGTAAAAACGGGTAGAGTTAAGGAAGTCAAAGACAGAACTGAAACCTGGTGACGTCACAATCCAGTTAACCCAGCTGTAAAAACGGGTAGAGTTAAGGAAGTCAAAGACAGCGAGAAAGGTAACTGGTTACCCCATCTCATAAAACCGAACCTAGTATAGTCAGGTCTCTAACATTTCACTCCCCTATCTACTACAGGACAGCCTTTACCTTTTCTCTGTATAATGCACCCAAAATGACAAGTACAACCACACACACACACACACACAGGTCATGTTCATAATCTTTATTTTCACAGACATTAGTTTTCACCAACGTAAATTTATACATGTATGAACACAATATTCTATACGCAGTATACATATATATGTATGTGTAGACAATTTATGTACATACTATCTACAATTAAACTTCTGGAATATATGACCCCAAAAAAATGTACAACAAAAATATTTACAATGAAAACAGGAAACGTAAATATTCTGACAAAACGTAGCCATCTGATGAAAAGTTAATATAAAGCTGGAGATATGAACCAATCATCTGACGAAAAGTTAATATAAAGCTGGAGATATGAACCAATCATCTGATGAAAAGTTAATATAAAGCTGGAGATATGAACCAATCATCTGATGAAAAGTTAATATAAAGCTGGAGATGTGAACCAATCATCTGATGAAAAGTTAATATAAAGCTGGAGATATGAACCAATCATGATGTCACGGAGTGTTTTGAGGGTATTTTGCATGTGTGAATGTTCCCATGCTCCAGCGGGAGTTTATTGGTCATGTGAGCTGGGACGAGTGGTGTATAAGTGTTTAACCTTCCTACATCCACCTACATACACCCTACTCGTCACATTGGGGGCTCGTCTATTTGGATGTTACTAGTGAACCCAAAGTCGTACAGCATTGAAGTGATCTGAGGTCAGTTAGTCGGCAGCCTACAGTTTGTTTTTCAACGCAGCGAAGTGTGACAACTTTACAGTAACCAGACGATTCGACACTGTTCAAATCTGGGTCAACGGTCAGCAGTGACTGTGTGCTGGCGAGTAAACAGTGTGCTAGGAATGCTGTCTTACAGGTCTGTTTACATTCATTGCTTGCTGCGGCTGTGAAATAGTGTGTTGTGACCAGGAGAATCTGTAGTAACCAGAAGAAGAGGAGTTGTGAACCTGTCGTGTTGCTCTGGTCTACTCGACAGTGTGAAGTGGAAAACACGAGCCCTGTTTTCCAAGGTGTGTAGCTAGTGACACTACAGAATCTGAACTGAGTGTGTTGTGCCGTGATGTGTGTGGTCTTCATATTTCATCAACCTTGGGACTGGCTGAAGACATTATAAACATATCTACACGCTTGGAATTTAAGTATTATGTAGTTGTTCTGTGAATAATTAGTGTTCGTCATAATTCCTTAACATACAGCTTAATTAGATATTATTCTGTTGTTATTCGTTTAAGGAAGTTACGTAACATTCTTTTGGGTTCTAGTATGCTAATGTTCTAGTAAAGTGTTTACTAAGTTTCTAGCTAAAAGGGTAATTTTAAACCCAACACCACATACATCACACTTGTTAGGCTTCTCTCCTTCATGTATTCCTTTATAGATCACTACTCTGAATAAATCCCACACTAAAAACCTCAAATCTGTATGGCGTCTCTCCAGTGTGTATTCTTTCATGTGCTTTTACTGTCTTCAACAAATGGGACACCACAAACATCACGGTTGTAAGTCTTTTCTCTGGCCCATCTTGCTTTATGTGCTTTTTGATGGATGAACTGAGCAATCCTACACTGCAAACACCACAAGCATAATAATTCCCTGCCCTATGTATATTATTATGTTACATATAACTTGTATCAACCCTGGATGAGTCAACATTCTCATACACAGAAAATAATTTGCTACACTCTTTGCTCAATCTTTCATTTTGATGCGCCACTAGATAATCTTTATGAATCTCACAAGTATCCATGACAACTTTGCAGCAGCCAATAGGATCTTTACATGTATCACTTTCAGCCATTCCTGACTCAATGTTTCCACATCTTGACATTTCTGTAACACTAAAACTGTCAACCAAGTTAATCCCATCATTCACTTTGTTATTCTTGTCTTAAAGTAAAATGTTTGACAGTTCCATTCTCATTTCTGCATCAATGCCTCATTTTCTTGTGAGCTTGTGCTTTTTCAAATTGGCAGAAGGCAAGGTGGTATTGGTCACATGAATGTGTTTCTGAAATTTAAACAAAATAATCAAAACAATTAATAGATAAGTAAAAAAGGCAAAGGATCCCGTTACATGTCCATCGAGGCACATTGGGAATATGGTGTTGGGCCCATATTTTCTTGACCATCGGCACACTAGGGATGATGTGGTCAGCATCACGTCAGCCGCCTTAACAGAGTTGCTCTGGTACTCAATTCATGAGGCTGGGTGGACCCCGGAGCCATTTGTGGTAAAAAAAAAATTACACCTCAACTGGGGATCGAACCATGGACCACCGAGCTAGGAAGCCAGTGCAGATAAGTAAGTAAGATGATTAAATATAAATATGTATCAAAGGAAATGTAACATTACTTGTAAGAACCAAAAGTCATTGAAGTTTTCCACATTTTCTAGCAAACCTGGGCACTAGTCACCATCATTTTCCTTTGTACTTCTTACAGAACATGAAGCCACCACTATAGCTGGGCCCCTTGCAGGAAGTCTGCATCAAGCATTCAAACCCAGAATCCGAACATCCAAAAACCAGAAATATTCTGAAAATCAAAAGTTTATTCAGCCAACTTTTGGTCGATCTTCAGGTGACTTGGGCTACTTTGGGCGAAATCCTAAACAGGAAACACAGCCGCCCCCGAGCATTTGGGATTCTGGGTTACCAACCCGTAACACATTCCGAACTGAATCCTTATTTCAGGGTTAAGTCTCATCACATAGCAATGTCCTTTTTAACCTTTTATGGAGCATGGAGCCACCACTACAGATGATCCCCCCTTGAGAAAGCCTAAGCTAAAGCACAAACTCTTACAGTGATGGTTTCTGTGGCAACCAGTTTTAAACAATGAGGCTTCCAGCCTTATGCAGAATCTCTTATTAGTCGCCTTTTACAAAATACCTGAGGTAGCAGCAGACATACTCTTTGTTTGTCTCATCAGAGACCCCCAGAAATGACACCGGGCAGGGTTACACGTCTGCCATCACCAGTGTCAATACCTTGTCGAGGTATGACGGCTTGCGTACCCTGATTACCCCCAGAAATGACACCGAGCAGGGTTACACGCTGTAACTTAAAATTACATCATTTTACAAAACAAATTACCTCAGCATTATCAAGATAGATCAGTGGTCCATGCACAGGACAATCTCCCTCGTATTTCAGCTTGCATTCTTCAGAATCTGAACAGATTATGGGCTACCAATTAATGAAGATTATACATATGTCTAAGTAGTATGACGAGATCACTAATATGGAACTGAAGACAAGAACCAGACAAGCACTAGTGGAAAAAAAGAGATGAGAAGATGTTAAATATGGTTAGGACGCACGTTGAGAAAAGCTGTTGATAGCATTAGCAGAAAGTCTTTGTTCTGGAATACCTAGGGTAAGAGGTGTAGAGGAAGACCAAAGAACTCAAAGAAAAGAGAACTGGAGACAGGCTTGAAGAGGATATGAGAGACCTGGAAAGACCTTAAGCTGACTGCGTGGGACAGGATGACTTGATGTGGGTTTGTTGAGGGCCCACGCTCATTGGGGAGTTGACAGGGGAAAGAAGACAAAGAATACACGTTTCTAAAGTAACAAGAGCTGGAGATTATAAGAAGGATATCACCATCAGGTGCAATCTTCACATCAAAGGTCGACTGCATTGGATCTCCAACATCTTCTGTCTCTTGTCTTGATGGTGCGCTCTGATAAGACTCTTTCCTGTCCATCTCTTGATGTTATCTTCCCACTTATAGCACTGTCTTCCTCTTGTACGTTTGCTTTCAGCTCATCCTTCTATTATGGTCTTCAGTGTCCGGTGTTATGTCTTTTTACATGGCCAAAATATTTTAGCTGTCTAATTTTGATCTTCTTCATTAATTGTCTTTTCATACCTAGGTTTTCTAGGACCTCCTTATTTGTTTTCTTCTCTTTCCATGAGACGTGCCACATTCTTATCTATATCCACATCTCAAAGGCCTCAGTTCTTTCTTCTAATTGCTAGTTCATTGTCCATGTTTCACAACCATGCGGTAATGAAGAATATATATACCCTTCAAAAGAAGTTAAGGACCAGTACGTGAAAATGACCAAAAAATAATAAAAATTATAAAAATTATATTTCATAAGCAATTAATTTGACATTGATTTTTCTCGAACAACAAACATTCAGCACGTGCTGCGTGGGCCACCAGCATACCGTGTGGCTAGTGTTTAGCTCAGCATGCACGCTGATAAAATGCTGCTGAGTCACCAAAATGTGGGTGTTTTTAATGATGTCTGAGCATGAAAAAAATACCTGCTATTCCAAAAATGCGTGATCCATGTGGGAGACTATAGTGTTGGTCTTGAGCTGTACTCACAAAATTGTCTTTATAAGCAACACAAGTGCTGCATAATCATTGCACAACAATATGCCTCAACGACGAAAGCTGAGTGGTGTGGATAAAGGAAGAGCCATTGCGTGGTTGCAGGAAGGTCTTACTGTCCGAAATGTCGCTCAGAGGCTTGCATGAAAATAGTGTTGATTGTCACTGATAAGCTTGTCATGTTATATTTTGAAGTGCTGTGTTTTTATTGTTCATTTTCATTTCACTTGCACCCTTAATAAAAATGGTCCTTAACTTCTTTTGAAGGGTATATATATATATTATCTAATGATTCTCATTTTGAACTTGTGGCTTTGGCCATTCCATTTGTTTCTGATATACCATATACAAAGACTCAAAAAGAATGTACCTATTTCTTTTTTTTTTTTTTTCACCTACTTGACCAGTGTGTTGAGAGACATGTAACAATTACCGGTTGCAACTCAACTGCGAAAGTTTCACTTGAAATACCCACTGCGCGCATGCGTACTTTTTAGTCTTTGTAAGGTATGCTTAAAAACTTGCAGAGATTATCTTACTTTTGTGATAGAAAGCATCCTCGTACCACGTCATGGGGCCGAGAATAAATTGTTTTAAAAGGGTACAATCTTTTATGGACACCCTGTGTATGTTTTCAATTATCAAATAATAGAGATGATTTAAAACTGAGGGCAAGATGGAATTTATGTAAGGAGATATCATTCATTCATTATCTTTCAGCCCCATGTGGAGCACAAGCTTTCAACTAAAACGTGCCAAGCTGTCCTGTCCTGTACCATCCATTCAAGGTCTTTCCCTGTCTTCTTGACATCCCTTTCATTTCTATCTCCATGGTTTCTTCTCCACGTGATTGTTATCAGAAGAAATCGTTCAACCCGAAATAACAATTATGTATAATATCGTTTATTTAATAGTATTATAGATGTCATGAGAACACTGCAGTTTAGATCTTCTTTGTTCACTTTCAGATGTCAACTTGAATATATTCAAAGAAAGCAGTGGTCAGCCTGAGGCTGCTGGTATCTCCGTAGAGTTTATCCAGGAATGGTACTGGTGATGGCCATAAGCGCTTTCTCTGTTCCTCATATGTTGGGCACCTTTGAAGTAAATGTTCAGCAGTCTATTTATCGGTGCCACAGTTACACACATCGGCAGTTCCTAGCATTAGCTTGCTGAATAGATTGTTTCCCAATCTGTTGTGGCCTGTGCTTAAGTCTGAAGATTACCACTTGCTCACTTCTTTCTGAGGTACAGAAATTCAAAGACTTTATATGTCTGACAAAGGCAGTGGACCCAGTGAATGTGTTAAGACAAAGATAACAAAAAACAAAAAAGCAGAAGACAATATTAACTATGGATAAAGAGAAAGCAGCGCAACAGAGATAGCACCACCACCAACGAAGGACTGCTTACCCAGAGCAATCAAGAAGATATTTACACCATCTCAGTGGGTAGACATTATAATTGGCTTGGCCATGTCATCATAAGAGACCCTAACACCATCACCAGAACTGCTATGTTATGGACTCCAGAAGGAAGGTGAAAGGCAGACCAAATACAACTTGGTGAAGAACTGTGGAGGCCAAGATGAAAAGCATGAACCAGAGTTAGGGCACCACACAAAGCATGGCGACAGATCAAGCAAGGTGGCGAGAGTTTGTTGCTGCCCAACTAGACATCACTAGAACATGATGGCCATTGACTGATTTGTCAGCGGCTAAGGATGCAAGAAGAAAAAAGATAACAATGATGACTTGAAAACATCTGCAGTAAAGAAGTTCATGTGTTCTAATCACTAAAGTAAAGCAAACAAGTTGGAATTCTTTGACTTCATGTGTTTGACAAGTGATGGGGGACACAGACAGTGTGTAAAAGCCAGTGTTGGACAAATCTGATTTAAAAAATTTAATCTTAATATCTTCTTCCTCGTTCACCCTCAGACTTCTACATTAATGACTCTAATAAAGGTAGTAGTCAGCTCAAGGTTCCTGACATCTCCATACAGTTTTTCATGTAAAGAAGTGGATTGTTGCTATATGCTACTCTGTTCACTGATGTATGTTGAGCAGGACAGCAGCAGATGTTCAGCTGTCATGGGGCAGGTGCCAGACGTACAGAGATCTGTTGTACCAATCCAGTAACTGTGGCACAGATGGTACCTCAACCTGCTGTGTCGAGTGCATAGGCGGAAAATGATGACATGGTCGCGCCTCAAAAGTTGGTGTTAGGCATAATTTTTTATATGGCCTGGGCGCTCTTTTTCCCATTCGGACCAGAATGTGGTTTTCATGGTTGTTTCAGTCATTTCATAAGTTGTCACTATACAATTGATGGGAATCCATTGATTTCAAACGTTTGATAGGTGATGAGGACCTATCAATTTGTAAAAACAAATATAGGACAAATCTGACTACAAAATTCAATCACAATATTAAACAAAAATGTAGCAAAACTCACAGAGTAAATTCTCCTCAAAAGTCAGTGGCAAGGAAATCGCTGTGCTCTCCTCTTCAACTGGGCTCAAATTAACGTCCCCTACTATTTCATAGTCATATTTTATTTCATCATCTGCTACTCGTTCCTGAAAATAACATTTTACGTTATGAATATTTCTCTCTTAACAATAGTGTTATGTGGATGACTGCATGGAATGCTCTACAATAGTTACTATGAAATTATTATATTAACTTTTTAACTATATACTAACCCCCCTCCCCACTCAGCTCAAGCACCCATTCATGAAAGTACATTTCTGAGAATGTTTCTTGCTTCTCAATCAATCTGAGTTAATGTAACAGCCAGAATTTTTTTTTTTAATTTAACAAAAAAAAAATGCAGAAAAATATGGACATGACCTCTTTCATATAGAATGAAGGAGGAAAAAACCCAGATTTACAATAAATTATCAGTCACGTTACTCTATAAGACCAACTATATAAAGTATAATTAATTGTATATACTATCCAGCAATAACTGACAAGATGACTTGTTATAAAAATGTAAGATATTCTTTGGAAAAAAAAAAAGGTATGGCATCAGTTTTAGAGATACACTAGAAACACAGGACGTATCAGGGTTCACCCTTCATCAGGTACAAACCGGTGACAAAGACAATAAATATAGACAGGTTAAGAGAAAAAGACAATGGACGGTGCAAACATGTGGAAAAAAAATAGAGAAGAATAAACCAAACGAAGATAAGATGAGAGATACAGAAAGATGAAGTATGTAAATAAACAACATCAGTTAACGCTTGGAAAAAGTACAATAAATGAGGAAGTAATAATAGGCAACAAGAAAGACACAATACACACAAATTCAACAAAAATTCAAACGAGAACATTTAAACATTGCTAGTGTTGTAGAGCTTGACAGCTTTGTAACTGTAAGAAAAGGAAGTGATGTATCAAAAATCAAAGAATTAAAAAAAAAGAAGACAAAAAAGACAAGGATAAAATATAAAGGTACTGAAATAGTAAGCAGCCACCGAATAGGACCAATGACATAGGATATACACTCAGGAAATCTGCTGATAGCATTACAAGGCAGCCGTTGTTCTGGAATTCCAAGGGTAACGGAGGTACAGGGAAACTTAAATAAACACATGGCGAAGGAACTGAAGATAGACATGAAAGGGACACAGAAAATTTTGGAAGACCTTCAATGGGCGGCATAAGACAGACGGGCTGGGACTTAGTTGATAAGAGGTTCCATAGCAGATACTGCCACAGGGGAGTGAAATGTTAAAGACTTCACTATACTAGGTCCAGCTTCAAGAGGTGGGTGACCAGCTCCCTTCCTCACTGCCTTTTCCATCTGTGGCGCCGGCTATTGCACGCCACACGCTAGAAAATATATAGGATTTTGGTGCTGATGAGCGCTGCACGATAGTAATTTGTCGATATGTGTATTGCGCACATGACGTGAGCAGTGTGGAGAAAAGATGGACAGAGCGTGTGTTGACCCTGAATGGGCGACTTGTGTATGTGTATTCTACCCAATGGTAGAAATATGGGAAATTTAAAAGAGAAGTGTCTTGAAACATATTAATGTTTATTAAATACAACGGAAGGTAGGAATAGGAATGAGGTAATGTTTATATGGACCTACGGATTATAGGAGTTGCTGAATCTACCTAATTATGCATGCTGTGTAATGATGTATTGTCTACGTGAATAATAAATGGAATGTTACTAAAATATCCAGCTGTTATATTGATCGTTGTGTGGAATCTTCGAGTCATAGAAAGTATCGTTAATGAACTATTGTGGCTGTCCTGAATCTTGTGGACCTATGCTATATAAACCTAGACACAGTGTGAAAACGAGCACAAACAATCAACTGAAGAATATAAACTTTTAACGCCACAGATATGGGAGGCTCGTTCCGTTGGAGAGGAATTAATTGTTTGGAATTTGTACAATGCTGTACTGTGGAAAGTACGCAAGATATCAAGCACACGAATTTGTGGAATCAATAGAAATTGCAATTTTTCGTACGAGGTCATGCCAAGACCTTGGACTGTTGCGAAGACATTAATACCAAACAACATATATTCTATTAAAGTCACTGAATAGACATTTGACTGCCTACGAACAGATATGAAATTTCGACACAATATACTGCGGTCACAGGTTACTATGAAGAATATTGTCACCTCGAGGCCATTTCACGTTGAATCGGTGTAGTGAACCATTACATCAAGGTCACCTGAACGGACTTGTAAATCCTAAAATAAACTTACCAGTGGACATTTATTATACCAATAATATGGATCATGAGAAGCATGACGGTATCCAGAACCAATCTTTTGGGTCTTTCAAGTCTGACAAGTCTTTCAACCCTGATGTCCGAGAAATCATTTCGTTTGTCTGCAATGGTCAGGAAGGATGATTTAATCTTTTACGTACGTCACCAAACAGATTTGCTGACCACTTGGATTTCCTAAGTAGGAACAGGGAACGTCTTGTACAGGACACTTATACGCGTTGTGCAACCCAGACTTTACATTCTTTTCTTGACCCGTGTTTATTGCATAGATTCAAGGCCACTTTGCGAGGTTGATGCTTTTTGTTTACAACGAGGATTGGCGGTCGTGGATTTTAATCATATAAGCGAATATATGTTTGTAGGGTCATGGTCTCCGGTCCTAAAAATGTCAGGCACATCTTATTTTTGTGTATCTTTTATGTTTTATGTTTTCTTGTGGGCGACACTCAATTATATCTTTGGATGAATTTAGTTGTCGTCGTTCTATAGATTTTGATTGTATTGATCTCTTTCAGGGATTCAGCATTTAGTGCTGTCGTATTTCCGCTCTGACTGAGATTAATATTTTCTTATTTGTTTAGCTGTGCTGTCGAGTAACATATTGTCGTGGAATTCTTATTTAGTTCAGTATGATTATGTTCGTACCTGTAGTTCTTCTCTGACTTTCTTTTTAATATGTACAGCAGTTCTATGTGATTGTATCTCGTCCTGTACTGTTCATTGACGGTGGAAACAACTGTTTTATTATATGGTAAGATTTTATGACTTTTTACACTGTTGTCTTTTTCCTGATTTGTTTCCAGCGTTGTCAGTTAATCTTTTGTCTAATGTGATAGTATGGCATGCTTTTAAATAGGTAGTAAAGGCGATATTTAGTACTGGATTATAGTATATTGTTAATTGCTGATATGTTAATATATACGATGATTACGGATACACTGTGAGATTAGTTGATAAGTATCATATACTTCAGAGACAAGTATATCACACATAACGAAGAAGTACTATATATACAGTTGGTTTTGAAAAGGTTTGAATTACCTTACGACTAAGTATAGTCATTGGGCAACAAGTGGGAGAGATATACATTTTGAATCTATAGCCCATTACTCTTTAATTTCAGTATGGCTGACTTTGTGAAGGTTAAGGCGGGATTTATACAGAATGGGAAGGACTTGAATTTCTCGGGTGATGATCTTATAGCCTATGTAAATAAAGAAATAGCGGAATACAAAGAAGAGAAAGAAAGAGAAGAAAAAAGACAAGAGAAAGAAAAAGGAAGAGAAAGAGAAGAAAGAAAGAAAAATAAAAAAAAAAAAAGAAAAAAAAAAAAAAAAGAAAGAAAGAAAGAAAAAAAAAAAGAAAGAAAAAAGAGAAGAAAAAGAAGAAAAAAAAAAGAGAAAGAGAAAGAAAAAGAAAGAGAGAAGAGGGAACATGAGAGAATGGAGAGAATTCGTTTAGCAGAAATTGCTGCAGAACAAGCGAAATTTGAAAGAGAAAAAACTTTTGAGTTAGAAAAATTGCGCTTACAATCTTCTTTTTCTAGGGAATCTTCTGGTACTGGATCGTCGAAGATCATTAATTTAAAATTACCAAATTTTTCTTCATTGCATGACGATATAGGATTCTTTCTTTTGAGATTTGAATCAAGAGTTACGGCTTTAAATTTACCTAAGGCCTCATGGCCTGAACATTTTGTCGGGTTACTTACTGGTGAAAGTTTACAAACTTTTTTTAACATTGCCGATGACAAAAGAAACGACTATGAATCCATAAAATCAGTATTTCTTCGCAAATATTGTTTAGACGAGGAAGGATATCGTTTAAAATTTAAATCGATGGGTCCTATGGAAGGTAAGGATGTCGAAGACTTTGTGTCTTCAGTGAAGATGTGTCTAAACAGATGGATTGAACTGTCTAATATTACTAAATCTTTCGAAGGTCTTTATGATCTCTTCTTAAGAGACAAAATTTTATCTTCGGTAAATACTGAAATTTTCTCATTCCTTCAAGAAAGGAAGCCCACAAATATAGGAGAAATGGAAAAATTAGCTCAACAATTTTCGGTCGCACACCCAAACTTGCCTTTAGGTAAGACGAAGGTCCTAGAAACTTTGCCAGCTTGTGCGGTCACTCATGATAGATCACGCACTCGCAGCATGGACCGACGGCATAGGGATGACTATCAAAGTTCCTATAGAGGTAGATATAATTTCCCTCATAATCATTCGCCCTCATGGGGTATAGAGAGACGCAACTTTAACCATAATAATAAAAAGTCATGGCAAAGAAATAATCAATACTCCAATAATAATTACACTCACAAACATCATTTTTTCGGGACCCTCACGTAATGATTACAATAACAGTAATTACAATAACAAACATCATGTCTCACCACCATCTCGTGATGATTCTTCTCGCACGGACAAAAAGAGTTACTATCGGTCTGACTGTCCAGTGGATCGGAGAGGAACACATTTTTCTAGGAGTCAAAGTAGAGGAAGATCACAAGCTCACGCTTGTCAGCTTGACGTTGGTAATGATAATATTTCCAATAATGAGAATAATACTCATGCCAATGCATGTAGTTTTGATCTGGAAAATAGTGGTAATTGCAGGGAATGTATGACTCTATTTCAACCTGGATCTACTCCACGTCTGAGATGTGGACATGCTCTGCCAGTTTTGTCTTTAAATGATGGGGTTGGCTCACTCGTGATCCATAGAGGTTTTGTTTTTGACACACCTGTTTCCGGATGCACCACCATTGGCCTAAGGAAGGCACTAATTCCTTCTTCTTGCTTTACGGGAACCTCTATAAAGTGCGTAACTTTCGGTGGAACTGTTGAATCTTATCCGCTGGCAGATGTGGTAATAGATACTCCGTTCTTTTCGGGAAAAGTAAGAGTGTGTGCTCTCGATCGACCTTGTTGTGATTTACTTATCGGTAACATAAAGGGGGTTAAAGAGTGTTCTGAACAGGATATTATTGATTGGGAGAGAAATCATCCCTCCTTTGCTAACGCGATCACAACCAGAGCACAACAAGCTGCAGAGACAATTGAATTAAATTCTTCTATACACACTCAACACATTACAACTTGTCATTACATTGACAAAAATATATTTATAGCAAAACAACAAATGGATCCTTCTTTGGCACATTTATTCCCATTAGCTATGGCTCGAACTATTAAACATTCTAAAAATTCAAGACATTGGTTTCAAATGCAGGATAATATTATGATACGATGTTTTGATAATTACTCTTTCATTCTCAAACAAGTTATAGTACCTACGTCATTTCGCGCACTAGTCTTGTCAAATGCGCATGACGTACCATTTGCTGGACATATGGGAATTTCCCGTGCGGCTTATAGATTACTAAAACACTTTTATTGGCCTGGGGTAAATAAAGACATTTCAACTTATTGTAAATCTTGCGCTGAATGTCGAAGTGTTGCACGTAAGGGTGCACATCAATCAGCACCTTTACAGGTCACGGATATTGCTGTACGCCCTTTTTTCAAATTGGCTATTGATATCATAGGACCACTGTCTGTAAGGTCTACCAGAGGTTTTCAATACATATTAACATGTATTGACCTGTGTACGAGATGGCCAGAAGCCATTCCTTTAAAAAATATTACCACAGTGTCGGTAACAGATGCGTTGCTGTCTATATTTTCACGCATCGGGTTTCCGGAAGAAATCCTTTCTGATCATGGATCTCAGTTCGTGTCAGGTATGATGTCAGATGTTTTCAACACACTTCGTATCCGTCACTCTCTTAGTGCTATATTTCACCCTAGCTCTAACGGGGTCGTAGAACGTTGGAATGGGACATTGAAACAATTGTTGGGGAAGGTGACTACATCATTTCCTCAAGAATGGGATCATTTTATTCCTGCTGTACTGTTTGCGTACAGAGAGGTTCCTAATCATACTGGTTTTTCGCCTTTTCAGTTAGTATTTGGTGCGAACCCAAGAGGTCCAATGTCTCTCTTACATGATTTGTTGATGGAATCTGATGTGAATAATAATAATAAGAAGAAATCCACTTATCAATACGTTACAGATTTACGCCAACATCTTGTGGATGCATGTCAGGTGGCGACTGAAGCATCTGAGATGGCAAAATATAAGACCAGATCTCGCATTAACAGAGATAGACGACTAACGTCTTTCTCAATCAATGACGATGTTTTTGTTCTCCTGCCACTCAAAGTAGATCACTTGTTAGTAACATGGCAAGGTCCGTTTAAAGTGGTTGCAAAGAGAACGGACGTGGACTACGTCATCAATATGCGGGGTAAAGAAAAAACATTCCATGTTAACATGCTCCTACCATACATCACTCGTCCTCCTCAGTTACAATTCATTTGTGATGCTATCATGAACCAACCTACCCATCATGCATCTATCGCGTTGGTGGATGAGGTGCAAACCAATTTCGCTGATGTACCTTCTACGTTTCCGGTAGCACCTATTAAGTCTTCGGAAACATGGAATGATGTTATAATTTGTACTGATTTACCTGCAGATCATGGGGATCAAATTCGTTCTATGTTGGTATCCTTTCAGGATGTTTTGTCTGATCTTCCGGGACGTACTAACATTATCACACACGAAATCAAATTGTCAGATTACACCCCGATTTCATTACGACCATACGCCGTTCCCCTACATGTTAGAGATCAGGTGGAAAGTGAAGTAGATGGTATGTTAAAACTGGGTATTATTTCACCGTCCGATTCTCCTTTCTGTTTTCCTATGGTGGCAGTACGAAAGAAAGACAAGTCAATTCGTATTTGTATTGACTTTCGTCGCCTTAACAAGGTGACCATATCCGATTCTGAACCAATGCCTTTGCTGGAGGATTTGTTGCCACGCCTATCATCCGCCACTTTCTTCAGCAAGTTTGACCTATCTAAAGGTTACTGGCAGATTCCTCTGGCTGATGTATCAAAACCTTTGACTGCTTTTGCCACTTCTCGTGGATTGTTTCATTACAATGTCATGTGTTTTGGTTTACGGAATGCTCCAGCGACCTTTGTACGCATGATGCGTCGCGTTTTAGGTAATCGCACCGATCTCATTTCGTATATGGACGATATTTGCATTTTTCATGATACTTGGGAACAGCATATCGCTGGGATACATTCGTTGCTCCAAACTCTCAGAGTACATAACCTCACAGCTCGACCTTCCAAAGTCGAAATTGGGTTTACTGAGATTTCATTTCTGGGTCATAAGATTGGCCGACATACAATACAACCTGATGAGTCTACACTAAAAAGGGTACTGGATCTTGCCATACCAACTACTAAGAAACAAGTTCGTAGTTTGCTGGGACTCATAAACTTTTACCACAGGTTTATACCACGATTTTCCCTTTTAACTTCTGTTCTATCTGCTCTGACAAAAAAGGGTATGCCTGACAAAATAATATGGAACAAAGAGTGTGACCATGCCTTACAGAACATCAAAACACAATTTTCAAAAAGTCCAATACTAAGACTACCAGACTTACGTCGACCTTTTCTCGTGGTTACAGACGCATCTCTGAAAGGAATCGGGGGATGTTTAATGCAGACCTTTGATGGCGAGTGCCACCCGATATTCTACCTCAGCAGAAAACTTTCAGAGACAGAATCCAGATATCCAATTGTGGAAAGGGAACTTTTGTCATTGGTATGGACATTACATAAACTACAGAAGTTCTTGGTGGGTACACATTTTAAATTATATACTGATCAAAAAGCCCTCACATATTTACAGACTTTTAAATCGACTAATGCACGTCTCACCCGATGGGCGCTACAAATGCAAGGGTATGATTTTGACGTTTTACCAATAGCAGGAAAGGACAATGTCCTAGCTGACACCCTCTCTAGAGTTATGTAATAACTCGAATACGGAAGTGGACAATAATTACTTATTTATTCATATTGTTATTACTGACATTATTTTTTTCCTTTAAAATCTAGATAGATATCATTTAATCTCGCTTCACATTATAATTGCCTGACTGAAAACTAAGTTTTCAGTTGTTCGAGGGGGGGTAATGTGGCGCCGGCTATTGCACGCCACACGCTAGAAAATATATAGGATTTTGGTGCTGATGAGCGCTGCACGATAGTAATTTGTCGATATGTGTATTGCGCACATGACGTGAGCAGTGTGGAGAAAAGATGGACAGAGCGTGTGTTGACCCTGAATGGGCGACTTGTGTATGTGTATTCTACCCAATGGTAGAAATATGGGAAATTTAAAAGAGAAGTGTCTTGAAACATATTAATGTTTATTAAATACAACGGAAGGTAGGAATAGGAATGAGGTAATGTTTATATGGACCTACGGATTATAGGAGTTGCTGAATCTACCTAATTATGCATGCTGTGTAATGATGTATTGTCTACGTGAATAATAAATGGAATGTTACTAAAATATCCAGCTGTTATATTGATCGTTGTGTGGAATCTTCGAGTCATAGAAAGTATCGTTAATGAACTATTGTGGCTGTCCTGAATCTTGTGGACCTATGCTATATAAACCTAGACACAGTGTGAAAACGAGCACAAACAATCAACTGAAGAATATAAACTTTTAACGCCACACCATCCCCAACTCAAAAGCAAGAGTCAGGTACCCATTTACAGCTGGGTAGACTAGAGCATGACGCCACTGTGTTTTGAACCCGGCACCTTTGCCACGAGGACAGCACTCTAACCACTCTACCGTAAACTCAGTAAACATAGAAAAATTGTGTGGATGGCATCGGACGGGAATTAGCATGAATTTTGTTGAAGGCCTATGCTCCTAGGGGTTCTACTGGGTAATGAATGAATGTAGACTACATAAAATCTATACTCAGTTTCCAATTTTTCCTGTACAGATATCAGTCTTGACATTTAAAACAATGACAGATGATACCATTGTCATCACCATGATTGTCTTTGGTGCTCCGTAGGGAGCATGCAGCCACCACTGCAGAAAGCCTGTACCAAGCAGTCACATGCTCCTGCTGCAGTGGTTTCTAAGGCAACTTGTCTTACATGATGAAGTTGCCTGTGTTGAAGAGCTGCACGCAATTATTGAAGACTTCAGGTTTTCCCGATAGAGGGTTCTTTCAATTATCGTTGTGCAGATTATATTCTTCATCCTTGTTCGCCTTCAGACTTCCACATTAATGACTTTAATAAAGGCAGTAGTCAACTTAAGGTTCCTGGCATATCCAAACAGTTTTTCGTTGACAGAAGTGGGTTGTTGCCATATGCTACTCCATTCATTGCTGTAGGTTGGGCAGGACTGCAGCAGGTGTTCGACCTGTCATTGGGCTGGTGCTGCAAGTTCAGAGATCTGTTACACCAATTCTGTACTTGTGGTATATAAATAAATAAACAACACACAAAGGTAGTTATCAGGCACTCAGTGAGAAATAAAGAAGTAGAAGACCAGACAACAGAAAAACAACAGAAGTGATAGGCTTACCAGGATCGAACCAGGACCTTCCGAACGGCACCCAACCGAAATCGGTGAAAGTTGGCGGATAACCAACTTTGTCGTCGCGTTTTGTAAGGGAAAAAGGGGGAGAGACAGGTTGGATTGAATTGAAACAATACTAGTCCATCTTGTAAATTTGTGCAGGGAGAGAAAGGGGTAGGAAAGGAAAGCTTAGATACGTATTTCTTCATGGAGAGAGAGAATAAATAAAAGGGATGCTTTGAAAATAGAGCAATATTGTGTAAAATAATATAATAACTTGTATGACCTTAGAAGATTGATTACATAAATATTTTAGTTGAATAAAAGTAAAACCATAAATTAGAGGGAAAGTATAAAGATGAAAACGAAGATAAAGAAGAAAGTAACACCTATCTAGAGGGATAGATGACAGTAGTCTGATCAATAATCACTTTAAATATTTAAAATCGCCCAAGTAATAACAGATATATGGTAGAAATAAAAATTTAGACCGACCGACAGACTCACTGATAACCTTGCTCAGTTTTGAAAATCTTCGCCCAAAAAGTCAAATCCGTTTAACTTGATTGGACTGGGTAAGGCTAGTTAGGAAAGGGGAGATGTCACAGAAGATTTGCCCGCTAACGTGAAACATATCCTTACACTTACTTACTTACTTACTTAGTCGTTCCCCTTCTACCGTGAGGTGTAGAGGTTTGGAAGAGAGAGCGCCAGACTATCCTATCAGCTGTCTTCCTCCTGGCCTGGTTCCATTCTAGTCCTCGGTCCTTCAAAGATTGTCTAATGTTGTCCTCCCACCGGACTCTGGGTCGTCCTCGGGGTCTGGATCCTTGGCTCTTTGTTTCCCATGCTTGTCGTGCGTTCCGATCTTCTCCCATTCTGCAGACATGGCCAAACCATCTTAATTGGGACTGTTCTACTTGGGTCTGCAGGGGGTAGGATTTAAGGCCTTGACGTATCATCTGGTTGCGTACCATGTCTCTTCTTGTTACTTCAACCACCTTCCTCAGATACCTCATTTCTGAGGTTTGGATCTGGCTTTTATGGGTCGTAGTCATTGCCCATGACTCGCATCCATATGTCAAGACTGGGACATAGGTGGAGCGGTATGCAGCCATCTTCGTTTTCTTACCAACCTCTTTCTTGCTGAGGAATCCTCGATTTATGGCCTGAAAAAGTCTCCCAGCTGCTGCTTTTCGAGTGGCCAACTCTTCTTTGATGCCTCTCTGTCGGTCTATAATAGCTCCGAGGTATTTAAAGTGGTTGACCTGCTCCAGGACCTGTTCTTCCAGCTTAATCTGATGTCTTCTTTCTTCTCATGATATCACCATGGATTTTGTTTTAGAGCTGCTTATGACCATCCCTCTCTTCTCCAGCTCTTCCTTCCAGACTTGCAGGTTGGATTGGAGATGTGCCTCTGATTTAGAAATCAGGGCAACATCATCAGCAAATGCCAGCTCCAAAATATAGACCTGTCTCATCTTCCAGTACCCCACTGAATACTTTCTTGTTCTCTCCTTACATGCCTTGATGACATCGTCCATAAGGAGTATGAAGAGGTAAGGTGATAGGATATCACCTTGTCTTACACCAGTGGTGGTCCTGAACTCTTCTGACTTATGGTTTGCTGTCCTCACATAATTTCTGCAAGACTTGTAGAAGCTCTGTATAGCATGAATCAGAGTTGCTGGAATATTCTTCCTTGCCAAACAGTCCCAAAGTTTGCTCCAGGGGACCCTGTCAAACGCCTTTTCCAGATCTATGAAACAAAGATGGATCTCACTCTTATACTCAATGGGGTTTTCACAGTAATATTAAAATAAAACTGGCCAACGCATTGATAAACACCCAAATTGTTTGGGGTTTTCAAAAAAGAGTCAAATTCTGGAAGCGTTGTTCCATTGGCTGGCAAGATTGATAATAGGAAAAGAATACAAAGCTAGAACGCCATTTGAAAATTTATATTCGCAGTGCTAAGATGAGATCAGAAGGGGAGCTTGCCTGAATGTTTTACCTTCTGGACAACGGCAGTTTAACTTGTGCCATTATTCTGCTAGTCATCTTGTGTATTGTGTAACATATTTAATTGATTGCGGGTTGAGTCACCTATTTCAAACTGAGTCAAATACCTGGAGCTGCAGTACAAAAGGCAACCTGCCTGGTGTTTACATTTCAAAAACCAAAGCTGTGATTGCTGCCTCCAGACTACCCTGTTGTGAACGAGTGTGAAGTTTTACACCAGTCAACTACTTTCAACTAGAAACAAAGTTAAGCCCTATAGTTGCGGGCACCTGGGATTTACTTACTTAGTCGTTCCCCTTCTACCGTGAGGTGTAGAGGTTTGGAAGAGAGAGCGCCAGACCATTCTATCAGCTGTCTTCTTCCTGGCCTGTTTCCATTCTAGTCCTCGGTCCTTCAAAGATTGTCTAATGTTGTCCTCCCAGCGGACTCTGGGTCGTCCTGGAGGTCTGGATCCCTGGCTCTTTGTTTCCCATGCTTGTCGTGGTAGCCGATCTTCTCCCATTCTGCAGACATGGCCAAACCATCTTAGTTGGGACTGTTCTATTTGGGTCTGCAGCGGATGGGATTTTAGGCCTTGACGGATCGTCTGGTTGCGGACCATGTCTCTTCTTGTTACTTCAACCACTTTCCTCAGATACCTCATTTCTGAGGTTTGGATCTGGCTTTTGTGGGTTGTAGTCATTGCCCACGACTCGCATCCATATGTCAAGACTGGGACATAGGTGGAGCGGTATACAGCCATCTTCGTTTTCTTACCAACCTCTTTCTTGCTGAGGAATCCACGATTTATGGCCTGAAAAAGTCTCCCAGCCGCTGCTTTTCGAGTGGCCAACTCTTCTTTGATGCCTCCCTTTCGGTCTATAATAGCTCCGAGATATTTAAAGTGGTCGACCTGCTCCAGGACCTGTTCTCCCAACTTAATCTGATGTTTTCTTTCTTCTCGTGATATCACCATGGATTTTGTTTTAGAGCTGCTTATGACCATCCCTCTCTTCTCCAGCTCTTCCTTCCAGACTTGCAGGTTGGATTGGAGATGTGCCTCTGATTTAGCAATCAGGGCAACATCATCAGCAAATGCCAGCTCCGAAATATAGACCTGTCTCATCTTCCAGTACCCCACTGAATACTTTCTTGTTCTCTCCTTACATGCCTTGATGACATCGTCCATAAGGAGTATGAAGAGGTAAGGTGATAGGATATCACCTTGTCTTACACCAGTGGTGGTCCTGAACTCTTCTGACTTATGGTTTGCTGTCCTCACATAATTTCTGCAAGACTTGTAGAAGCTCTGTATAGCATGAATCAGAGGTGCTGGAATATTCTTCCTTGCCAAACAGTCCCAAAGTTTGCTCCAGGGGACCCTGTCAAACGCCTTTTCCAGATCTATGAAACAAAGATGGATCTCACTCTTATACTCAAGGGCCTTTTCACTCAGCTGTCTGAGTGTGAAGATTAGGTCTTGAGTACTTCGATTTGCTCGGAATCCGCACTGGACCTCATCCAATTGTGGCTCAGCTAGGCGTCGGAGTCTCTGTTCTAGGATTCTAGAGTAGATTTTACCAGGGACACTGAGAAGGGATATGCCTCTATGGTTTCCACATTGTCGATTGTCACCCTTTTTGAAAATTGGTGTTATGATGGCAATCTCCCAATCCTTTGGTATGGTCTTGTTGCACCATGCTGCCTGTAGGACCTTTAGGAGTAATAGGTCACCTGATGCTCCCATGTACTTAACCATTTCTGGTGTTATACCATCATGCCCTGCTGCTTTGCCCATCTTGATTTTCTCTAGTGCTGCCCTCAGTTCTTCCATCTTTATGTCATCTTCACCATCATTGGTTTTCTCTTCTGTGCTAGTGGTTATCATTTCTGATGCTTCACCATGCTCACCATCCAGGAGTTCTGAGAAATATTCTTTCCATCTTTCCATTACTTCCTTCGGGGCAGTAAGCAATTTGCCTTGCTTGTCCTTTATAAATTTGAGAGGGCATTGTTTTTCCTTCCTCATGTTCTTTAGGGTCTTATAGAACAATTTCTGGTTTTCTTGTGCATCTTTTTCTAGCTTTTCTCCAAATTCTTCCCAGGACTTCTGTTTTGCTGCTAGCACTTTGTTCTTTGCTTCTGTTCTGAGTGTCACATATTCTCTATATTTTTCCATTTGTCCTGTTGTGTTTTTAGCTCCTAAGTATTGTTTCCATGCCATTTTCTTCTCTCTTATTTTCTCTTTGACTTCCTCTGTCCACCAAGGTGTCCTCTTTCTCTGGTTCCCAAGTCGGACTTCACCGCATGCTTCTGCAGCAGCTGTCTTTATGATATACTTGAATTTATTCCAGAGGGTTTCCAAGTCATCAGGTCGTTCTTCTGTGTTGCTCACTGCTGTAGCAATAAGCCCCTGATATCTGGTCTTAATTTCTGGCTCTCTCAGCTTGTAGGTCCTAATGCTCATTTCTCCTGCTCGTTTCCTTGGTTTCTTGCGTGATGTTGGGCAGTTCCTAGGCTGAGCAACTCTTTCAGTTGTTCGTTTGATTGTTAGCAGGTAGTGATCACTTCCAATCTCTGGCCCCCTCCAGACTCTTGCATCTCGGACATATCTGAATGAGCTTCTCCGAACAATGGCATAGTCGATCACTGACTTCTCATTCTTGGTTGGTTCACATCTAGTGTATGCATGTATGCGCTTATGGGGGAACTTTGTGTTTGTAATGATCAGATTCTGCTCACTGCAGAATCTAAGGAGTCGCTTTCCATTGTCATTGAGAGTATCTTCTCCATATCTTCCGATAACTCCACCCCATCTAGCATGGTCATTTCCAACTCTGGCATTAAAATCTCCGAGCATGATAACTTCATCTAGGCAGTCATCCACTGTCCTTTGAAGCAGCTCGAAGAATTCCTCCTTGACCTCTGCTCTCTCATCCTCATTTGGCCCATACACTATGACCAGGTTGACTATGGTTTCTCCTTCTTTTAGTTTTACAACCATAATGCGCTCCGAGACAAAGTTCCATCTCTTGATACTATCTTTTTGATTTTGGGCCACAATGCAACCCACGCCCCCTTTAGCTCTTTCAGATATGGGTACACCACTGTAGAGCAACGTGTTGCCATCGAGATCCATGACTCCTTGTCCTTTTTTTCTTCGTTTCCGTTATAGCCAGGATTTCTAGTTTTGCTTTCCTCATCTCTTCCATCAGCTCCTCTTCCTTCCCATTTATACTTCTTGTGTTCCAAGTTCCATAAGTCGTAGTCCGTAGTCCGTTCCAGTTCGTCGCCTTTAGAATCAGTCCGGTTTTCTCTCTTGTACTGCTCGTAATCATAGTTTAAGACAAACAGGTGATTGGCCTGTTGTGCCTTTGCATGGTGGAGGGGCTGCCTCCTTACGGCCTCCATGCAGGCCGCCCTCCTCCTTTTTCATCCGGGCTTGGGACCGGCATTGGCGGAGTTCACCTGGGATTTCATTAAATATATTCTCCACCATTAGGACACAATTAACTGTTCGTGTGAAATGATGAAAAGAATCGTCTCTCCCATTAGTGACTTTGTGTAAGACACTATTTCCTCAGCGGGGAAGACCAGTATAGGAACATTTTAGTTAATAATTTAAAGGACAAGAAGTCCCTCATTTGTTTTTAAAAGTAAAGTTGTATATATATATATATATATATATATATATATATATATATATATCGTTTGAGTTGAACCTTCCTGGGCCAAAAGAATTCAAGGTTCAGGAAATTAAATTGTACATTAACTTTCAAACTTTAACCACGGTCTTACTTGAGTTATTACATTGAGTTACAGTTGTTTGTTTTAAAATATCATCATACATCACACTTGAATTACCCTAGACACCTAGCCTTATAATAAAATAAAATAGAACCAAAAATAATACATAGAGTGAGATCATAGGGTGGTAGCAGTTAGGTACCCTGAGAACTCATCAACATTTTCAACTATTAGACTCAGGGACTTACATAGCTTGACCTCACTCTGTAGACACTTACTATTTAACATCTGTAACATCTAAACCCACCACATGCATTGGGGCCGGTCCAGGATTTAAATTTAAAGTTAATATCAAAGATCCAGGGTATCCTCATTATAATAAAATTGTAATCTTTATCAGTGTGGATAATTTAATGAAGTGTCAGTGCCCATATATATTTAATTAATTAGAAATATTGGTTAGCGGATACAGTTAGATTATTAGAATTTTGTTCAAGAAAATTATGGCAGACTTGGCAAAGTTCAGATCGGCTGCTGTCCAGACGGCAAAAGAGACGGGAATGGATGGGCAAGTTCTAATGCAGTATGTAACATCAGAATGAGATAAATTCATTGAGAGGGAAGATAGGAGGTTAGCTGAAGAGAGGAAATTACAGTTACAATTAGAAGATGCTAGGGAGGCTAAGAAGTTAGAGGCTGATAGGGAGGCTGAAATCAAGAGGCTACAGCTAGAAGAAAAGAGATTGGAGGCTGAGGCTGCAAAAGAAGAGAAGAGATTGGAGGCTGAAAAGGAGGAGATGAGATTACAGAGAGAACATGAGCTAAGGTTGAAAGAATTGGAAATTCAAGGCCATGCTCCAGAAAATGGTATCAGCCCATCTACCTCTGATGCTACTGCCAGTCAGGGGGCCTCAAATGTAGCCATGAACTTCCATTTAGACCCCTTTGTAGAAAAAGAGGATGACTGATAAGACTAAAGCTGATAAAGGGGAAGTGATCTTGAAAATGTTAAGCGAACAGATTCGATTGCGGGTTACGTTGCTTGATTAAGCTGATGTTAAGTTAAAATTGTGTTAGGGGAATTCCCTCGTATGATCGAGAAGTTTCCAAGTCGGTAAGCGTGGCGAACACTGGTCAGTTCAAATTGCGGAGATCTGTTTTCTCTGAACTGTCTTGAGCTATGAGTTAGCTCGTGTGGCTAGCCCATGCAAGTATTGAGACTGAGTTGTGTTTTTTTAAACAGCCGAGTCTCGTGTCTGTTTTTTGGCGGGACTAGTGTGTGAACTAATTGCAGTCTGTTTTTGGGCATCGACTGGAGAGGTCGGCCCCACAGTGTGTGTTTTCGAGGGTATGCCTGCGCAGTGCAAAAGATAAGAGGCCATTATTTGTGTAGGCCAGTAATTTATGAGATTATTGAAGAATTGTGTTTTTGTGAGTATTTTGAGAAGTAAGGATCCATGACTTATATTGTCATATAATCGCGCTGAGATGAGTGAAGGCGAGATTACTGCAAACTGCCAGGGAGTGCAGTCTTGCGAGAAATTGCTGGTAGTATTCATCATATTATATTAGCACGGTGATGCCGACCGTTTGCTATGAGGATCCATATTTATATTAGAGCGCCAATGTTTGGGAGTTTGATGAGGCATATTGATTATATAAGCACGGTGATGCCGACCGTTTGCTATGAGGATCCATATTTATATTAGAGCGCCAATGTTTGGGAGTTTGATGAGGCATATTGATTATATAAGCACGGTGATGCCGACCGTTTGCTATGAGGATCCATATTTATATTAGAGCGCCAATGTTTGGGAGTTTGATGAGGCATATTGATTATATAAGCACGGTGATGTCGGCCGTTGCTGAAGGCACCTTTAGCGGTGTATCAGTGATGGCCAGTATACCTATCTAGTAATATATACCACGCTGTTCACATTATCGCTATTGACATTATCGAGTAACAGTAGCATGTAACAGTGGAAATATACCCCGCTAGTGACCTTAGGGGGTAACAGTGGTGGTTTTACAGATTTAACGGAATGAAACCCACGGAATTCGCGTGATAAGGGAGCCCTGTGTGGGCGTGGCTTGTGTGAGTCTCCTGACCTTGCTTCATAATCCTCGACCTAGTTTGTTAACTGTGTCCAACACGGCAGAATATAACAGTAGACAGTCAAGTTTAACTAAATGTGAAGTGTTTTTGAAGAGTCGTTTGCAGATTATCTCAAGTCAAGAATTGCAGAGGATGCTGTGCTGTGTTTCCTGTGTGCTGATGCTGTGTTGAGCGCATTCTACACTTTGGCAAGAACCTGAAGGGAAGAAAGTCTAGTTCGTGTACCTTTCTGCGGTGGAACGTTTTTATCTGCAGAACTTTGTGATATCTAGTGTGTTGGCGGAAAGGACGAAAATATTTTAAGATAAGTGGTTTTTGTTCTGTGTAGATTGTGCCACTTTTCTGCATGTCAGCAAGTCTGCCTATACTATCCATCTCTATTTCCTGTTGATAAGTGTCGTTTTGTTGTCGATAATTATATCGATTGATTGTACAATATGTTGATGCTTAGGTAATGTATGTTATATATAGGTACTATAACAGGAATTGGTGTACGGTAATTGATTGAGTCAGTTGAAACTCTTATAAAATGTGGGAGTATGACAAATACCGTGAACTATTAGGATATGGAGACCGTGAGCTGACTGAGTCTGAAATAACAATATTGATATGTGAAAAGGAAATTCATGAAAGTGATGAGAGGTATCAGAAAAGGAAGCTAGAAGAGAAGAAGCAACTGGACATAAAACAGAGTACCCTAGAGCAAAGGGAAAGTTTCATAGAATGTACTGCTGAAGTAAGTAAGTTACATGAAAAAGTCTCTAAACTTACAGATGATTTAGGCAAATCAAACTCAGAACTTGCTAGTGTTCAAGCAAGTTTGGATTCAGCATTGTTGAACATAAAGCAATTGGAAGTTCAGATGAAAGAGAAGCAAATTGAGGTGGAAAATATTACACAGGAGGCCCAACAAAATAAGCAGAGTTATGAGAAATTGAAACTTGAGACCGATGAACATAATAGGACGTATACAGAAACGCTCCTTGATTTATTAGATGATATTGCAAATCTCGGTGGCGAACATGAAGAGAAAAAGATTCATGAGCTTAATAAGAGCAGTGATGATATTAAGATTCAGTCACTACAGCTGGAGTTGACTCAGTTAAGAGAAAAAAAAAGAAAAGGATGATAAAGATAGATTAGTACAGTTGATGGCTGAGAAAGAGAAGGTCACTAAGATTAAAAATTTACTAGCAGAGGAAAGCTGTAAAGTTTTAAGAGCTGAGAGCTTAAGCAAGAAATTAAGTGCAGATATTGCACTTAAAGATATTCAAATTTCAGAAGCCAGAATGAGAATAGATGGTCTACTCGACATTCTCTTGAAGAAAAAAATGTGGTCTTCTGTCAATGTTGACAGTGAAAGACATAAAGCAAAAAGTCAGTCCTATACACTTTTTGCGGATTCTAAAGTCAAGAATAGTGGAAGCAAATCTTTTCGTGGGAAATATAACTTTCAACGCAATGCCGATGATTCTAACAATATTGGTTCCTGGCGGCAAGCTAGCAAAGGAAAATCTACAGTATTAGACAGTCCTGTAGATAATGAAAGAAACAGGAATAGATATCAAGTCAGGGTGTTAAAAACAAACCAGGTATTAAGTGAGAACTCTGATGGCTTGATAACAGGGAAGAAAAATAGCACTCCTTGTTCCAGGAAGGAAACATATTTTGTGAAAAACAATAAAGAGATTGTCAAACCTTCTAGTCATACCCAGTCAAGTCAGTGTGACTCATTTCTTAAACACATTGCCACAAGCAAAGATAAAAACACTTTTGATAGGAGATATAACCCTGAGGTTAGAATGTACCAAAGGAGTTCTTCATATAGTAACGTTTCTTCTCCTAAAAACAAGAAACAATTTGACAGATCTCAACATCGTGATCCTGAGAGTGTTAGAAATTATAGTGGAAATAATTATGTGAAAGTTTGTCAATCTGGTAATAAATTTTTTGATAAAAAGCCAGTTCTATCTAGTAGATATTTTTATCCAAGAGGAAATGCTAATTGTAATTATGCTAACTGGGATGTAAAACAGTACAACTGTGTCAATAGAACAAATAATAATGTTCTCAACAGCAATTATAGAAATCGTAACCAGGTTAGCTGTGCTCCACATAAGAGCAAAGTTATTAACAAGCAAAGTAATAAGACTATTGATTGTCACACTGGTGGTGTCGAAAGGGCATCTCGTTCTTGTGAATGTGGTAAATTTTTTCAGCATACAGCAGAGATGAACTTTCGTTACGGTCAAGTTGTCTCTAAGCCTTATGTGATGTCTACACGTTTGAGGAGGGCTTGCTGAGGTGTAGAAAGGGGCCAAGACTCTACACTACCAAAAGGGTTAGATAATTGTTAGTGTGATTTTCCGTTTTTCCTCGTAGGATCGGACGGTTGATTATAATAGAAATTTTCATTTGTGTTGTCTCGCAGCATTCGACTTTGCGATGACTCAGCGCGCCTGTTGACATTATCGGTGGAGAATGTGGGTCACCGTGGCGCTTGTATGCAATCAAGCGGAACCTGACAGCGTCTATTGAGCATTTGATGTGTCACTTTTTTTTGGAGGGTCAGGACATGTTGATAAAACGTCGGGAAATTTTAGTGTCTGATTTTTTTTTTAGAATAGTACACGTTATTGTATTCTGTGTATAGTATATTATATGATGTTCTATTAAAATATTTGTAATTTCTTTGAAACACTGACCTTGTCAGTACCTAGAATTTAAATAATAAGATTTTTTTTTTTCAACATTTTTGCAACAAATTAATTTGATAAATAAAACCTTTGCAGGTATTTTTATAGGACTTCTTTTTCATATCTTATTGTACCATTAAATTTTAGATTTATTTATAGTATATATCATACTAGGCTGAGTAAGATATAAATTTACAGTTAAATAACACTGAAGCTCAACGCTATTGTCAGTCAGAATTAACTTATAAATTAAATTGAACTTTCTTGTAAAATTGATAGACACATCTATTCTATTGTTTGTTTGAAGAATATAGACGGATTGTTATAATACATACTCTCTATATACATTATGTTATGTTTGTATGTTGGAAAGTTGATATACAGACGAAATTGTATTTTTCTTAGGTGTTTTTTTTTTGGTGATGTATTTTTTGAAAAAAAAGAAAAACTTACATGTTTTGATTTAAGTGTTTGTCTAGAGATAAGATATTTTATGCTTCTCTCATTTTGTTAAAAGTTAATTTCATTGTTAGTTTATTAGTTATGACTTAGAATTACTTAAATAATAATTTTATTTTTTGATAACTTATCGTTCTGAAATATTTTGTATGGTAATTTTGAAAAAAAATTGGTTTTTTTTGCATTGTAATTTATTTTTGTGTGCCCTATGATTGTAAGGGATATTACTTCTTTGGAAACTTGTCTTATTTGATATTATGATGTATTTTTATTATTTAGCGGTTGATTGTGTGTTAGGTCAAAACTTAAAGCGGGTTCCTGTACAGAAAACCTGGTCTAAAGCGGGTTCCTGTACAGAAAACCTGGTCTAAAGCGGGTTCCTGTGCAGAAACCCTGGTCTAAAGCGGGTTCCTGTGCAGAAAACCTGGTCTAAAGCGGGTTCCTGTGCAGAAAACCTGGTCTAAAGCGGGTTCCTGTGCAGAAAACCTGGTCTAAAGCGGGTTCAGGTGCAGAAAACCTGGTCTAAAGCGGGTTCCTGTGCAGAAAACCTGGTCTAAAGCGGGTTCCTGTGCAGAAAACCTGGTCTAAAGCGGGTTCCTGTGCAGAAAACCTGGTCTAAAGCGGGTTCCTGTGCAGAAAACCTGGTCTAAAGCGGGTTCCTGTGCAGAAAACCTGGTCTAAAGCGGGATCCTGTGCAGAAAACCTGGTCTAAAGCGGGTTCCTGTGCAGAAAACCTGGTCTAAAGCGGGTTCCTGTGCAGAAAACCTGGTCTAAAGCGGGTTCCTGTGCAGAAAACCTGGTCTAAAGCGGGTTCCTGTACAGAAAACCTGGTCTAAAGCGGGTTCCTGTACAGAAAACCTGGTCTAAAGCGGGTTCCTGTACAGAAAACCTGGTCTAAAGCGGGTTCCTGTACAGAAAACCTGGTCTAAAGCGGGTTCCTGTACAGAAAACCTGGTCTAAAGCGGGTTCCTGTACAGAAAACCTGGTCTAAAGCGGGTTCCTGTACAGAAAACCTGGTCTAAAGCGGGTTCCTGTACAGAAAACCTGGTCTAAAGCGGGTTCCTGTACAGAAAACCTGGTCTAAAGCGGGTTCCTGTACAGAAAACCTGGTCTAAAGCGGGTTCCTGTACAGAAAACCTGGTCTAAAGCGGGTTCCTGTACAGAAAACCTGGTCTAAAGCGGGTTCCTGTACAGAAAACCTGGTCTAAAGCGGGTTCCTGTGCAGAAAACCTGGTCTAAAGCGGGTTCCTGTGCAGAAAACCTGGTCTAAAGCGGGTTCCTGTGTAGAAAACCTGGTCTAAAGCGGGTTCCTGTGCAGAAAACCTGGTCTAAAGCGGGTTCCTGTGCAGAAAACCTGGTCTAAAGCGGGTTCCTGTGCAGAAAACCTGGTCTAAAGCGGGTTCCTGTGCAGAAAACCTGGTCTAAAGCGGGTTCCTGTGCAGAAAACCTGGTCTAAAGCGGGTTCCTGTGCAGAAAAAAACCTGGTCTAAAGCGGGTTCCTGTGCAGAAAAACCTGGTCTAAAGCGGGTTCCTGTGCAGAAAACCTGGTCTAAAGCGGGTTCCTGTGCAGAAAACCTGGTCTAAAGCGGGTTCCTGTGCAGAAAACCTGGTCTAAAGCGGGTTCCTGTGCAGAAAACCTGGTCTAAAGCTAATTCCTGTGCAGAAAACCTGGTCTAAAGCGGGTTCCTGTGCAGAAAACCTGGTCTAAAGCGGGTTCCTGTGCAGAAAACCTGGTCTAAAGCGGGTTCCTGTGCAGAAAACCTGGTCTAAAGCGGGTTCCTGTACAGAAAACCTGGTCTAAAGCGGGTTCCTGTACAGAAAACCTGGTCTAAAGCGGGTTCCTGTACAGAAAACCTGGTCTAAAGCGGGTTCCTGTACAGAAAACCTGGTCTAAAGCGGGTTCCTGTGCAGAAAACCTGGTCTAAAGCGGGTTCCTGTACAGAAAACCTGGTCTAAAGCGGGTTCCTGTACAGAAAACCTGGTCTAAAGCGGGTTCCTGTACAGAAAACCTGGTCTAAAGCGGGTTCCTGTACAGAAAACCTGGTCTAAAGCGGGTTCCTGTGCAGACAACCTGGTCTAAAGCGGGTTCCTGTACAGAAAACCTGGTCTAAAGCGGGTTCCTGTACAGAAAACCTGGTCTAAAGCGGGTTCCTGTACAGAAAACCTGGTCTAAAGCGGGTTCCTGTACAGAAAACCTGAACTAAAGCGGGTTCCTGTACAGAAAACCTGGTCTAAAGCGGGTTCCTGTACAGAAAACCTGGTCTAAAGCGGGTTCCTGTGCAGAAAACCTGGTCTAAAGCGGGTTCCTGTGCAGAAAACCTGGTCTAAAGCGGGTTCCTGTGCAGAAAAACCTGGTCTAAAGCGGGTTCCTGTGCAGAAAACCTGGTCTAAAGCGGGTTCCTGTGCAGAAAACCTGGTCTAAAGCGGGTTCCTGTGCAGAAAAACCTGGTCTAAAGCGGGTTCCTGTGCAGAAAACCTGGTCTAAAGCGGGTTCCTGTACAGAAAACCTGGTCTAAAGCGGGTTCCTGTACAGAAAACCTGGTCTAAAGCGGGTTCCTGTACAGAAAACCTGGTCTAAAGCGGGTTCCTGTACAGAAAACCTGGTCTAAAGCGGGTTCCTGTACAGAAAACCTGGTCTAAAGCGGGTTCCTGTACAGAAAACCTGGTCTAAAGCGGGTTCCTGTACAGAAAACCTGGTCTAAAGCGGGTTCCTGTACAGAAAACCTGGTCTAAAGCGGGTTCCTGTACAGAAAACCTGGTCTAAAGCGGGTTCCTGTGCAGAAAACTTGGTCTAAAGCGGGTTCCTGTGCAGAAAACCTGGTCTAAAGCGGGTTCCTGTGCAGAAAACCTGGTCTAAAGCGGGTTCCTGTGCAGAAAACCTGGTCTAAAGCGGGTTCCTGTGCAGAAAACCTGGTCTAAAGCGGGTTCCTGTACAGAAAACCTGGTCTAAAGCGGGTTCCTGTACAGAAAACCTGGTCTAAAGCGGGTTCCTGTGCAGAAAACTTGGTCTAAAGCGGGTTCCTGTGCAGAAAACCTGGTCTAAAGCGGGTTCCTGTGCAGAAAACCTGGTCTAAAGCGGGTTCCTGTGCAGAAAACCTGGTCTAAAGCGGGTTCCTGTGCAGAAAACCTGGTCTAAAGCGGGTTCCTGTGCAGAAAACCTGGTCTAAAGCGGGTTCCTGTACAGAAAAACCTGGTCTAAAGCGGGTTCCTGTACAGAAAAACCTGGTCCTGGTCTAAAGCGGGTTCCTGTACAGAAAACCTGGTCTAAAGCGGGTTCCTGTACAGAAAAAATGGTCTAAAGCGGGTTCCTGTACAGAAAACCTGGTCTAAAGCGGGTTCCTGTACAGAAAACCTGGTCTAAAGCGGGTTCCTGTACAGAAAACCTGGTCTAAAGCGGGTTCCTGTACAGAAAACCTGGTCTAAAGCGGGTTCCTGTACAGAAAACCTGGTCTAAAGCGGGTTCCTGTACAGAAAACCTGGTCTAAAGCGGGTTCCTGTACAGAAAACCTGGTCTAAAGCGGGTTCCTGTACAGAAAACCTGGTCTAAAGCGGGTTCCTGTACAGAAAACCTGGTCTAAAGCGGGTTCCTGTACAGAAAACCTGGTCTAAAGCGGGTTCCTGTACAGAAAACCTGGTCTAAAGCGGGTTCCTGTACAGAAAACCTGGTCTAAAGCGGGTTCCTGTGCAGAAAACCTGGTCTAAAGCGGGTTCCTGTGCAGAAAACCTGGTCTAAAGCGGGTTCCTGTGCAGAAAACCTGGTCTAAAGCGGGTTCCTGTGCAGAAAACCTGGTCTAAAGCGGGTTCCTGTACAGAAAACCTGGTCTAAAGCGGGTTCCTGTACAGAAAACCTGGTCTAAAGCGGGTTCCTGTGCAGAAAACCTGGTCTAAAGCGGGTTCCTGTGCAGAAAACCTGGTCTAAAGCGGGTTCCTGTACAGAAAACCTGGTCTAAAGCGGGTTCCTGTGCAGAAAACCTGGTCTAAAGCGGGTTCCTGTGCAGAAAACCTGGTCTAAAGCGGGTTCCTGTACAGAAAACCTGGTCTAAAGCGGGTTCCTGTACAGAAAAACCTGGTCTAAAGCGGGTTCCTGTACAGAAAACCTGGTCTAAAGCGGGTTCCTGTACAGAAAACCTGGTCTAAAGCGGGTTCCTGTACAGAAAACCTGGTCTAAAGCGGGTTCCTGTACAGAAAACCTGGTCTAAAGCGGGTTCCTGTACAGAAAACCTGGTCTAAAGCGGGTTCCTGTACAGAAAACCTGGTCTAAAGCGGGTTCCTGTACAGAAAACCTGGTCTAAAGCGGGTTCCTGTACAGAAAACCTGGTCTAAAGCGGGTTCCTGTACAGAAAACCTGGTCTAAAGCGGGTTCCTGTACAGAAAACCTGGTCTAAAGCGGGTTCCTGTGCAGAAAAACCTGGTCTAAAGCGGGTTCCTGTGCAGAAAACCTGGTCTAAAGCGGGTTCCTGTGCAGAAAACCTGGTCTAAAGCGGGTTCCTGTACAGAAAACCTGGTCTAAAGCGGGTTCCTGTACAGAAAACCTGGTCTAAAGCGGGTTCCTGTACAGAAAACCTGGTCTAAAGCGGGTTCCTGTACAGAAAACCTGGTCTAAAGCGGGTTCCTGTGCAGAAAACCTGGTCTAAAGCGGGGTCCTGTGCAGAAAACCTGGTCTAAAGCGGGTTCCTGTACAGAAAACCTGGTCTAAAGCGGGTTCCTGTACAGAAAACCTGGTCTAAAGCGGGTTCCTGTACAGAAAACCTGGTCTAAAGCGGGTTCCTGTACAGAAAACCTGGTCTAAAGCGGGTTCCTGTACAGAAAACCTGGTCTAAAGCGGGTTCCTGTACAGAAAACCTGGTCTAAAGCGGGTTCCTGTACAGAAAACCTGGTCTAAAGCGGGTTCCTGTACAGAAAACCTGGTCTAAAGCGGGTTCCTGTACAGAAAACCTGGTCTAAAGCGGGTTCCTGTACAGAAAACCTGGTCTAAAGCGGGTTCCTGTACAGAAAACCTGGTCTAAAGCGGGTTCCTGTGCAGAAAACCTGGTCTAAAGCGGGTTCCTGTACAGAAAACCTGGTCTAAAGCGGGTTCCTGTACAGAAAACCTGGTCTAAAGCGGGTTACTGTACAGAAAACCTGGTCTAAAGCGGGTTACTGTACAGAAAACCTGGTCTAAAGAGGGTTCCTGTACAGAAAACCTGGTCTAAAGCGGGTTCCTGTACAGAAAACCTGGTCTAAAGCGGGTTCCTGTA
This sequence comes from Oreohelix idahoensis, assembly GCA_024509875.1. Classification (NCBI taxonomy): domain Eukaryota; kingdom Metazoa; phylum Mollusca; class Gastropoda; order Stylommatophora; family Oreohelicidae; genus Oreohelix; species Oreohelix idahoensis. Next base: position 189 of record JAMPIV010020207.1, on the reverse strand, counting down.
CAGAAAACCTGGTCTAAAGCGGGTTCCTGTACAGAAAACCTGGTCTAAAGCGGGTTCCTGTGCAGAAAACCTGGTCTAAAGCGGGTTCCTGTGCAGAAAACCTGGTCTAAAGCGGGTTCCTGTACAGAAAACCTGGTCTAAAGCGGGTTCCTGTACAGAAAACCTGGTCTCAAGCGGGTTCCTGTACAG
>JAMPIV010020206.1:0-67950 GCA_024509875.1 Oreohelix idahoensis | reverse complement strand
TTCGCACCCACACTCAACTCATCATACGCTCGCACTACACATCTAACAACATGTAAACTGTCTTGGGCCAGTGATCACCTCAACAAGAAAAAAAAGACAGTTACACCGCCCTGATACCATTTTCAATCACGATGTAAAAACCCTGTTTCTCGTGTATTACGAAGCAAGTCTCTTACCCAATGCTTCCGCTGCTGAATTGTTTGATCCTGATGTTGCAGTGAAGACCGGCTGTTATGCATCCCTGGACATCTCGGTTGCGGACTTTTATCAATTTTGCAAGTTATGCTATGAAGTCTAAGAATTGCCATTTATGGAGAACTATTACATTTCCGTCCGCAAGCAAAACTTTGACGAATCTACCAGTATATGAACAGTTACCCTTGCAACCTCCTTTTACACATTGATGATGGAGATGTTCCGACTCAGAAGAACTGTGTAGTCCTCATATATTGCTAATGTATTTCCTTTCACACGCGTAGTGTCATTACATCAAGTTAGTTTTGACTGATTTAATAATTGACCATCTTTTATCTCCCTTTGTTTTTTTTTCACCCCATTACTTTTGACCATCCTTTAATCTCCCTTTGTTTTTTTTTTCCTGTACTTTTGACCATCTTTTATGTCCCTTTGTTTTTTTTTTTTTTTTGCTATAAGATTTTGCTCAGATTTGAGTGTGCTGTTCGTCCTGTTGTACCTAATAAAAAAGTGTTTAACTAAAGTACATTTTCACCCGCCACTAATGTTGGCATCATCCATGACTTATTATAATAATGACTCCATTTTGCTTCATGCTTGTTTGAATTTCCAGTTATTGTTCCACTAACATATGTGATTTAACTATTTACCATTGAGTACCTTAGTCCGTTGATTGCCATGTTTCCAATCCTTGCATTATTTCCGGTTATTGTTATACCGGTGCAGTCATTTTTATTATTGAGACTTACCCATGTTTCCCATACCTTACCACCAAGTTTTGTGGTTCCATTTTCATTTTGTTCCATTAATTTTATCACCCACTTCAGTTGAAGTGTATGGTGACAGACAGTTGGTACATCCGCCATTTTGGGCGTCGGCCATATTTTATGGGCACCCGCCATTTTTGTTCCCAGTTTTCCTTTGCGACGTTAACTCGCTTGTCATCTTGTATTATGTTTTATAATGTATTTGAGAGATATTTGATAACTATCAACCGATAAAAGCGGTTTGCTAGTTGGTTGATGATTGTTCAGTTCCATTTTTGCCCATTATTATTGCTAATGGTTCCTACCATGTCATCCCCTGTCATTACATATGTGCATTAACTATGTCCATCAGTCCCTACTTATGTCCCTTGATTATGTCCATCAGTCCCTACTTATGTCCCTTGATTATGTCCATCAGTCCTTACTTAAGTACCTTAACTATGTCCATCAGTCCCTACTTATGTCCCTTGATTATGTCCATCAGTCCCTACTTATGTACCTTAACTATGTCCATCAGTCCCTACTTATGTCCCTTGATTATGTCCATCAGTCCCTACTTATGTCCCTTGATTATGTCCATCAGTCCTTACTTAAGTACCTTGACTATGTCCATCAGTCCCCACCACTTACAATTACTTATGTTAATAGAATTGATTCATCCATCATTCCCATATATTGATTGTTGTATTCCATCCGACACGATTTCTGGTGGGATACATGAACCCCGATATTTTTAGGGATTAGTCATTTTCTTTTTAGGGACTAAAGTGTCTCCCTACGGGATACACTTTGGCGGCCCCCGGGCGTATGTAACAGGGTAGACTATTAAGTAGCTACAACTGTTAGCCTTATAGTAAAGTATTTTATGAATGACTAGTTAGATAAATAAACCACTAGTCAAGAATCAATGACATCATCAGTCATGACACACATGAACCCATGATGTCATCAAACCTTGTGTGGCCTACATACAAGTCAGACCGGAAAACATTTAGATTAGAGAGAACTTTAAACAATGGTTGGTCATCATCACATAGAAACAATAATTTTAGACTAGAGGATTCGTAGCTAGTTAGGTTAAAGATTATTTCAACAGTCCACTAGCCCCCAAGACCAATCATTAGAAGGTTTCCGGTCCTAACTCCAATGAGAAATACTTCCTCTGGCAAGCCATAGCACCAGACAAGTATAAAAACTGATGCATCTTAGAAACCAGACAGAGAGAGAGCTTGAGGCAGTAACTCAATGCTAGAGTCAAATCAACATAGGGCGTTCTTTAGTTTAGGTTTGGAGCAACCTGGCGCTACGACTACTATTGAACGAAAAAGCCCTTGACTCCTACGGTTTGGATAATAATATCCATCTAGAGATCCTCTACCGACCAGGAAAGTTAGTGAACCAGCACTAACCCCTGCCACGATTATGTTTGTGGTTTATTCCACATGAAGTAAGTCCGATCTAGTTTTAATTGAAGTCTCGAATCGTATTTCATTTCGCTAGGATTTCCACAGAGATAACAAAACGACTACAGCATATGCGAAACTCCGCAAGCCTTTCGTCTTGGAGGCTGAAGCTGGCAGTATTGCTTTCCCCCACCAGAAATTCTTATCGAACTGCCACGAACTGAATAAAGTACACCCTTTTATATAACTATTTCGGATTCTTCAAGTAATCTGTTCTAATGAATTTTCTCTTGACTGTTTGAGTTGCCAATTATATTCAACGTGTCAAGATCAAATTTAGAATCCATCAAGGCACTTATGAGATCTACCAATTACCTGGGTTGAACCTCCCTTCTGGAATTACTAACTCTGGTGATTAACCAGTATTTACCAGAAAAAAACACAATAAGAAAAGTCTTGGGATTATTTCCCTTATTTCAAGTGAAACACAGATTTACATCCCTTTCCACAAAATCCACTATCACGATAGACACTGTCACACGAGCCTTGGACTTTTAGTGCCGTTCCCTTCCCTACACTGTCACATACGGTCCGTGTTAACACATGGCCAGGAAGCCCCCCCGGCGCAGCAACCCGGCATGCATCTACATGGTACCAGACGATTGGGGTTTGTTTTGGGCTTTATTTCACCCCAGGGAGCATCCTAGACTCGAAACAGGGAACACCAAGCCCACTTTGGCGTGTGTGTACTGTCCCAAGGTTTGATAACTCTCTACCCTGCAAAGGGGGTATAACTACTACTTACTACTTAGTCGTTCCCCTTCTACCGTGAGGTGTAGAGGTTTGGAAGAGAGAGCGCCAGACTATGCTATCGGCTGTCTTCCTCCTGGCCTGGTTCCATTCTAGTCTTCGGTCCTTCAAAGATTGTCTAATGTTGTCCTCCCAGCGGACTCTGGGTCGTCCTCGGGGTCTGGATCCTTGGCTCTTTGTTTCCCATGCTTGTCGTGGTAGCCGATATTCTCCCATTCTGCAGACATGGCCAAACCATCTTGAGGCCATGGTAGCCGATCTTCTCCCATTCTGCAGACATGGCCAAACCATCTTGAGGCCAATCACCTGTGGGCTTTGTTGCAACCCCAGGGAACCTCTTGTCGGGTAGCGAGGGTGCAATGCCACGAGAAAAGAGGTTCTCTACCCTGCAAAGGGGGTTATACCTCCGAGACAAGACGTATCGAGGGAATGGCGCAGCCAGCGCCATACCTCTACCACTGCCGAGCTGCATTACCAAGACCAAACAAGCTCAACCCCACCCGAACTGGGAGGACCCGGCAACCGGGACCACACACAGTCTCGAAAGGACACGGCTTTGTTAATTGATGGCGTAGCAGCGACCGAGCCTCTACCACGAGACGGACACAGACACATGGCACTAGAAGGCAAATTACCGTGGTAAGTTGTCGGGCAGTCTATAGCCTCCACTATGTGCCGTGAAAATGCTGTAAAACGAAAAAATAACAAGATCTATGTCGGCCCTGAGCCAAAACCCTTAACCGGAACACTAAGCAGAAGAAATAGTGGGTTTGTTTCTGTCTAAGAATAGTGTTAAAAAATCGTTATCAAATAAAATAAAAAGTATAATAAATACAAATAAATTTTCTTATGTTCTGTCGGGTCTAATTTTTCTAATGCTAAAAAACAACTAAGGTTGTTAATAGACGCGTTAAACTAAGAAAACTAAATTTCGAAAAGAAAAAAGCGCACAGATCAAAAAATACGTACGATTCGCATGATATCTCGTATGTTATACACATTTAGTGTACCATTAAGATTCACACTTAGACAGAGAAAATATACAACATGTGTGTTCTTGTGTTGACATGAATGTATGTATGTATATGTGTGAGTGTGTACGTGTACGTGTATGTATGTATGTATTGCATGCATGCATGATAATTGGAATAAGACTACATTCATTGATTGCTGTTAATTTTGTATAAGATGAAACCGGATGTCCTAGAAAGGTTAAGTAACTCCTACAAGCTTAGTGTTGTAACGGTTGTTGTTGTTTTGAAAAGGTGATGGGTGAAGAGCGGGCACTTAACAGCTGACCGTTATTGCCTATTCTCGTTCCATCTTGGTCTACCCCGTTCAACCTGAAATTTTGTTTATTTTTGAAAATTGGTTACAATTGAGGTATTTAGTGCTGTAATCATGAGATCACAACCAAAAGACAAGAACCGATATGTAGAACTCTCTGTCCCATGGGGAAGAATCTACTGTACAATTTAACAGGGAAGAGGCAACTCCTCTAATGAGTAAGGAAGTATCTAATGACGAGTGTTTCTCAAATTCTGTTGAGAGGAAGCATTCTGAGAAATACCAGCTAAAAACTAGTAGGAGGAGCCTAAAAATAGGAACATGGAACGTTAGAACTTTAAACGGAGAAGGAAAGCTAGACAATCTAATATTAGAGGCAACAGACATGAAACTCGATATACTGGGAGTTGCAGAGGCAAGACTATTGGATACAGGCTACATAACAAGAGACCAGTACACGCTTATACACTCAGGAGGAGAAAAACATGAAAGAGGGGTAGGAATGTTGATAAAGAAGGAGTTAGAAAAATATGTATGTGGATACTGGACACACAATGACAGAATGATGTTACTAAAGATGAGAGCAAAGCCATTCGACATATCAATCTTACAAACTTATGCACCAACTTAAGATCACAGCGAGGAAGAAATAGAAGAATACTATGAAGAGCTACAACACACACTTAAACCAGTCAAATCTACAGATGTGTTGATAGTAATGGGTGATATGAATGCAAAAGTGGGAAAAGGAAAATGCAAGAAAATAGTAGGACAGTATGGATTAGGGACAAGAAATGATAGAGGAGACAGACTTATCCAGTTCTGTGAAGAAAACCAGCTGGTCATATGTAACACCTTTTTTGAACACCACCCAAGGAAATTATACACATGGAAAAGCCCAGGAGATGTAACAAGAAATCAAATTGACTATATCATGATAAAACAGATTTAAGAACAGTCACAAGTGCAAAGACACATCCTGGCTCCGACATAAATTCAGATCACAATCCAGTCGTCATCAAAGTAAATATAAAGCTGAAAAGAGCAGGAAACAGAAGACAGGAGGAACCCCAGATAGAAATATCAAATATGAAACAACCAGATATAAAACAGAAATATTTAATCAACGTCAAAAATAAATATCAACAGTTATTGACAGAAAGCATGGAGCAGTATAGAAGAGAAAACCCAGAAGAAAAAGCAACCGCAAAATGGGAATGCTTAAAAACAAGCATACAATCACCAAATGCAAATTTACCTAACAAAGGAGCCTAAGAACAATCAAATTTGGATGACAGATGACATCTTGAGTAAAATAGCAGAAAGAAAGAAAGCAAAAAACACTCCAGAATATAAAACAATAGACAATGACATACGTACTATGTGTAGACAAGCAAAAGAACGGTGGATAGAAACAAAATGCAAGGAAATAGAAGACTTGGAAGCAAAGCACATGACAAGAGATATGCATGAAGAAATAAAGAAATTATCAAATAGGTCGCGGTTTGCACAAGGAGGAAGCTGTATCAAAAACAAAAATGGTGTAATATTACTTGATGAGAAAGACATATCAAACAGATGGGCAGAATACGTAAAAAAACTATTCGAGGACAACAGAGGTAAAAAACCATCACCAGATTCTAATGAAGGCACAAACATTCTCAGATCAGAAGTAGAGAATGCCATTCATATGATACAAAAAGGAAAATCAGCAGGCATGGATAACATAAAAATTGAAATGATAGAAGCTCTGGAGAGCTTTGGTATAGATACAATCACAGAAATATGCAACGATATATACAATACAGGATATATACCACACGACATGAAGACATCAGTTTTTATAACATTGCCCAAAAAACCAAATGCAACAGAATGTTCAGACTTCAGAACAATCAGACTGATGAGTCATGCAATTAAGATACTGCTCAAAATCATACAGGAAAGAATAAAAAGTAAAGTAGACAGCGAAATCCAAGAAGAACAGTTTGGTTTTAGACGGAACAGTGGAACAAGAGAGGCAATATTTTGCCTAAGAATATTAGCAGAAAAATATACAGAGGTCCAAAAAAGTACGTACATGTGCTTCATTGACTATAAGAAGGCTTTTGACAGAGTCCATCATGAGAAAATAATTGAATGCCTCGAAGACATAGGTATTGATGGAAAAGATATTAGAATACTCAATAACCTTTATTGGGAGCAAACTGCCACAGTAAGATCTGGAAGGAATTATTCACCATACATAGACATAAAAAGAGGTGTCAGACAAGGTTGTGTGCTGTCCCCCTGCCTATTTAATCTATACACCGAAAAAATTTTCAAACAGATACAGGAAATACCAGGACTGAACATTAGTGGAAGGTCAATAAACAACCTTAGATATGCAGATGATACCGTGTTGTTAGCTGAAAGCGAACAGGAGTTACAAGAACTAGTGAAGCAAGTGAACAGTATAAGTCAGGAATATGAACTGGACATTAATATTGAGAAAACAAAAACTATGATAATTAGCAAAACAGACGATAAACCCACATTAAAGATAAGCGTAAATGGGGAAATCCTGGAACAAGTCAAGAGCTACTTATATATTGTGGCCGTGTACATAGTTGTTCCTTTGGAAACAGACTATATTCTTACAAGACAGAGGAAGCACAGACCACCCCATAATTTTATATTTTATGAGAAACAGAAAATAATAAATAGTGTCACATATTTAGGGTAGAGTCGCTTCTACACGCCATTTCTAATAATTGGGTGATTTCCCCTGACCAATCGGATAGCTCAGATTTACCCCGGGGAAAGTGGAACAACGACGCCATTTGGCAGTAGAATGAAAGAGCGCAACTCAAGAGGTCGTATCTGGTCCAGCTCTACATATTTCTTAGTTTGAGAAAATCAAACTTCAACATTTCTTATAAAATGTGTATTTCAGGACATTGAGTGGTTATATATATATATTTCTTACTGGCGTAAGTAGTGACAATCGTTAAATATGTATTTTGAATAGAGGTCCCAACCCTAGTCGCAGCAGAACTAGGTTCGAGGATTTGAGTCAATTTGCAAAAAAATGTCTTACACCTCAAACCATGTAGAGTAGAAAATATTCTTGTGTTGGAAAGCATTTAACTCAAGGAATGCTTATGATTATAAAGAAATCAAGGACAAATCTGAGGAGATGGGTAAATGTCGTCGAACCTAAAATAAGACTGTAACTTAAAAGAAGGAACACGGTGGAATGCGAAGCTTCGCCGTATTTGACAATTGAGTAGGCCTACGAGACAAGGATGCAAAAAGGGATTTTTGCATCGATGAAAGCATCTGATGAGATGATAGAATTTTATTATACTTATTATTGTAAAAATGTTCTGAATTCCAGACTTTGTTGAAATTTTAAGTTTCATGCTGAAAGATATTAAAAGTTTTGCATGAAATCGAACGCTGTTGAAAAGGTGAATTACTACAGTTTTGAGATCTAGATAAGAAATCTATCCATTTCAATTAAATTCGCTACATCAACACCTAAGAGAAGAAAATCGAACCTGGTAACACAAATTTAAGAGAGAAATCTAAATCTCTGGTGATTAGGCCAGTTAAACATCTGCTCTCTGTAAAGTAAACTGAAAATACTGCATATACCGGCACTGCCACATAAAGGTAATATGGTACCGTTCCAGTCCTAAGGAACACCTGCCCCGGCTACAATAAGGTAATATGGTGCCCGTGACCACTTCTCTTTGATAAAGCGAATAACTAGCGATCATAGACCATGGACGATTTACTACAAAATTTTCAACAGCTGGGTGTGGAACAACAACAACAACAACCACAGAACCAACCCGTAAATACACAACCACTGCAGCCCCAGGACAGACAAAATATGGAAGGACCAACAATAATAGCGCTACGGCAAATTACTGAAACCCTACAGAAAAATGACAACTACGCGAAATTCACACAGGTTAGATCCATTGTTCAGCCGTTCGATGGCAACAAGAAAAAATTCAGAAGATGGTTGTCCGACATGGAAAAATTTGCGGCACTAGCAGAGGCAACAACGGATGAAGAGAAAAAGAAAATCGCTCTGTTAGGTTCTGATTCGTACGTGACTGATTTTTTAAGAAGGAGGTCCCAGCAGTACCCCACAGAAACCTACGAGTCCCTAAAAAAAGAGCTCACCCAGAGATATGGGGAAATCATAGACAAAATGCATGCTTGGTCAGTCCTTAGAAGCATGAAACAGGAAAGAGATGAATCGGTACAACTTTTTGGAGATCGATTCCTCAATATGGCAGAAGAGGCATTTTGCGGAGAAATCCCTACCACACCTGATGTAGAAATACAGTTAGTGGGGATATTTGCCGATGGCCTTAGAGCGGAAAATATCAGAAGGCATCTTATTAGAAAAGACACCAAGACTATTGCTGAAACAATCCAAGCAGCAATACAGGAGGAAAATCTTCACCGAAGGTTCCAACAAAGAGCAGGTAGGGAACCCCGACCAGAATATAGGGACTATGATGAGCATGAGCCTATGGAAGTTGACCATACCAGGAGGCAATGGACTCGCCCACGACAACGAGATGATAGGCCCCGCAATTATAGACCCCCCACACAGAGGCAAAACGACGTCAAAAATGTCAATACAAACGGATGCTTTACATGCGGTAGGCTCGGACATGGTTACAAGTCCTGTAGAGCAAATTACAATCATGCACCATTCAGAAGAGGAGGTTACCAACCACAACAACCCGCACCACCCCCACGTGATTACACCAGAAATCAGTATACCAGAGGCGCACCTCAACCTTTCATGCGTCAGGGAAACGGCCGCGCCACTCACTAAACAGGATCCCAAATTCTATCAAGGCACTTAAAAGCATTTCTTTAAAGATGTCTATACGATTTATTCGCTTAGTGGAAACGACAGTGGTTCCCAGAGTATCTAATTTCAGTGTGCAGTGGTCAACTGGAGACCGGCACGATAAATCTTTTACGTGTCTTAGCATGAGACGGGACATAATTAACTTTTGGCTATCGTGGGAACGTTTAAAATGTAGCGGGTAAATCGAAATTAATTCTTTCTTTAACAAACTAGTTTTTTATACTTCACTTGGTGTTAAGCAACTGTAAGAGAAAGACGCATTTCGTAGTCTTGTAAAGTAAAACTGTACATAGGGAGACTTGAGTTAAACACACCAAGTGCCCTCTCTTTTAAACTTAACAGACTAAAATCCCGGAGCGGATTTACGCAGTGCAAAGTCTTGTCTCGTATTGCTGAAAAGAGGTTACCTTTGGCCAGTGGCCATATAGTCCTCGTCCACCAGTCACAATAATTCCCTTCAATTATTTCGATTATTTCAATCATTTCAATTACTTCAATTACTGCAATTATTGCAACGATTCTCAACACCAGATATTACCCTTAACAACCATCACCCGTACCATACTCCACCCATTTTAACCCTCCATCCCACCTTTGGAAGCAAATTCGTTATCTGTGGATATCGCATCAACTGTGGATACGTTACACCTATCTTGGATTTATAAAAATCGTGTTCAGATTATGTGCCCATTGTGGATACCTTATTCGAACAGTGAAGTCGTTACCCCAATCTTGGATTTATAAAATCGTGTTCAGATTCTGTGCCCCTTTGTGGATACCTTATTCGAACAGTGAAGTTAATTTCAAGCATTGGATTACGATATATTTTTCCAAGAGAACCCCAGGATATAAGTGGTTTCCAACATTCACACCAAAGGAACAAAGGAACAAACATTCATTTACACACAAACAGTATTTCACATATTTTCCAGCAAAAGCTTATCAGGCCTGCCGGGAACTTTACTAACACAATTCATTCATAATCCTTGTTTTCACTATTGGTGTAATAATTTTTTTCTTCTTTAAAATCATCAAAATTGTTGTGAGTTTGTTTTCTCGTGATAATCTTTATTATTATGTGCTGTAAAATCCTTATTGATTTATTTACATTTCTAAATTGAAATAAATTGAGTTAACCTCGATAGGATTGTTCGTTCAGTTCAGACTACCAAATCCTCAATCTAACTTTACTTCTTTACCCTACTATTTGTGAGTGACACAGTGTGTGCAAAAGAGTAATATTGTCGCCAGAGAAAACAAGAAGAGCTGTGTGTGTGGTTTTCTTAGTGAAGAACTCACTGACTCAGCCTGTGCCTTCTGCCTATCTCTCTTGCGCACCACTATCACACGTCCGTGTGCACTATTGTCCATCACGCCTATACAGCTGTCAAGCTTACCTACTATTAATTATATTTTCATGCGACAATTATTGGGAATCTCGTCCTTGGATTTGAATTTCTGGATTCTTATTTCACAGTGACTACAGGGAATCTTGTCTTTAAATTGTTCTGCAGAAACTGTAAGGAATCTTGAACTATTAGTCTATACTGTGGACTATAATTTTATAACGCCCTAGACAACGACACTTCTGGTAGTATCTGAACAGAACAATTATAAGTTTAAAGTAACAGAACATTGCTGTCACTAATTTAATTCAGGGTTATTTAATTACGTTAAATAGTTAACTAAGGTAATTTAGTGGTACATTTAACAGGCAGTAGAGTGTGTATGTGTGTGAGATATTGAAGGGAATTGTTTATACTTGAGTATTACTCAAGTGATGAGACCTTAATTCAGCAGAAATAAGGAATTGTCAAAAATCCAATTATACTAAACTTCCATTAATGAGTTACATTACGTCAGAAGACTTAATAGTATTACCACGAGCCTCAGTAAATTGATTAGTGGTTATTATTACAATACTTCATAGAATTATTAGTAATAATGGGAAGCAAGTTTAGCGTCTGTCTAAAGTTAATAATACCTTAATTCAGCAGAAATAAGTATTATTAAAATATCAATTATACTAGCATCTGTAAAGGGATACATTACGTCAGTAGACTTAATAGTATTACCTCGAGCTTCTGTAAATTGATCAGTGGTTTATTATTACAATACTTCATAGAATTATTAGTAATAACTGGAAACTAGTGCAGCGTATACTGAGAGATTGAACTACCTACCCAGCGATCTAAAATGAACGCAGTAGCTGAACTGAGAGCTAGATTTATCCAATATCTGACAGATCACAAAGTGACCGATTCCATAAAAATTATAAGATGTCTAGATACATGGATAAGTGACTCTTATTTGGAAGGCGAGGAAAGAGGTTACTCGAGAAAGTTAATTGCGAAACATGTCTTAGAACAGGCAGAACTTTTCACGAGAACAGAGATAGAAATGATAGAGAGTGATGAAAAAATGGACTCGCGACTGGAACGAGAAGGAAGCCAAGTGGAAAGAAGAGGCCATAAGCAGTGAAGCAGCTTATGAGAAGGAACAGCTGGAAGCTCAACTTTACCTTAAGTTGAAGACGCCGCCACTGGAAACTCAAAACTCGCCAAGAGATTTGAAACCCATGACTAGTCATGAGGCCACGGAATCCCAGAGCCCCACTCCCAGGTCAGATGAACCATTATTTCAAGAGGAAGCACCCTCTGCTCCACAGGAAGCGCAACTTAGTACTCAGAGCCCATGGTTAGGCAAAGCAGAGAGGCGGACATCGAACTCGATAAGTCATGACCCCTTTTTGAAGGTACCTACGCACATAAATGCTGGTAGTATGAGGAAAAGTACCCTCTCGTCAGGAACACGTCAGAAGAGGAATTCCCAAGACACCCCGAACATCTATAATAATCAACAACATGCCTTCGCTCAATCTCAGAAAGCACACAAAGACCGATTTAATAACCACAACAAAAGCGCTCATTACTACAAAAACAATAGAAACATGGTAAACCTTCAAGAAAGGAAAAACCGAAGGAATGGAGACTGTAAAGAAACGTCTAAGAAGACAGATAACTTCAGTAACGGCCCCATCCCGCGATTAATGTCATCTGGGCAACAAAAGGACAGAGAGCTTAATAGTAGCCCAGAGGAACCTCTCATTGTTGACATTTACGGAGTGAACGACAAGGGAAGTTACATAGTTCTAGGAGAACTAAAACAGCCTTTAATGGTACACGCGGAACCACGCAAAGGTCTGATAAAACATGTGACTCATAGAGACACAATGGTCGTAGACCAGGTTCAAGAGGAAACTTCTTTACCTGTCACTTTATCCACTGGAATGTTGGAAAAGTGTAAACCGGCAAAAACTTGCCATATCACTGGGTTTAACCCAGCATCAAAAACCCCACCCCTTCTCTGTGAGAGAGAAGCGAATATGACACCCAGCGAACGTAGTTCACAGGCGCCAGGTGGACAACCCTTCTGTGAAAACATCAAGCAAACGGAAATTTTAGCACCCCTACCAAATAATGGACCACGGGAACATAAAAACACGGATGAAAATGAGAGAGTTCGTACTTCTGCTGAGAAGCCATTCTACAACAGTTTCCCTATTCCCAAGGAGACGATTAGTTTTACAGAAGGAGATGCATATTTTCAAATTAGAGGAGATACGCCAGGGTCATTGAAAGATCCAACCAACATTTTGCTTGAGAAAATCACAACAGTGATAGGAAAAGCCCAGGCTGAGATACAAGATACGCCTGTGGTTGAGAAGAGTATTGATAATGGGAATAACCAGCGAATAGACAGAAAGTGGAAGAGAGAGAATGACACCCGCATTAAACCCCCTATGCTCACAGCTATAAAGTTGATTTTCACCCACGAAAAACTGCCTCGTTCATACCTGAACGCCAGTTACCCTCAATCTTGGTGTGATTTATCAAGGAACAAGTTATTTGAAAACTTGGTATGTTTCGGAAACTTGAGTATTCGACGTTTTAACCCGCAATGGGAAACTTTCAATCCAGAAAGAAAGACAGGGAATATTGACCGCCTAGGCAGGTCAAACGTAGAAGCAGAGTTAAGGAGATACATGAGAAGTCCCCATTTCTTAAGGAAGAGACACAAGCAAGAATTTCGTTGTTACCGTGACAAAGGATGGTTTGCACGCCCATTCAAGCGGGCCACGGAACAATGGCAGACAAAGCGCAGTGAACTCACAACAGATAGTGCACTCTCTACACTAGTTCATATGAAATTTCTTTTGTATGAAGAGGTGAATGAGTACAGCATTTTGGCCGGACGAACGGACCCAGAAGAAATTACGAAAGTTAGCTCATTGAGAACTCAGATCAGGGATTCTCAAAATGTAGAGCCATGGCCAAGTGGAGCGTTAGCAAGCGGACAGAGGTCGAGAGAATTGAAAAGTTGGGTGACAGAAGGAATTTATAATTTAGACAAAGACCTTCTCTCGTTGAATAGTTTGCAACTATTTTAAATTGGGGAGTTTCTGTCACGGAGTGCTCGAAGATTTTGTCTAGATTATGTTAAAATTCCTTACTTTTCTTTTCCTTCACATTTGTCTGTGTTCTCTACGGAAATATTTGCACCTGCGATCTGTGCTTTAGCTGTTTTTCAAGTCTTCATTAAAGGTCCTGTCATACGATCCCAAATTCTATCAAGGCACTTAAAAGCATTTCTTTAAAGATGTCTATACGATTTATTCGCTTAGTGGAAACGACAGTGGTTCCCAGAGTATCTAATTTCAGTGTGCAGTGGTCAACTGGAGACCGGCACGATAAATCTTTTACGTGTCTTAGCATGAGACGGGACATAATTAACTTTTGGCTATCGTGGGAACGTTTAAAATGTAGCGGGTAAATCGAAATTAATTCTTTCTTTAACAAACTAGTTTTTTATACTTCACTTGGTGTTAAGCAACTGTAAGAGAAAGACGCATTTCGTAGTCTTGTAAAGTAAAACTGTACATAGGGAGACTTGAGTTAAACACACCAAGTGCCCTCTCTTTTAAACTTAACAGACTAAAATCCCGGAGCGGATTTACGCAGTGCAAAGTCTTGTCTCGTATTGCTGAAAAGAGGTTACCTTTGGCCAGTGGCCATATAGTCCACGTCCACCAGTCACAATAATTCCCTTCAATTATTTCGATTATTTCAATCATTTCAATTACTTCAATTACTGCAATAATTGCAACGATTCTCAACACCAGATATTACCCTTAACAACCATCACCCGTACCATACTCCACCCATTTTAACCCTCCATCCCACCTTTGGAAGCAAATTCGTTATCTGTGGATATCGCATCAACTGTGGATACGTTACACCTATCTTGGATTTATAAAAATCGTGTTCAGATTATGTGCCCATTGTGGATACCTTATTCGAACAGTGAAGTCGTTACCCCAATCTTGGATTTATAAAATCGTGTTCAGATTCTGTGCCCCTTTGTGGATACCTTATTCGAACAGTGAAGTTAATTTCAAGCATTGGATTACGATATCGTCCGTGTGCACTATTGTCCATCACGCCTATACAGCTGTCAAGCTTACCTACTATTAATTATATTTTCATGCGACAGGCCCATCCAGTAAAATACAATATGAAGAAATGTTGCATGATGGAACTAAAATACATCCGGACCCCAGTTCCTGCATCATGTCTATACAGGGCCAACAATATAGGGCACTGGTAGATACAGGAGCATCCACCAGCCTTATTAGGTTCCAGCTGTTCAAGAGGATCCAACACTTAGTACGATTTCAACCGTCCAAAACACACCTAGCTTCAGTCACGGGACAAAGACTAAATTCAGTTGGTACAGCATGGCTAAAATTTTCCTTAGGCGAAACAAATTTTGAACACCCATTTGTCATTACTAAAGGAATGTCTAGAAATCTTATCCTAGGGAGAGATTTTTTTAACAAACACAAAGTTCGAATATACTATGACCACCACAAAATCAAAGTCAACAATACGTACATAGATCTCCAGGACGATATCCACATAGCGTCTTTAGTAAGGATTACAGCTCCCATAACGGTGGCTCCAAACTCCCTGGTCATAGCAAAAGGCAGAGTAAAAAATTCTGAGTACATAACACCAGGGCAATCAATTCAAGTACAGCCCCTAGCAGAAGAAAGCATTATTGATGACCCATTGTTGCAAATTACAGAGGGAATCGCTGAAGTCTCGAAGTCCAGAGATTTCCCCATCATGATATTGAATATGTCAGGAAAAACTACCACTATAAAAAGAGGCACAGTTGTAGCGCAAGTGGATACGTCAACAATAAGACAAACCAAAACCAATAGAGACCATCCACAAATTGTCTCAACCACTCCCACTGGACATAATGCACGAAATCGCAGTACAAATAACCATAGTACACGGAAAGTAAACAGTTATAAGGCTTATGCAGAAAAAGGCAGTAACATCAGTCACAGTTATGTTACACCACAGCATACCCTACCCAGATGGCAGAAACGAACCAGTCCATACATAAGAAGAGAAAGGCCACAGTATGAAAATGACTATAATTACTCATTCTTGCGCCCCAGCACACCAAGAGAAAAGATGAAATGCTGTATATCACAGAGTAACAGAGAAACAGAAATTGTCTTGCCAGGAGGATATCCAAAGCGACAAGACAGTGATACATGCCCCATGGAGTATCAATATAACTCAAAAACAGGTGGATATGATAAAGTCCCAAAACCAATTGAAATTTCCGAAGAAAAGGAAGAATTCTTATATGACTATACCACAGGAGGATACTATAGCAGCAAAGTTGGAAACAGAAAGAATGAAAAATTTTCGCCCAGGGAAAGAAGACAGCCCTATAGCACAAACAGAAGAAATACAGTAACGTACGCGGATAAGCGCAGTTACGGCAGAAATAATCAGAAAAAATGGCACAACAACGACTACCCCAGAAATATAATAAGAAATGAATATACAGTAAATGCAGTGACAAATGGAAATGCACACAGTACATGGCAGAGGAGACAGTACCAAGCACAGCCCAATGAACGGCAAAGAACTACGCAAAAGAAAGCCACATACCAGGAGCAGAGATTTTCACAAGATGCAAGAAAAATGTCCCAAAATTATGGGAATGAAACGGAGGCATCAAGACAGACCAGAGATATCATAGCAGATCATAAATACAGAGAGAGAATAGCTCAGTTACTTGCAACCCTGAATGCCACAGAAGATAATAAGCAACGTTTGAAAACGTTTGTAGAAAAGCACCAGGATGTATTCGCACTCAATGACATGGAATTAGGCAGAACTAACACTGTCAAAATGGACATTCAAACAACCACAGAGGAGCCAATACATATGAAACCCTATCATACGCCCTTGAAAAACAGAGAACTCGTGGAAAGGTCTATAAATGAAATGCTACAGGCAGGAATCATCGAAAGATCCCGTTCCCAATGGTCCTCACCCATAGTGATCGTAACAAAGAAAGACGGCTCCAGTCGCTTTTGCTGCGACTACCGTGCCCTTAACAAAATCACAAAAGTCATTTCCTACCCCCTCCCCAGGATAGACGATCTACTTGCGACGTTAGGAAAGTCTACATACTTTACCACACTTGATGCAAGGTCAGGCTTTTGGTGCATCCCCATGACACCTGAGGCAAAACAGAAATCCACATTCTGTTCACATATGGGAAGCTTTTTTTGGAATGTTATGCCATTTGGTCTAAAAGGATCTCCAGCAACATATATGTCACTCATGGATGAAGTGTTAAAGGGTCTACATCCATTTGCCCTGGCATACATAGACGATATCCTGATACATACCGCAGGCACGATGGAAGACCACCTCCGCAAGGTTGAAACAGTGTTTGATAGACTCAGGCATCACCAAATAAAGTTAAAACTGTGGAAGTGTGAGTTTCTAAAGACAGAAACAAAATATTTAGGCTTTGTCATCAATAGACATGGCGTCAGACCTGATGAAGATAAAGTCAAAGCCATAAGAGAAATGCCTAGCCCCAAGACGGTGAGACAAACACGCTCATTTATTGGTACAATAGGGTACTATAGGCGCCACATCATCAATTTCTCCAGAGCAGCAGAGCCTTTGATAGCCCATACCCGCAAGTATGCACGCTTCAAATGGACAGAAGACTGCCAGAGATCCTTTGAGTATCTAAAAAATGCCCTAACCACCATCCCACTGCTTGGACATCCAGATATTTCTCAGCCCATGATACTATACGCCGATGCCTCAGATAACGCAATTGGTGCTTGTTTGGTCCAACCTGTACTAGAAGATGAAACACCCATCCTACCAAACATTCCAAATGAGAAACCCATTGCATTCCTATCCCACGCATTGTCAAAGTCACAAAAACGGTGGACCACCACTGAGAAAGAAGCATATGCTATTCACTATGCAGTACAAAAGTTTGACTTTTACGTCAGAGGAACTAAACTCATTATAAGAACTGATCATCAACCTTTGGTTAACTGGCTCACCAAAACACAAGAACAGCCAAAGAAGTTACAGACATGGGCAATGAATTTACAGTCCTACGACACCACTATCGAACATATCCCAGGCGAAATGAACACCTGTGCAGACCTCTTATCCAGGATTAAATATGATGATGAAACTGAAGTGAAAACAAATAGAGTCAAAAATGATGGCACATCCTCAGAGATTGCCGATAATGCTAAAGAAATTAATGAAATTACTTCATCAAGTCGAAGAAGTACCTCAGATTCCGCCACTCAAGTAGAAGAAGAAAGCCAAGAGATGTTTGACATGAGAGTAGAACAAGCGAAAGATGCAGAAATTGTCAAGCTGCTCACATACGTGAAAGAAAACCCAACAAAAAGTAAAGATTTTACAGTACACCCAACGGATGGAATTCTATACTATATTGATCAGAAACAAGAAGGGACACTAAGAAAAGTCATTCCAGCACATATAGTCCCAGAAGTATTGCTACAGTTTCATGATAACAACGGGCACATGGGAAGAGACAAAACAATTGATGTCATAAAGAAAAGGTATTATTGGCAAACTTTCTACAAGGACATTACAGAATATGTAGCCACCTGTAGAACATGTAAATTGAGAAACATGAAGCCACATTTAATTCCCCTTCAAGAAATGCAACCTTCCCATTACCCCATGCAAACAGTGAGCATTGACTTATCAGGTCCTTACCCACTCACCCAATCAGGCAACAAATACCTCCTGCACATAGTTGACCAATACTCTGTTTGGCCAGAAAGTTACCCACTCAGTGATGCCACATCGCAGTCCATCACGCAAATTTTTTTACAAGAATTCATTCCCAGGCATGGCTGTCCAAAACGAATCATTTCAGACAACGGTAAACAGTTTATAGGTAACCCATTTAAAGCCACCTTACACCAGCTGAATATTGAGCATACTACAACCACTTATTATTGCCCAAATGCAAATGGCAGAAATGAACGCATGCACGCCACCCTACATGATATTATTAGCAAATATATCAAGGGGAACCACCAATACTGGGACCTATACATTAACCAAGCTCTTGAAGCTATCCGAGTAAACGTGAACGATACCACAGGAATGTCACCCTTTCTCATGCTATACGGAAGAGAACCAAACTTTCCGTTAGACAACCTACTTCGCCCACAAAGAAAATACATGGGAGAAGACCCCATCGAAATAATCCTTCAAGAAAAGTATAAAGCTCACCAGATTGCACAACGAAATACGCAGAAGGCATTTCACAAGAAACAGAAACAACATGATAAATCAGCCAAGCTACCAACGTACAAAATAGGAGACAGAGTATACTACAAGAAACATGTACGCAGTTCAAAATTCGATGACCGATGGTTAGATGGCTACAAAATCATGAAACAAACTACGCCTGTAAACTTCATTATTTGGAATGAAGAGAAACAACACCAAACAAAAGCTCACGTAAAACAAATAAAAATTGATAATCACCGGCCCATTCCGCCTCTGACGACAAATACAAGACCAGTCAGAAAAGTCACCCTAAATTATAATCCATCCAGCACAGATTCGTCTGACATATCAGAGTCAGAGACGACAGACTCTGAATTTTACCAAGACGACCACATACCCAGACCACCCACAGATGAAATACATCGAGCAAGACAACAACGAGACTCGTCCGAAAGCGAAGAAGATATCCCACCACTTGAATTACGTAATAGACTACAAGACAGAGACCTGCGCATTAGAAATGAAGAAATCATGCCACAGACGTCACACGATGACAACACGAAAACACCTTATATCCACACTCAAACTTACTCCCGCAGTGATAAATCGTCAGCTGATACCTATCACACCCCCAGTTCAGGCAGTTCTAGTTTTAACACTAGTGAAAACCAAACACTGCTATACCACAAGAACAAGATTGCTCGTTCAAAACAATCAGATCCTGAAGAAACTATACCCAAGCAGATTGTTGAACCATATACCAGCGATCTTTATGGAGACGAAACAGAACAAGACATGAGAGAAGACAGTGTCAACCCCAGCACAGCTTTGTCAGACCCCAACGAACATAATGACAGAAAAATGGTAGAATTATACCAACAAGAAACAGACATTGATACAGCTAGTTCCATTGAAACCAGTGATGCGGATAGTACATTATTTGTACCAGTCAGCTCCAGCGTCAAACGCGCCTATAAAACAGAATCTGATGACTCAATCCCTAGCAACAAAATTCCGCGTATACAGCACAACTATATCAGACGAAAGATTCTGAAGAAACGCAATCATGTTCCAAAACCAAGCCGAGAAGTGTTAGCCTCATCTCAACTAGTCAAAAACAACAGTGTGCAAATTACTGTGCCCATTGTAACCAGTGCTAACGTTCAGCACAACCAGGTCTGAAGAAAAATCAAGGCGAAACATATACCTGCCTCAAAACCAACAGATGTTCCATCCATACAAACCCTAACCACAGTAAAACCATCACTGCAATCAAATGATGTTAAGCCATCACCGCATTCGTCAATGTCCTCAGTGTCCCAACA
Organism: Oreohelix idahoensis; assembly: GCA_024509875.1. NCBI lineage: Eukaryota > Metazoa > Mollusca > Gastropoda > Stylommatophora > Oreohelicidae > Oreohelix > Oreohelix idahoensis. Next base: position 47,589 of record JAMPIV010020206.1, on the reverse strand, counting down.
ATCAGCAAATGCAGTGTCGTCGCCTATCACACCCGGGTAACTACTCAGTATGATGCTCGCCTAAGCAGTCGGGACATTGCAAGGTTAGAGATGGTGAAGGAACTAGCGAAGCTGTTCTGAAAAACACGCCCAGGTGTTTTATATGTTCGCAAATCCGAACACGGTCAACGCATATGTGAACAAACCTTTTTAACAATGTACTAACTCTCCCCATGTACTCTATTTTCAGTTTTTGACAGTTCAAATGACTTGCTTACAGACTAAGATGTCAAAGCCTCACTGAGAAAGTTATTTTTTCCAGCCTTAGAATACTGATGCCCAGAAAGAAATCAAGACCAGCACACGGAGGATTTTCTTTAGATAGCATAATTGTGAAATAAAAATGTTAAAACAATTGATAACACACGGTGTTACGAGTTTACAGACACCCTTATTTAGTTACATACATTTTCTTAATATTTAGAATGCTACACAACTTTACCTATAACACATGTGTCACACTATTCTGTTGTAACATTCATCTCCACTTTTGTAACTGATCATATTCCACTCTCCATTCACCAGCATTTTCATGCAGACACTTTACACCAGTAGTTTTTTTTCTTACCTCATACTAATATTTCTTTGATCTATATTATGCTAAACTCCTTGATATCTGCCACCTTGATCAATCATACTGTTCCTACTATGACATCTCTTAACAGCACATAATTCATACCCAAAACTAGTATTGTAGGTTATGCTATTTTTCTCCACAGGATTATTTATTTTCAAATGTACATTATTATTTTAGACCCAGATGTATATTAGTACTGTCAAGAATTTTAAACATTCTCCTAAAGAGATTCCATATCCCAACCTTGACTCTCTATAGTAAGATTTTCTTCACTCCACTGTTACAACATCTTTAACTTACTATTTTTCCTTTCCACTATATTGAGACGACATTCTAGACTTGTGATTTTTTAAAATCCCAATCATATTCATTCCTTGGAATTACAATCATGTTGTAATCAGGAGATCCTTGATGTACCCTTTCCTCGCCACTTATTGACAACAGACACTGCTACAACATTCCTTCTACTCTAACCTAAACTACTACTTGCAACCCTATTGGTTAGGATTTACTATTAGAATATCTAGTGTTTAGTGAATTGATTTTTATCATTCTTTAGTACTTGTGATACAAACAGAAAAGACATAAAAGAAAAAAAACAATTAGAATGTTTTTTATATAAGATGCTATATGTTTATATGCCACCCACACACATTTTGATGATGATAAGCCAATATTGTAAAACATTGACTGCCCTGAAGTTGGCAGCTGAAGAAGAAAATAAATAAATCACCCTATGCCAGTCATACACCCCACCAGCATGATCTCTGATACTCCAACAATATTTTGTTGATATCACAAGTACCCCAATGACATTTGTGCATGCTGATTTTCTGCAAATGAACAATCCCTTGAGAGCATTAGTATATGCTAACCCCAGATTGAACAAATTGCACCTATTTGTTGATGATGCCTTTGCCTATGTTAAAGAAATAGCATTTGCACATGCTGACCTAGCAAATGAAATACCCCATTACCGCATGATAACCACTAATGACACATGAGATGAAGAAGCAACAGGTTATGTATGATGAAGATGACATTTTATATTAAGGTGAAACTTTATGTTGTCACAGCTGAGATTTTGTTGTAATGTTTATGCACAAAATCCCCCACATTAACATTGGAGGAGGAATAATCTTAGTCTTTCGTGGTTACGAGATAAGACAAGGATATAATAGAATATTTGATGAATACCATGGAACAAATCAGAGCAGATGATTGTTGCACATATGAGGACCATATTTGAAGTCATTATTGAAGGATTATCAGTAGACAAGAGACACAAATGAATTATGATAATCCCATGGAACCACAGGTACTAAGGACACAAAATGGAGATTAAATAATGGAGAAAAAAAATAATGACTGAATAATTGCTACGCCCAGAGGTAAAGGAAATAGAGATGCATCCGCATTTTGGAGAAGATATCTCTTTGATTTTTGCTTATTGCCTTTGTAATATGAACATTGTTGTATGATGTTGTATGACTATTCCTTATCACGAATTACAGAATGTTGTAAGATAGTTGGAATAAATTGACAATTTAAAATACTCATAACATACCCAGAATTACAGGAGAGAAAATAAATAAATGATTGATGAAAGTGGACACACTGAGATTTGCTCACCCCGAGGATATTGGATTAAAAAAAAAAAAAAAAAAATGTAATGTAGAACATTTTCTACAGTGACGGACTTAGAACGAATTTATACACTTACCATTTAGAAAATGTCTATAACAAGGAAACATTCAGATAGATAAATAAGGATAAGCCATGAGGTTTCAATGCTTTTATTGTGAAAAATGATTACTTATAAAAATGATGCTGGTCGTATTATCGTCTGATAAATATGCATATTATGTTTAGAGATGTTTTCTACATGTAATAATGAGCAAGTGGCTCATTCACAAAAAAAAAAAAAAAAAAAAAAAAAGAAGAAGAAGATGATGAGTACCCATGAAAACATTGGCTATTCTATGAAAGTGGATTGCCATTACCATAGGAATTAGAGATTTTGGACATTTCTTGGAATATTGCAGAGTACTTGGGAAATAGAATAAATAAGTACGCCAGAAAAAAAAAAAAGATTTTTTTTAGTACTTGCAGGCTTTTAATATGGAGCAAATAACAGTACAGAAAAGAGATAACACCCCTACCACATCCAAGAGAATGTAATCAACTATATTTTTGAATGAAATGTAATAGATTATGATAATCCAGCCAAGTTCTGCAAATAAGATAGTTTATTGTTCATTCCCCAGTGTTGCCACTCGTCACATTTTTTTTAGTGATGACCTTATGAGTGTTTTGCAGATTTTGTTGGGCAGTGTTGCCAATTTGTAAATTTGGTGAAAAATATTATGATGTGATGAATAAGTTACACTTTTTGAAGTTGATGTCCACTACTAGTTTTTTTTTACATAGCAGACGACCTCATATAGACATAGGACCCCAGTATAGGAATTAGATTAAATTTTTTGGAAATATTTTTGGACTTAGAAAAATTTTTGAACTTTAAATTTTTCAGAAAAATTTTTTTTTGAACTTAGAAATTTTTGGGGATGGATTTTTGTTATTGATAGTACTCAAATGTCTCCCTACGGGATACATTTGCGGAGCCCCGGGATCTATATGTGGCCGTGTACATAGTTGTTCCTTTGGAAACAGACTATATTCTTACAAGACAGAGGAAGCACAGACCACCCCATAATTTTATATTTTATGAGAAACAGAAAATAATAAATAGTGTCACATATTTAGAGTAGAGTCGCTTCTACACGCCATTTCTAATAATTGGGTGATTTCCGCTGACCAATCGGATAGCTCAGATTTACCCCGGGGAAAGTGGAACAACGACGCCATTTGGCAGTAGAATGAAAGAGCGCAACTCAAGAGGTCGTATCTGGTCCAGCTCTACATATTTCTTAGTTTGAGAAAATCAAACCTCAACATTTCTTATAAAATGTGTATTTCAGGACATTGAGTGGTTATATATATATATATATATATATATATATATATATATATATATATATATATATATATATATATATATATATATATATATATATATATATATATATATATATATATATTTCTTACTGGCGTAAGTAGTGACAATCGTTAAATATGTATTTTGAATAGAGCTCCCAATCCTAGTCGCAGCAGAACTAGGTTCGAGGATTTGAGTCAATTTGCAAAAAAATGTCTTACACCTCAAACCATGTAGAGTAGAAAATATTCTTGTGTTGGAAAGCATTTAACTCAAGGAATGCTTATGATTATAAAGAAATCAAGGACAAATCTGAGGAGATGGATAAATGTCGTCGAACCTAAAATAAGACTGTAACTTAAAAGAAGGAACACGGTGGAATGAGAAGGTTCGCCATATTTGACAATTGAGTAGGCCTACGAGACAAGGATGCAAAAAGGGATTTTTGCATCGATGAAAGCATCTGATGAGATGATAGAATTTTATTATACTTATTATTGTAAAAATGTTCTGAATTCCAGACTTTGTTGAAATTTTAAGTTTCATGCTGAAAGATATTAAAAGTTTTGCATGAAATCGAACGCTGTTGAAAAGGTGAATTACTACAGTTTTGAGATCTAGATAAGAAATCTATCCATTTCAATTAAATTCGCTACATCAACACCTAAGAGAAGAAAATCGAACCTGGTAACACAAATTTAAGAGAGAAATCTAAATCTCTGGTGATTAGGCCAGTTAAACATCTGCTCTCTGTAAAGTAAACTGAAAATACTGCATATACCGGCACTGCCACCTGAAGGTAATATCGTTGGAGATCCATTACAGCCAATCTTCGTTGTGGAGATGGCAGCTGATGATGATGATACCTGCAGGTGTACGACTGTTCCCTCTTTATCTCCGTGAGTCTGGTTTTCTTCTCGTCTCCAATTTATATCTGGCTTTTCGAGATGAACTTTCTTACTTCCCTTAACAGGTGAGCACGTGTCTGGTCTGAATCTCGGATTCTTTATTTGGCTTGATGGTCGCCTTCGGTCTCGAAGATTTGACGAGATTGGTTTTGATTGTTGCAAGATGAGGTTTTTGAGTTGTGGATGCCTTGTGATCTCGTTTTTCTGTCCTCTCGGGTCCAGAGCTCTGCTTGGACTGTTTAATAGTTGTCATCACTTGGATGGCTTCATCTTCATTTGGGGGTCATCTTGGTCACGTGTAGTTCCCTGGGGTCTCTGATGAGGCAAAGAAGGAATATAACTACTGCTCCATCGGGCATGTCGTACAATGCGACTCACATGCGGTTGTACATGAGGTTGTACATGAGGTTGTACATGAGGTTGTACAAGTGTAAAACGAAAAAAGTTGATTTTAACAAAGCAACAGGTTTATCTGTATCATCAAAGGATGATATGGTGGTTTGTAAATAAAATGGAGCCATGATCTGAACTTGTACTGAGTACTTAGCTCAAATGGGGTGACCAAAGTTATTGCTGATTATTGAGTTCCGTCACTGTTTGTCCCCAAAGGTGTTTTGACTGTTCCTTCTCTCCAGGAGTCGAATGTTTTGGCAGCAGCATGTCCCTTGCAGCAAGGCCTGGGTAACTACTCCGGTATCCTAGTCAAGTGTTTCTACAAGACCCGTCTGGTGTTGATGTTTAGCGTCGACTGCTAGCAACTTGTTTCAAAACCTGAGAGGAAACAAATGTCTCTTTTAAGTATCGTGCCTCCATATATAAAAATCAGGCTACTTCCGCTTAGCTCCCCCATTTCATATTCTTCATTTTGACCGGTATTCCTGAGCATTAAATCTGAACTCATCAAGTCAGATGAAAGTGCCTTAGGAGAGAGGAAGGCGACACATGTATTCTATATATTATATAATATGCATATAAAATTTAATTCTTCTTCTTCTTCTTCCTCGTTCGTCCTGAAAAGGGCGTTGGTTGCGTTGTGTCCGTTTACAGCGAAGCTGCGGTATTTGCGCCTTTCGGCCGACACATACGACTTCCGCACGGCATTTTTTGGGACCGGGTTTGCCTTCCCTCTTCGATCCCTACTCCTCAGCCAGACTGCAGTGATGCAGCCTGTTTCCAGGACCACCACGTGGAGGTGGAGTAGGGTCTTGGTCAGCTCTGGTTCGCTGACCCTGACGCAGGCAGTCAAGCTATGGGTCGCTTACTGCATTCCTCACTTTTGATGCGTCTTGGGTCCTAAAATTTAATTCAAAAGGTTGACATAAAAAAATACATACATCATGATATTTTCATCATCGGCTCCTTGGACATGTGCAACTGTACATCCACAAACAATTTACACGATTCACGGTGTCGACACGCCTAGTCCTCCCCCCAGCTGTAAATGGGTACATGACTTTGCTCTTGAGTTAGGGACGGAAAAGGCAGCTAGGAAGGGAACTGGTCACCTCCACCTGCATCTCTCGATGCTGGATCTAGTCTACAAAGGCTTTAATCAAGGGAAATAAATTCATGCAAACAGTCAACGGAAATAATCAAAATAATAAAAACAATCTTTTCTTTTTTGCAATTAAAAAAACCAGTATTTACTATTTTACAACGCAATTTAAAATTATTTATTACACACTTATACTTTAAGCGAAAATATTTTTTAAATGTTCAGTTTCGAAGCGCATAGAATATAATAAGCTTTTGCAGCATTAACAAATTGGTCATTGAGGGAATGCTTTTTCCACACAAAGATATTCACAAATTAACATGGAAATCACCAAACGGCCGGATAGAAACAAGATAGACCACATTATGATCAATGGTAGATGGAAGTACTCATTACAAGATGTGAAAGTAAGAAGAGATGTGAAAGTAAGAAGAGATGTGAAAGTAAGATGCAGATGTAGGAAGCGATCACCTCTTAGTAGTAGCAAGACTGAAGGGGAAACTCAGAACTGCTGGACCAGTTGTAACTAAAGTGAAAAGGTTTGACATCATCAAACTGAAGGACCCCTTCACCAGAAAAGCTTTAATGGTTGATATAAAAATACGATATCAGATTGCCAATAGAAAGGAAAAGACTGCGGCTGATCATGTTACATAGAAATTCAACACCATTTTAACAATATATAAGTACAGCAGCAAATCATGCTTGGGATTCCAGGAAAGGAAGAGACAAGATTGAATAACACAAGAAACATTAAACAAGGTAGCGATGAGAAAATTAATGAAAAGAAAGAAAACAGAAGCAAAGTTTCCCAGCTTAAAGGAAGTATATAGCGAGCAGTACAGTCAGCTGGACAAGGATGTAAAACGTCAAACCAGATCCAACAAAAGGAAATCCCTAGACGATCTTGCAAGACAGGCAGAAGAGGCAGCACTGAGAAATGAACAAAGCACAGTATATAAAATAACTAAAGCCATCAGCGAAAAATAGGGTGTAAACAATATTACATTAGTAAGAGACAAGCAAGAATATCTCATCACCACAGCACAGGGGCGGGAAACAAGATGGGCACAGCACTTCAGAGAAACACTGAATAAGGAACAACCAATGACGCAGATGAATGTTCCTGAGGCTGAAAATGATCCAGACGTAAATACAAACATTCCGCAAAGGGAAGAAATCATCACAGCTATCAAAGGGTTAAAGAATGAAAAAGCTCCTGGTCACGACAATTTAAACGCTGAGTTATTTAAGACAGATATTGAACTAGCAGCAAAACTATTAGAACCACAATTTGCACAAGTCTGGAAAACAGAGACAACATCAATGGAGTGGAATAAAGGATTAATTGTCAAATTGCCCAAGAAGGGTGACCTTGCAGACTGCAACAACTGGAGAGGAATTACTCTCCTCTCAGTTCCCAGTAAAATACTAGGCAGGGCAATTATCTAGAGAATTTCAAAAGCAGCAACTGAGGAAAGAACAAGCGGGGTTCAGAAATAACAGAAGATGTGCAGGTCATATACTCACCCACAGGAACATTTAGCGCAGTGCTCAGAATGGCAAAGACAGATATACATTAACTTTGTTGATTTTGAAAAGGCTTTTGGCAGCATACACAAGGACAGTCTATGGAAAATACTGAGGGCTTATAGAATTCCCAGTTGCATTGTTTCCATCATAAAAAGCCTTTATGCTAACTTTACATGTAGTGTTGGGCAGAGCAACCTAACTTTTGAGGTGACGACAGGAGTATGTCCACTTGGCGGAGAACTGTGGAGGCCGAGATGCAAAGAATGAACCAGTGCTGGAGCACTGCACGAAGGACGGCCGCCGACCGAGCAAAGTGGAAACAGTTTGTTGCTGCCCTACAAGACTCCACCAGGCGTGATGGTCACTGACTGCTTTGACAAGGATCAAAGAAGAAGAAGATTATACACAATCAAGAAAAATATAACAGAAAATAATAAGCGTCTAGATTCCAGAAACAATGTATATCTTTGAACGGGGCATGCTAAGAAGAAAAGTAGTAAACACGTTAAAAGAAAAAAAAAGGGAAATGGTGGACTATTCTTTCTTGGTGCGCCAGGTCGAATGACAAAATTTGTCTTTTTAATTTGCTTCTTGAAAAAACTCGGAAACAGAATGAAATCGCTCTTCTGGTTGAACCGTCAGGAATAACAATATTTTGTGCATCTTGCATTTGCAATTACCAAAAACAAGGCCGAATGATAGCCACTTAAATCAGTAGTCATTATCTTAAAAAGAAAATCAGTTTTCACACGGATATTAAAATATCATAGTTTGATTTTTACATTTTTTCTAAGTTTCCTAAACGTCAATTTGAAAATTGCAGTTGTTGATTCTATTTACTTCCAGTTATAAATTTTTGTGGTTTGCATTAACTTAAAATATATTTAAATCGGTAGGGAATAATTAATGAGCTGTGTTCTCATCTATTTTTTTTTTTTTTTATCAGAGACACTTTTGAAACATAGGATAGGTCTACAGTGAAGGTGACTTACTTCACATATCTCTTTTACAGTTTCCATCTAGATCTGTGTGATTAGCTACCTGATTTCTCCTGTGCCATCCCCTTCCTCTAGTTCACCAATTGTCTTATCGACTTTCTGGGAACCAAACTTAACCATCAACCATTTTTCTCTCCACACTCCACCATTTCATTTTCCTCTGATTCTTTCCAATGCTCATGAGCACCAATGCTCAGGGCGCCGAGGCAGATGAAAGTGTGTTAGGAGAGTGAAAGAGTGCAATGAATCATAGTATAACATACAACATTTTATCGATCTGAACAGATATGTTGACATATAAAAATATATAAATCATCATATGATCAGCATCATTCTGTTTCTGCTCCCTATGGAACATGGGCCAACTCTGCCATTGGTTCCCTGCAAGGAAACCCGCATGAAGCAGTCACTCTCTTGCAATGGTGGTTTATGTGGCAATGTATTTTACTTGATAAGGTTGCCGGCCTCATACACAATTTTACATTTATAAACATATTTATACATGTTAAAATGCACATCTAAAAATGCAAAAATATACAAATAAGACTTACACCCTTCTCTATGAGGGGTATGGCTGACTCTTTTGCTCAGGATGGTCGATAGTGATTACTGCAGCGATTGAGATGCAGTCTTCCCAAGTGGAGTTAATGATAATGATTAAGCTACAAACTCTTAACTTTACTACTTGGGGAAGATTCCTGGGAACAGTGACTATGAGTACACTTTTTTGACACTTTTAATTTAACAAAGTTATTTCTGGTATAATTCACGTCCTATCTCCTTTCTGGCATTTGATGAAAAGCGAAAAGTACTGAGTCTTTATATCCAAAAATTTGCCCACGCAATATTTATATTCGGTTTAGGTTATTTATAACCACTATTGAAGTCTCTTAATTTGCATCACTTATCCCTACACATTTTTTATTATGAGGGAGGGTTGTTTATTAGAATTATTGTAATATCTACATAATCTGTCTGGTTTGCCGGTAATGATTGCGTGTATCCTCATTTTACAATATTTCTCCATCTCGTCATTCCAGTTGGGCGAAAATAAATAAGGTAATTCTAGGGACTGGTTACACTGATTAACACATTATGTCGTTGTATAGAACTGTCCAACTTCCCTCCATCTGATAAGCGACCAGGTGACCGGAAGGTTTTTTAATCTCCTAATCTATTATCACCCAATTCTTAACCCTTTGAAAATAAAGTTCGTTCGTTCGTTCGTTCGTTCGTTCACCGCCCCGCTGGGCGTTGACTTTCTCAATTATAGATAACAGCCTACGACCAGTAGCTGCACCATGAAATATTGACCATGTTGTCGAGATCTAATGGGAGAGTACAGACGATGAAAAGATAATTACCGGTAAATTAGGACGAAAAGGAACATAGTAAATAGATGGGCAGAAAAAAATGAATGAGCAAATGTGGCGTTTCGTCACAATGGTTACAATGGATTAGTGAAAATAGAAACAGTTATTTGATCAAACAGCCAGAATTCGCGTTTGATTCGTACTGTAAGTAGTATAGCCCCGTAATACTACACGTGTACGCCTTTTTCTATTTCTCTTACAGTATTTTTACAACTCGGTATATCGGTTGTTGTTGTTGTTGTTACTGTTGTTGTTGTTGTTGTTACTATTGGTGCTAAGTGTTATGTATGTAGTAGACGTCATTTAGACCAGTAGACGTCATTTAGAAATAGACAGAATGTGTGTCTTTTCTCTCGTTGAGAATTAACATTAAATGTGTCCATATTGTAGTTTACTGCATCATCATTCAGAATACTCCGCCTTTGACAGCACCACATAAAGCAAGCTCAGGATCCGTCACTGATGACTGAAATAATGTTATACATTTTGCAGCTCGATACATAATTTTTTTTTTTTTTTTTACAGAATTGCGTGAAATACGTAGTATTAATTTGGCAGTTTTCAGCTGTTCCAAATGATAGTATTGTAAAATAAAATAACAATAAAGAAAACAAAAATAACTCACAATACAAAATAAATATTAAATACTTGACACTGAAACACGTGAAACAATTCAGGCACTACATCGATCTATTACAATTTAAATGACAGTTGCTTAAATGTATTAAATGCAAGACTTGTGAAAACAAACGCAGCTTTCCACAGCTTGAAAAACATTCCATAATAAGGAATAAATAATTAGTGTCAATTTCGATTTGGAAGCAAGCGGTATTTTATAACTTCAGGCATATGTTTCGTTTCCTGTGCAATAAATGCATAAGAAATTGGTGGCAACATAGATATGGTTCGTAAGATGACACTACAAGTATGACTTCTGAAGGGGCAAAGAGTTTTATCAGAATCAAATACAGGAACAATTGGGAAGCAGAACATCCAGGCTACACAAAAAATAATGCATATTACCAGCTCCACAGAAGAGAACAAGTGGTAATCTTTTGACTCCGCACGGGCCACAACAGATTGAGATATCATCTATTCAACAAGCTAAAGATAGGAACAACCGATGAGTGTAACTGTGGCACTGATAAAATGACTGCTGAACATCTACTTCAAAGATGCCCAACACATGAGGAACAGAGAAAGCACAGGTGGCCATCACCAGTACCATTCCTGGAAAAGCTCAAAGGAGATAGAAATAGCCTCAAATTGACTACTGCTTTCTTTGAACATATTCAAGTTGATTTTTGAAGAGTGTAAGAAGGCGAAGAAGAAAGATAACAGATTTGCCTGGAAATGTAAAAAACCAAAAGAAAATGTGGGGGTCTTCTATTTTATTCATTTATTCATAACATTCAACATCTTTGGGAGCTTCCCGGACAGCATGTGCCTTCTACAACTTGATGCTAAATTCTCCTGCCCTTGCCATCCGCTCAAGATCTTCCGTGTCAGTCTTCTGTTTAATCAACAGGACAACAATATACATAACAGTTTGACACGTCAACAGAAAAATAGGCAACAGAAAACCAAGGTTTCAGCGTGTACGTTCAAAACAAGAAGGAGAAGACATTAAGAGGGGAAATAACTATATGAACTGATCAAATAAGTGGTTGAAATGGAAGGACAAACTATATCAACTACCAAAGTTTGAGTGAAGTGAAGAGAATTGACAGTGTCTGTCGACGTGGCACTTAACTTACTTACTTATTCGTTCCTCTTCTACCGTGAAGTGTAGAGGTTTGTAAGAGAGAGAGCCATACTATTCTATCGGCTGTCTTCCTCCTGGCTTGGTTCCAATCTAGTCCTCGGTCCTTCAAAGACTGTCTAATGTTGTCCCCCCAGCGGACTTTGGGGCGTCCTGGAGGTCTGGATCCCTGGCTCTTAGTTTCCCATGCTTGTCGTGGTAGCCGATCTTCTCCCATTCTGCAGACATGGCCAAACCATCTCAGTTGGGACTGTTCTACTTGGGTCTGCAGGGGTTGGGTTATTAGGCCTTGACGTATCGTCTGGTTGCGGACCATGTCTCTTCTTGTTACTTCAACCACCTTCCTCAGATACCTCATTTCTGAGGTTTGGATCTGGCTTTTGTGGGTTGTAGTCATTGCCCATGACTCGCACCCATACGTCAAGACTAGGTCATAGGTGGAGCGGTATACAGCCATCTTCGTTTTCTTACCAACCTCTCTCTTCCTGAGGAATCCTCGATTTATGGCTTGAAAAAGTCTCCTGTGTTTCTTAAGTCGACGATCTTATGGTGCCAAAAAAAAAAAAACAGTCCAAAAAGCGCGGTGTGTTCTAATTTAATATCTTAAATAATCGCTTACCAGACAGGACAGTTGCGATTGTTAAGTTGTGCAAGGCCCTATACAAGAGTGAACTTACGAGGCTTTAGGCATGCGAGAACTTTAAGGCCCCATTTAACTAATTTCCTGTTGTATCGACAAACATATATCGTGGGCGAGGTCCGTCCCCCCCCCCCCCCCCCGCCCCCCCCCCCCCCAAACTCGCGAGCCCTAAGCAAACGCCAATGTTGCCTATACTTAAAACAGCCTCTGAAACAGCAAATAACAGACAGTGAAGAGGCAGGCGTTAGAGATGCTCGGATTAATATAGGCTGGCTAGTAGAAGTGAGATCACAGTGGGGAAAATTGTATCGCGATGCTTCATGCAGCACAAGAAAAATAAAATATAAAACATTTACCTTCATTTGTAAGAAGGTTGCGACTTCCGCTGATTATAAATAACACTTATTAATTGGTAAATATTTCTTAGCTGATGTCTAAAATTATACGTCAATTTGTTGTTAAATAAAACTTACATATACTGTATTAACTGTAGATATAAATTACATTTATTAGTGTTAAATAAAGTATAATCTACGAACTGTTAAAATGGTCTTTTATTTATTAGTTGTAGAAGAGAAGTTATATTCGTTAGCTGTTAAATGGAAATTACGTTTATTGACTAGATAGAAATTACATTTATTAGTGTGGAAATTCTGCGTATAATCTATGAACTGTTAAATAGGCCTTTGATTTATTAGTTGTAGAAGAGAAGTTATATTGATTAGTTTTTAAATATAAATTACTTTTATCAGTTGCATTACATCTTGACACAAAGACGATCTGCACGAACATGTGGAAATGAGTCACTAGTTAGTCATTATGATCAGGGGTGAGAGTGGCGAGAGTCTGTGTGTTAAGGCCTAGAAATTTAATAACCAAGAAAAGAGGGGAGTGGCGAAAATAGAAATGATGTGTAGGAAGGATTAACGGAATAAGAAATATAGTATGAGTAGAATAGAAAATGAAACATAACATTACAAAATATCTATTAAATTATTCGATAAATAAACATAAATACCAGTGTTATTATAGTAGTAGAATGAAATGACGGTGTACTCTCCATAGAAAAAAAAAAGCGAGTTGCATGATACTGTGGTTTCCGGTGCGCCTTCTGGCCCAGTATCTACGACTTTAGCACCTGTTCAACGGGAGAGTGGGCTCATCCCTAATCTGTTTATGTTCCCAGTAGTAGACTATTCGCAAGCAGCCTGGGGGTGTCACTGCTCTGCGCGGACCTTGTTTACCGAGGCGGCGTCCGAGCTCGTATGGTGAAAATATGGTTGCGTTATCTTCAAAATAGCCCTGTCTTTCCCGTGGCTTTTCTGCCATCCTGCAACTTTGAGTTAGGGAGTTCTGAGCTCCAGTCTCTTTCCCAGGCATTTTATCCTGGCCTGGCACGCATACAGAGGACCCCACTTCTGGTTCTAAGTTAGCAGTTGGGGATAGGTGGGGTAGCACACTGTGCATTCCCCGTCATCCAGGGGGCTCTCCAACTATGCAGAGCTTGCACAATGCTGTGCTCTGGTTCTGGGCTCTCCCAAGGAATCCTCACGTCCTGCACAGAGCCACTTCCCGATACCCACCACCTGCCAACCCTCCATTGTAGAAATCTCCTGCATGCGGCCATCCAGTCAAGAGCCAGTATTAAGTCTGGTGCCCAAGTGATCCCCCCAAGCTCAGTGTGCAATGCTGGGTTCTCATCATGCTGCAACACAGGAGGGATTGTGATGCTCAGCCATCTCTCTCAATTCTGCACCGATAAGTGACATCGGGGACTTAACTTTGCCTCAGTACTGGGAGGCCCCGTTTCCGGGTACACCACACACAGCCAATTGAGGCAACGGTCGCCATGGGCGTGATAGACGACAAACAGTGAAGAATGAGGCAAGAAAGCATTTAACCCATGAAGTGGGGGTGGATTGGTGCAGACCAGAGCATGTACCACTCGCCGGTGGGTTCTGCATCTACACCTATAGGGTTCCACCCACTCCTCAGCCCATTTAGTCTGGCCCCTCACCCAGGACCTGTCCGGCTTGGGTGACCCTGCCAGGAGTAAAACTCCCGCCGGCATAGCTCCCGGGATCATTGAGGCGCTCAAGCTCTCCAACCACGGCAAGGTAGGCTTACATGTGGAGAGTAGAATGAAGTAATATTGACACATAAAGTGAGAAGTGTTAAGGTACACATTGATAAAACAGACGATACTTATCAGAAATATATGATAATCCAAAAATAATTATAAACGTCATTGGTGAGTTACGGGAAAAGTGTCAAGTTTCTTGTACATCGGACACAATAAATGTTAATGCTGTTGGGTTCTTTTTTTTTTTATAAAGTTTTGCCTCGTTTTGGCGAGGCGCGTCCCGTTCAACCTAGTCGGTTATATTAGGGCGCATGTCCAAACATAAAAGATCCTTAGATCTGGTGTTGACAACGGGCAAAAATACATGTGCGACGGCTACCGTACTAAAGTGTAAACAAATATCTAACAAAAAAAAAAAAAACAAGGTAAGGGTACCCCCATCGCAGTTACTGCCGTAGGAGAGTGACGTATTAGAGACTTCACTATACAAAGTCCAGCTTTATTATGTGTGGGATGACCAGTTACTTTTCTCTCTGTCTTTACCTTTACCTAACTCAAGACAAGAATCCGGCACCACTTTACAACTGAATATCCTGTTGCGCTACAGGTTGGTTTAGACACATTTTTAGGATCAGTACCAAGCCACTAGTAGTTCATGAATACAAAGGTCAAGGTAGCCCCATAGCAGATACTGCCGTGGTGGAGTGAAGTGTTAGAGACTTCACTATACTAGGTCCAGCATCTAGAGGTGGGGTGACCAGTTCCCTTCCTCGGTGCTTTTTCCGTCCCTAACTCAAGAGCAACATCAGGTACCAATTTACAGCTGGGTAGACTGGAGCGTAGAACCTTCGATTGTCAGAGCGGTTAGAGCGCTGGTCTCTCGCGGCAAAGGTGCTGGGTTCGATTCATAGTATCGACATGCTCCAGTACATAAATACAACCTTAAAATAGGAAAACAACCTAGAGCAGACGAGATACATGAGAAGATTGATCGATCACCTAACAAGCATCTGACAGAGGTACAGCATGACATCACACCAGGCCGCTACGCTGCCCTGGACTGGATACAGTCGCGTCATTGCATAAGCTGTCGCTAAAAGAAGAAGATGCTTCCAAATTTGTATGATACATTTGTTCCGTTATTCACTAGTTGATTCTCATTTTGTTCTGATTGTCTAATTATTCCGGCGATAACAATCCTTTCAGAAGCCAAATTTACGTAAAGTCCCCAGTCAATAGTAGAAGAAACTTTAAGCTGAATTAGTCTAGCGCTGGCCTCTCGCGGCAGACGAATCGGGTTCAAAACACGGAGGGTGTCACGCTCCTTGTCAGCAAACTGTAAATTGATACCTGATTCTGCACTTGAATTAGGGAAGGCAAAGTCAGCGAGAAAGGGATCTGGCCACTCCACCTCTCGAAGCTGAACCTAGTTAGGGAACTCTCTAATACTTCACTACACACTACGGTAGAATCTGGTAGGGGACGACCTTAAGCTTTTTTTTAATGTCCAAGAGAACTGCGTCAGCTGCTTTTAAAACATCAGTGTCATCAGAATTATTTACGTATAATTGTATCGGTGACAATATTTAGCGGCATACGTAATAGTTTTATCTGCATTTAATGGCAAGCGAGGACAAAAGGTTGAAGAGTACAGATATAACGTAACTGTCATATCTCCAGTATCTATGTTTCAATATTGCTGTGTCAGTCCTCGCTCTTCTGTTTTATATACTCTTCTCATATACATAGAATTTACATATGGGAGTATAATATGAATCTCCATTCTTAAGCCACCCGGGCCACCGTTACCTGCCCATGCAGTAACAAACGTGAACATGAAAATATCTTCTTTTTTTTTAAATACATGGTGAAGAAAACAGGCATTCATACTTTTTATATTTCAGCCCTGAATAAAACATGCATACACAATAACATAGAAATAGAATAGCATATAAATGATACGCAGTGGCGTAATAAGGGGGGTGCGAGGGGGTAGTTCGCCCCGGGTGACAGCCAGGAAAGGGATGCCATTGGACACTATCATAAAAGTACTTAATGTTAAAAATATGCTTGCATGTGTTTTTCTTTATGCCATGAGGGTGTCAGAGGTAGGATCCGCCCTGGGTGCTAAATATTTATGGGACGCCTCTGATGATACGTATGATGCAAAATATTGTTAGTGACGTATTATATTTCTAATAAGCATCTTTAACGTTAACAATTCTATAATACGTGTCTAAACTGTGAATATTTTAGTAAATTTCAAGTATTCAAGGAAACACTAGATATTACATGTTAAGGTAATATTTCAGGCAATGGCTGAAACACCACATAAAATGACATTCTTACTCGGGACACGCTGGGAAAGGATGTTGGAGAAAGGGGGAGGGACTATACACGTGCGTTCGCAATGATTTAACAAACTGAAGAACACGTTTAAAAGTTGTATACATTTATGAGAATTAATAGATATAAATCGGGCATTCTAACACACGCTTTCAGAGTAGCTAATACTCAATGGTTATCAGATTTACACAAGAGCGACACATTAGAAACACGTTGCGTTTCCAGCTGTACACTTCGTTAGCTACAGTCACAAACGGGGATAAAAATGAGAGAGTGAGTTGGGGGTACAGACAGACAGACAGACAGATAGACAGATAGACAGACAGACAGACAGACAGACAGACAGACAGACAGACAGACAGACAGACAGACAGACAGACAGACAGACAGACAGACAGACAGATAGATAGATAGATAGATAGATAGATAGATAGATAGATAGATAGATAGATAGATAGATAGATAGATAGATAGATAGATAGATAGATAGATAGATAGATAGATAGATAGATAGATAGATAGATAGATAGATAGATAGATAGATAGATAGATAGATAGAAACAATATGCAGTAAGTCCAGTCCATGAAATGTCTGTTCAACAACAAGAATAGATGCCAGTCAAAGTGATTCCGTAACTGAAAATCTGCAATAATCATCATGGGACACAAGGCCTGTGCTAGAGCTCAGATAGTGCCCTTCACAGATTCTCTATCAACTATAACTGCTCTAAGGAACCAAAACAGCAATAGATTAGTCAGTTTTAGACATGACAATGAAATACATAGCATATACAGGTAGACAATGGGTGTGAGGGCTGGACACTCACTGCAGATACGGAGCGAAGGATTCAGGCTTTCGAGCATAAATGTTATAGAAGAATTTTGCGCATTTGCTATAAAGAGCACAAAACAAATGTCTATGTTAGAGAGAAGATAAACACCTATGCAGGCCATCAAGAACCACTTTTGTCAATAGTGAAACGTCGAAAGCTTGCCTGGTTTGGGCATGTAACTCGTCATGACTCCCTTTCGAAAACGATCCTCCAGGGAACAGTCGAAGGTAAACGGAGAAGAGGAAGGCAAAGAAAATCCTGGGCTGATAACATCAAAGAATGGGCAGGACACGGTTTCTCCACACTTGTACGCATTGCTGAGAATAGAGAGCAGTGGAGGACCCTGTCTGTTGATGCTTCCACCATGGCACCCCTACGACCCATGACGGGTTATGGGTTGAGATGAGATGATGATGAATGAGTGACATTACTGTCAGAAGCAGACAATGAAATACATGACGTATATTGGTAGACACCGCGTGACATTGTGACGAAATCAGTCGTGCACTTTTTATAATTCTTATCCACTACGGCAGTATCACTTCATTTCTTCATTTTTCTCACTCATCGTCCTATTATTTGGCATATTTCATGCACTTACATTCATTTTGCTGTGACCGCACCCAAGACGTAATTACATTCCGCCAGGTGAATCCTAACAATACCCAGTTTATTACACCGGTCAGCGGTAATACGTTTATCATTTGAGTCGTCTAGCCACCTTTGTTAGAGACACTCTTTTTTGTCATAACGTGTTCTCGTACGAGCGATGAATAGAATGCCACATTGTCTGTCTGAGAGATCCATCTGGCGGAGGCACGAAAACACCGGTGATAATGAGATAATCGTTTTCATGGGCCCATCCCTGTGTAATTGTTACAGATAACCTGTTTGGGGGAGACAATATTGGAAGGTAGCATTTGGACATCAAATAAGTTCACAGATTTGTTTGTGAGTTGGCAGATGTATTACAGCATTATTAGAAAGAGGTCACGCGTTGGGATTTTAAAATGTAATATTTTAAAACACGCGGCGGAGATTACAAATTTAAACACCCCTACCCAGATAGTGCTAAAGAGCTTACCATTGGTTTGATTTGAGAGCAGGAATATACATTGACTTTCATTGGAAAATTCGTCGGAAGCACATCTGGAATTTGAACTGAGACATGAAAGATATAATATATCGAAATAGGAGTAAAAAAAGTCAGACTGCATCGCAACGTCAAATTAGCAGCTTCCAGGAGCCAGGGAAACATTGAACTAAGAATTCCAAAATTATAAGTGACAGATCGACAGTATTTTGGCAACTTTAAAACTTAAAAAGGAAACCCACATTTATAAATACAAAGACTGCAAACTTAAAGTACAGATCGGAAGTATTTGGGCAACTGTAAAACTTAAAAACGTAAACCTGCATTTTTAAAAACAAAGACTGGAATCCTAAGGAATCAGATCACCCGTCATAAGAGGAATTTCCTAGACCAAGTGATTCGAAGCAACTAATAAAGTACTGTGTCCATTCTAAACTGAGCGAGGAGGTTGTGTTCCCAAAAATTACTTTGGGATAAGTGTAAACATTTATTTTACAAATGTGAATTCGACATGTTTTTCTTGTTAAGTGGTAAATATATGAGGCTGGTGTGGTGGGTTTTGATGTTATGAATTGTTGTTATGTATTATTATTGTATTAAATGAGATCAGCTATGAAGGTCCCTGAATTTAACAAATAGTATTTTAAACTTCCCAGAGTACCTTTCCGCTACCACCCTTTTGATCTCATTCAAAATTAATCTATATTATTATATAAAATGACTTCGTGTAGTGCTTAGGGTTAAGAATGTGGAGTGTAATGTGCAATAACCAACAAACATACAAACAAATAGTTTATTATCCACAACCACCAACAGTATTACAACAATAACATACAAACGACACTTTAAAAGGCTATCTTATTTAAGACAGTGGTTGAAATTTGTGTAAATACAATTTTTTACAATTTATTATCCTGATTCTAATTTATTTTGAACCAGGACTGACAATCAAAAGTGAAATCAAAAGAATCATTTACAACATTTCAATAACACAGTAGATCTTCTGTCCATACATACAATATTATTCTAATATAAGTGTGTAGTTGTATTCTTCTACTTTGAGGTAATACTGGTATTAAACCATAGGTTGTTGGTTATAATCACTCCCTTTAAGTTATGTCTGCTTTCGTTTGTCACTTGTGGAAATATTAATACTAGGCACAGTTTTCTTTAATATCACTTTCTAGTTCTTTTAAGTTGAGCTGCCAGGTGCCGAACAAGAACTTATCTTGGCTGGAGAATACAGGTAGAACATTTCCTCTGCTCGCTTGACAATCTTTTCCACCTTTTTGATAGGCAATGGCCACTAGCATGGGCTCGAAGTATACAGATAGAGTCCTGAATCGAGCAGTTCTCAGGCGTTTGGTACTACATTAACGTCAGTACCCAGGACCCTGAAATGTGAAGGTTATGCATCCTTCTTTATACCTAGTATACTATACTATTCCACATTTAAGTACAGGTACATTACAAACAAACGAAAAGGGTCATAGCTTTATACCAACCTATGCCACCATTATCTTTTGATGTGACAATGTACACCAGTATTCCTCTCCCCTAATAGTTACAACGCCACTGCAATTCCAGCTGTCATCTTTTCCATATAATAGGATAGGTGTTATGCTCCTTGATGACAGTCATACATATTTTCTTGTAGTCTAACACCTCTCTGATAATCTATCACATGGTGGATCAATCTCTAGGCTTTGCCTAATGGTTGCTACAGACCCACTCACTTACAGACATATATTATTATTTCACATTCAATTTTTATTTTAGATACATGTTAATAAAGTCAATCTTACCACATTTATTCAATGAAATACACAGTGAACGATGACTGGCACACTTTCGATCTGCCGTTCTGTCCAGGCTTTTGAGAAATATGGTTTTCACAGCACAAGCCTGATCTCATCGCTACTTATCAAAATTTTGTTAGAAAATGGCGTCCCCAACTAATGCTTTTTCCCCAATATCAACTACTCTGGCCAATGATTATCTTTATTTCACTTGTAAACAAAGTCTTTCATAAATACAATTCAATTTTCTACTACGTTACTCGGGTGATATATGTTTAGTACGAGGTCGGCCAATAATATTTCGTCTCACTTCAAATTCCACCCAATCCCCTTCATCGTACCATCTTAGCCTAGCTTTCACCTAATTTTTTCCCAAAAAATATGCGATCCAATCTAAGCAGATATGACTTGACCTGACAGTATCTCTGATTCTCTATGTATTGTTTTATCAATATTTGATTATTTAATGGACTATTTAGAGAACTAACAACATATTCTTGGTCAGCAAGTCTTCAGGTACACGAATATACGATTTTTATGGGGCTAAGTGGCGTGGTTCAAAATTCTATCTTTTTTTCTATGTTAGTTGTTTATTTTTAAACTACCTACGAGAGCTTATGTCATTCGCAATAAGAGCTAAGCGTGTTTCCATGACCGTAGTGTCCACATTTCTAACTTTTTCATCGTATTGGGGAAACCCGCCTAGGGCAAAGCGTGCAAGTCGGTTGTAGAGTTAGAACCAATTTGAGACGTGATTTGCGTGTGTTATCTAGCCTTGCCCCTCCTTTCCCCAAATGCAGTTAGGCAAATATTTCTTAGAACTAGGAAAAGTGGTTCGTTTATGTCAAGGACGAATTTGAAAAATTGGGTACCGTTTTGTTCGGCTTATGCGTTTGTAAATAATAAGCTGAAGGCGTAGGCGACCACTTACGATTCTCGCCGAAAATTTTGAGTACTATCTATCTTGACTTTATGCACTATACTGTTATATCCTAATTTAGATATTGTATTTAGAGGTTCACCACACATCTCCCCACTTAGAACAGACTATCATATGTCAGTTCCTACTTTTAAATACACATAGATAAATTTACTACTTATGCCTGATGACTACTCTGATGTTCGTCGTACGGATGTCTGCTTAAAAAATCAGCGCCAACATTGGTTTTGCCGGGAATGTATTCTATGGTAAACTGGTATGGCTGTAAGAGCAACGACCAGCGTAATAATCTAGCATTTTCATTCCTTGCTTGTGACAGACACACGAGTGGTTTATGATCTGTTTGGATCTTAAATGATTTACCATAAAGATAAATCTGGAACTTCTTTATAGCCCATATGACCGCCAAACATTCTTTTTCACTTGTTGAATATCCCCGTTCTGCTGTGTTCAACTTACGGCTAGCATAAGCAACTGGGTTTAATTCCCCATCAAGTAAATTTGACCGTTGTAATAGAGCTGCACCCAAACCTATATTACTAGCATCCGTTCTCACAATGAACTCTTGACTCAAGTCAGGTAATTTCAAAATAGGCCTGCTTGTGAGCTTTTCTTTCAACTCTTGGTATGCTAATTCACACTGCACTGTCCAAAAAATTCTATCAGGATTTCCTTTGCGCGTTAAATCAGTCAATGGAGCACATATGGAGTTAAAGTTTTTAATATACTTTTGGTAGAAACCACATAATGAGACAAAAGATCGCACATCTTTTTTTGTCTGTGGTCTTGGTTTTTTTTCAACTTCTCCAGGTTCTTGGGGTCAGGGGTCATGTTTCCCTGATGTACCATGTGTCCCAAGAATTCCAGCTCTTTACATCCAACACAGCATTTCGTCGGTCTAGCTGTCAAATTTGTCTCTCTCAGTCGATTAAACAACATATTCAGAGAGTTAATATGTTCCTCAAATGTTTCTGTGGCTATAAGAATATCATCCATGAAGTTGGTGATGCATGGATTATTCAGGGGATCCAGTAACTTTCTCATCATCCACGAAAACACACTCGGTGCATTTTTCAGCCCGAATGGCAACATGTTAAATTCATAATGTCCTTCCGAGGTGCTAAAGGCTAAATAAGGTCTAACCTCCGGCTTTACTGGGATCTGATAGTAGCCTTTGCTCAGATCCACTTTAGAGAAATATTTAGCTTTATTCAGCCTGGCAAACAGCTGATTTGTATCAGGTAATGGATCCACCTGACCTTCTGTGACAGCATTCAGTTTCCTGTAATCTATACACAGTCTGTATTCTCCAGAGGGTTTTCTCAACAGAACCACACTGGAGCTGTAAGGAGATTCACTGTGCGAGATAATCCCTTCTCTCAACAGATAATCTATTTCCTCCTTCAAAGCTTTTTCCTTAGCGAACGGAATCGAATAGGCTCTCATACAGATTGATGTTGGGTCTATGAGTTTCATATCATACTCTAATAAATTTGTATGCCCCGGTCAGTCCATTAACACATCTGTATGATTATCTAGAACCTGTTGAACTCTCTCCCTCTGATTTTTCGTTAAGTGCGTACTGATTTTTACCTGTGCAGCGGTCTCACAAGGGTGTAATGGATATTCATGAGAGGTGAGTGGTTCCTTTTTCATCTCCATTGCAACAGACAAGGTCAGTAGGTGTGTCTCTTCCTGGTTTTCTCTGTCCAGATATTTTTTCATGAGATTCACATGATAGATTTTCTCTTTCCCTTTCTTATCTATCTTATAATTTGTTCTAGACTCCTTCTCTAGAACTATATATGGACCTTGCCATCCAATTTGCAATTTATTATGGCTGCCGGGCAGTAGAAGGAGCACCTTCTCTCCCACAGCTAATTCTCGATCCTTCGCTTCTTATTGTAATAGGCAGCATGCTTTTTCCTGCCTTGTCTTAAATTTTCATTGGCAAGTTTCCAGCCAGTTTTAAGACGAGTGGTCAGCTCGTTCACATATTGATATGATGAGGTAATATTTTCTTCTGCCTTTTCATCGGTCCATGTCCTTAACAAGGCTACATATGGACTTTTAAATTTGTTGACCCATTTTTCCATGCACCAGTATGGTCTCTTCCACTGGAAGCCTTATAGTGAGAATTTTTCTTCCTAGAATTATTCACAAATCGACCACTACCAATTTTTTTCTTGCGGTTTTCTTCCCACTTTAAATTCCTTGTGAGAGATCTTCTCTCTCTTTTATTTTCACCCAGTTCACATGATTCCGACCGAGGGATTGTCGGCTTATCCTGGGGTAAAACATTTCTTTGTACTCGTTGCATAGTGGCCATTGTAAAACATCCAAGTGAAGACTGTCTGTGAAAAGGGTGCTCCCATTCCACTTTGTCTACATTATTAATTTTATTTTTCTTTCCATTTTCAGGCCTAAGTTTGCCCCGTGGCGTGTCTAGGTCCTGATCAATTTTCCCACTTGTGGGTGTTCCCTCATGTAATATGCCACATGCTTCTACAAATTTCTCAATGTCAATCATTTCCTCGGGCCAATAATAATTTTGAGCAATCTTTTGGATGATGGTACCTATTTTCTCATGGTCCCCATCTTTCCCAACATGTAAGCTCCTTATTAACTCTGCCCTGTACCTTTTAGGAAGTACCAGCTGTCCCTGACAATTGGATCCAGTTCCAGCCTTCCTATATATCAGTTTGTTCTTCATATAGAAGTCTCCTTTGCCTGGAGGTGTATGACATTTGGACAATTTCTTAAAACAAGGCTTGGGGGTCTTATCCCCAGCCTGCGCCTTCCTCATCTCATCTGGAGGGGTATTTATCAGATTATCCTCCTCCTGTTTAGACTGTGATCTGGTCTGAAGCGTGGCCATGTACACAGGTCTCTTTTTACACACTTCGGTGTTATGGTTGTCCATCCGACACCAACTACAATATAATCTACCTTTATGAAAAGGTTTTCTGTCATCATATTTCCTTTCATTGAATTGTGGGGTTTTATTGTTATAATCATTGCGTGGCCTATCAAACTGGTGTTTACCTTTGTTCTGTTCCCTATGGTCAAACTTATTAAAGTTTTGAGGTGCCTTAAAATTGTCTACCTGTTTCTTTTTATTACCAACTACCTCTGCCTGGGCTGCCTGATACCTCTCAGCGACATTTAGTAACTCACCCAGCCTCTCTGCACCTTGTTCCATGAGAAACTTTCTCAGGCCTGGAGCCATGGACTCTCTTAGCTGCTCAATAAGGATCATTTCCTTAAGATCTTGGGTTTTCCCCATAGCAATCCATTTCTCCAAGTAGGTCTCTAACCGTGCAGAGAACTGGTGATAGGTCTCACCCGACAGTAGTTTGGCATTCCTAATTTTTTTTTCTATAAAATTCTCCGTTCTTTTCGTATCTTAATAAAAGAGCCTGCTTTAGCATGTCGTAATTGTCTTGGTCATCTCTGCTCATCTTGGCAAAAACTTCATAAGCCGTTCCCCTAAGCCCTTGGGATAACTTGAGGCTCCACCTCTCTCTCTCTAACCCATATGTAGTAGCTAAAAGTTCAAATCTACTTAAGTACCCTTCGATGTCATCGTCTTTCTCAACAAAATGATCTACATGAAAACCCATAGCTGAGGTTGAGGCTCCCTGACTAGCAGTGGCATCTGAGGCAAAGGGGCTGGCACCATTTTCAGGATCATGGCCTTGAAATTCTAACTCCCTTAGTCGTAGCTCATGCTCCCTCTGTAATCTCCTATCTTCCCTTTCTGCAGCCAATCTCCTTTCTTCTCTTTCTGCAGCCAATCTCTTTTCTTCTATTTCTGCAGCCAATCTCTTTTCTTCTCTTTCTGCAACCAATCTCTTTTCTTCCGCTTCTTTTTCTGCAGCCAATCTCTTTTCTTCTCTTTCTGCAGCCAATCTCTTTTCTTCTGCCTCCAATGCCCTAGCCTCTTTGTCAGCCTCAATCTGCAGCCTCTTAAGTTCTTTGTCAGCCTCAATTTGTAACCTCTTCTCTTCAGCTATCTTCCTATCCTCCCTTTCAATATACTTGTCGCATTCTGAAGTTACATATTGGATCAAAGCTTGACCCTCCATATTCATTTCTTTCGCAGTCTGCACAGCAGCAGATCGAAACTTTGCCAGATCAGCCATTTTGTACTATGCAACCTTTAAAACTTCTAACTATACAAATTTCTAATTATGGCTAACAATTTCTAATGATAACCAAGAACAACCACAGGCACTGATAGCTCAACCACTATTTTATTTCCACAAAAAGAATACTTTTAGTTTTATACTTTCTGAGATTCCTAATATAATTGATAATATTTTAAGAATTTAAAATCCCAGAAGCGAACTACCCAATATAGCTGGTGCTATGAGAAATTCAATCCCCAGGAGCGAGACCCTAATATATGTGGTGGGTTTTGATGTTATGAATTGTTGTTATGTATTATTATTGTATTAAATGAGATCAGCTATGAAGGTCCCTGAATTTAACAAACAGTATTTTAAACTTCCCAGAGTACCTTTCCGCTACCACCCTTTTGATCTCATTCAAAATTAATCTATATTATTATATAAAATGACTTCGTGTAGTGTCTAGGGTTATGAATGTGGAGTGTAATGTGCAATAACCAACAAACATACAAACAAATAGTTTATTATCCACAACCACCAACAGTATTACAACAATAACATACAAACGACACTTTAAAAGGCTATCTTATTTAAGACAGTGGTTGAAATTTGTGTAAATACAATTTTTTACAATTTATTATCCTGATTCTAATTTATTTTGAACCAGGAATGACAATCAAAAGTGAAATCAAAAGAATCATTTACAACATTTTAATAACACAGTAGATCTTCTGTCCATACATACAATATTATTCTAATATAAGTGTGTAGTTGTATTCTTCTACTTTGAGGTAATACTGGTATTAAACCATAGGTTGTTGGTTATAATCACTCCCTTTAAGTTATGTCTGTTTTCGTTTGTCACTTGTGGAAATATTAATACTAGGCACAGTTTTCTTTAATATAACTTTCTAGTTCATTTAAGTTGAGCTGCCAGGTGCCGAACAAGAACTTATCTTGGCAGGAGAATACAGGTAGAACATTTCCTCTGCTCGCTTGACAATCTTTTCCACCTTTTTGATAGGCAATGGCCACTAGCATGGGCTCGAAGTATACAGATAGAGTCCTGAATCGAGCAGTTCTCAGGCGTTTGGTACTACATTAACGTCAGTACCCAGGACCCTGAAATGTGAAGGTTATGTATCCTTCTTTATACCTAGTATACTATACTATTCCACATTTAAGTACAGGTACATTACAAACAAACGAAAAGGGTCATAGCTTTATACCAACCTATGCCACCATTATCTTTTGATGTGACAATGTACACCAGTATTCCTCTCCCCTAATAGTTACAACGCCACTGCAATTCCAGCTGTCATCTTTTCCATATAATAGGATAGGTGTTATGCTCCTTGATGACAGTCATACATATTTTCTTGTAGTCTAACACCTCTCTGATAATCTATCACATGGTGGATCAATCTCTAGGCTTTGCCTAATGGTTGCTACAGACCCACTCACTTACAGACATATATTATTATTTCACATTCAATTTTTATTTTAGATACATGTTAATAAAGTCAATCTTACCACATTTATTCAATGAAATACACAGTGAACGATGACTGGCACACTTTCGATCTGCCGTTCTGTCCAGGCTTTTGAGAAATATGGTTTTCACAGCACAAGCCTGATCTCATCGCTACTTATCAAAATTTTGTTAGAAAATGGCGTCCCCAACTAATGCTTTTTCCCCAATATCAACTACTCTGGCCAATGATTATCTTTATTTCACTTGTAAACAAAGTCTTTCAAAAATACAATTCATTTTTCTACTACGTTACTCGGGTGATATATGTTTAGTACGAGGTCGGCCAATAATATTTCGTCTCACTTCAAATTCCACCCAATCCCCTTCATCGTACCATCTTAGCCTAGCTTAGACCTAATTTTTTCCCAAAAAATATGCGATCCAATCTAAGCAGATATGACTTGACCTGACAGTATCTCTGATTCTCTATGTATTGTTTTATCAATATTTGATTATTTAATGGACTATTTAGAGAACTAACAACATATTCTTGGTCAGCAAGTCTTCAGGTACACGAATATACGATTTTTATGGGGCTATGTGGCTTGGTTCAAAATTCTATCTTTTTTTCTATGTTAGTTGTTTATTTTTAAACTACCTACGAGAGCTTATGTCATTCGCAATAAGAGCTAAGCGTGTTTCCATGACCGTAGTGTCCACATTTCTAACTTTTTCATCGTATTTGGGGAAACCCGCCTAGGGCAAAGCGTGCAAGTCGGTTGTAGAGTTAGAACCAATTTGAGACGTGATTTGCGTGTGTTATCTAGCCTTGCCCCTCCTTTCCCCAAATGCAGTTAGGCAAATATTTCTTAGAACTAGGAAAAGTGGTTCGTTTATGTCAAGGAAAAATTTGAAAAATTGGGTACCGTTTAGTTCGGCTTATGCGTTTGCAAATAATAAGCTGAAGGCGTAGGCGACAACTTACGATTCTCGCCGAAAATTTTGAGTACTATCTATCTTGACTTTATGCACTATACTGTTATATTCTAATTTAGATATTGTATTTAGAAGTTCACCACAGCTGGCAACCTCAATATATGAAAATAGTACATTCATAAACCACTACAGCAAGCGCTGGTGATCGCTTCTTGTTAGTCGTACAGAAAACCGACAGCAGAGGTGACCCCAGACAGTGATGATTGCATCACGCGTGCATCAAGTGTATCATATCATTTTGTGAGATATATGTACCTTGCTAATTTTAATTCAGGCAAATCATTGATTTCGCGCTGTTCAAGCACATATTTTCCCAATTTAATACCCAGAAAAATATTCGTGATTTCTAATCATTTTCTCTGGATTACGCTGTGTATATTCAAAATATAATTCAATTATTCAGAGAGAATAATATTGGTGGGTGCACAGCGAGACAATTCGCCTGTTAATTTGCAGCCCACAAATGTATTTAGCATAGGCATTTGTTTTTATTTTGTCTAAAAGATCGTGGTACTAAGCTATCGGACGGTTCGTAGAACAAAGCTATCAGATTGTGAAGTGTCATCATCACAGAAGGATTGAAGAAACCCAGGCTGCAGGACTCACTCATACCAGCTATGTGCTTGTAAAAAGGCACCAGCAAACGGACATTAAATTTTAATTTTAAATTCATATCCTCAACCCAAGTCTCAATGACGAGAAACTTTATTTAACTCTAAAAGTCACCATCATTTCTTCGTTATTTTAACCTGTTTAAACTAATTGATTATTAAATTTGTTACATGTTATTTTAAAACATAACAATAATTGTTTATTCAGTTATTATAAGTATGAAAGCGAACGTATGAGCAAGACTCTTTAATATATTTACATTTAGACAGATATTTAAATTTTGGAGCTACTTCTTGTAAAAGGGAATTTCGCTGGATTTACACCAGCTGGGGGCTTGAACGGGCTAAAAACCATTGCTTAATTCTTCTCAAAGGGCGGCGGATCAGATATAAAAGTTAACAATTGCACTGCCAAAGCCGCATTGTTCCTGACTTCTGAATTATCTTGTGAAGACTCCGTCATTTCCCTTCTATCTACAACACTGCCAAGAGTAATCTTGTGCAAGGGTAGACACCTTTGACGACCCATTTTAGATACTCTTGCATTTTGCCACTGGTGGACCACTACTGACAAGCAGGGGAGGCAATCAGGGACAGACATTACAGACACAGACAAACAACGAAATACCTGGCGTATGTAGGCAGACAATGAGTGTCAAATACAGCCAGCGGCAAACAATGAAATACGTGACGTATGTAGGTATACAATGAATAACATTACGACCAGAAGCAGACAAGGAAATACGCGACGAATGCTGGTAGACAATGAGTGACATGACAGTCAGAAGTAGGCACTGAAATAAATGATGACAGTAAAATGTATGGCGTATGTAGGTAAACAATGATTGACATTACAGAGAGAGAGAGAGAGAGAGAGAGAGAGAGAGAGAGAGAGAGAGAGAGAGAGAGAGAGAGAGAGAGAGAGAGAGAGAGAGAGAGAGAGAAGTAAAAATGATGAGGAAAATGTTGGAAAAGGCTGATGGCACGTGACTCGAGGACATGGCATGTGTTTGTTGAAGGCATGCGCTCCGTGGGAAGGTAAAGGGTATGGATTAACTGATTTGTTTAGATTAGAGAAAACGTTGGTCACAGCTGAGGAATGCAACCGTGTTGAAAAATTGTATTGTTTCCATTATATATACTCTCCCGAAAATAGTTACAATCAACAAAGAAAAACGTTCAAATGACGGTGTTCATGAACAGTTTGATTACACTGTATAATGGAAAGAAACCAAAAACACTCTAAGAATGTACTTCTATCTGCTCATCCGGGAACGGAAACAGCACACTATAATTAAAAACCCGTCAAGTTTGGGGGTTTATTGTTAGTACAGAAATAATATACGGACAGAATAAACTATTATCCAATGTGAACGTTTTCTCACAATACAGTCAAGTTTAGGCAATTACGGTATATGTTTCACTTAACGTGTATAAAAAAAAATATTCCCATGGAGTTTCATGTGGTCTCTGAAGAGACCAAGAAAGAATAGAACTACTATACCCCCAGGCATGTCGTAAAAGGTGGTTAATATGAGGTTGGGCAGGGAACTGGCAACCTCGTCATGTAAGACAAATTGTCATAGAAACACTTAGTGCATGCTTCACTACAATGAGACCAACTACAAGGGTGGCTCCATGCTACGTGTAATATTGTCGATGATATATTTAGTAGTATACGTAGACGTTTTATCAGTGCTTAATGGCACGCGGGGACAAAGGTTAAGAGATACAGATACTGCGCGAGAAAGTTATTATGATGGTGATTTTAAAATAATGCGTCTTTTATTTAAATTAATACAACATTCCTTTTGTACATAACTCTTAGACTTTCATCTTTCCCATTATGTTGTTTGTTCTTCAATCTTGCTTCTATCGTGTCAGTGTGCTATTATTTCACCATTCTCTTTCAAGTACCGTCTATTGTAAATTAACAATCTCACTCTTGTTGGCCCTAACTTTGATTCTCTCTCTCTCTCTCTCTCTCTCTCTCTCTCTTTCTCTCTCTCACTCGCTTTCTTTTTGTCTCCCTCTCTGTCTCTTTTGCTGTCCGTCTTTCACTCTCTCTTTCTTTCTTTCTCTCTCTCTGCCTTTTTTGTTGTCCGTCTCTCTCTTTCTCACTAATTCTCTATCACTGTCTCTCCCTCTCCCTCACTCTCTTTTTTTGTCTCTCTTTCACTTTCTCTTTCCCGCTCTCTACGTCTATGTTTATCACTTTGTTACTCCTCACATCTGCCGTATTTTGTACACTCATGATTGGGAAATCTGGTATTAGTCAGCCTAGAACAAACATTAGTGTCAAATATTGCCAGCATGTTCTGTTTATCGCTGGTATTATGTGCGTTCTTCATGATTGAATCTAAGAACGATGACTTATTATTACTACACACAGGAACGTCTTGAAATATATACGACACTTCCATTCCATATGGGTAATGGTTGAAAAAGGGGGGGGGAGAAGGGGTGGGGGCTACGCAGAAACGGAGCTCACTAGATATACATATATATATCTTTCTTTTCCTTTGCGCTCCTTACGGAGCATAGAGCCACCACTGTAGCTGATCTCCTTGCAGGAAGCCTACACCAAACATGCACATGTTGTGGTTTCTGTGGCAATTTGTTTTGCATGGTGAGGTTGCATGGGTAGTCCCTTGCACAACCTCATATTGGTTGCCTAGTACGACATGCCTGAAGGTACATCAGTCCTGTTATTTCATTGTTTTCTCATAGATAATCGGTAACTTCACAGGTCATATTTATACATACTGGGTACATATCCTTATCAGAGCTACGTCGTGTTAGCTGATAGATATTAGTAGTCATTTTCAGGATTTGGTACATGGATTTATCAAAGCTGGAATAGAGTTCGAACAGTTATTTTTTATTTGGCAATTTCATTATGATATAACCGAAGGACTACTGACTAGGTTCATAAAAACTTGCCTCGCCATAAGAAGGCAACCACTTCAAAGAAATGAGAGAGAAAGCGATAAATAAGGGGAGTTATTTTACTATTCTGGAAACCGGACAAACGTATGGCGATTAAGGAATAATCACGCTCCAGTCTACCCAGCTGTAAATGTTCTTGACTATGTTCTTGAGTTAGGGAAGGCAAAGGCAGCGAGGACGAAAACTGGTCACGCCATCTCTCGAACTGAACCTAGTATAATGGCGGCTCTAACAGTTGACTCCCCTACGACAGTATTTGCTTTGGGACTGTCTTTACCTTTTTATAACGTACATACAACTTGACAAGCGTCAGATCACCGGGACATCTCCTTAACTATTGACTAGAATTAAGAAACCAACAATATTAACGAATAAAAATGGAATTTGGTGAACTCCAAATTTACGATTTTGTTTATAACCTGGCTCTTTTGTCCCATAACAATAACGACATTCAAGATAGACACAGAACGAGGTCACAGCAGGTGAGTTTGAAAATACATAGAGACAAGATAAACATTATGGGGATAACTGCAACTAACGATAACCAGAGTGGACTGCAAGGATTGAAATGGTATGACAAGTTTGCCAATTTGGAACTGATAGAAAGAAGCAGACAACCATCAGTGTAACAACAGAGGAGAAGAAGGCTCTGGTGTTGGACAAGACACGCATTAAGATAACCAGTTTATAGCGTCAGAAGTCATTGCAAATCCAGAGGAAATGTAAGAGAAACAGAAGGACCCCCCCCCCCCCTCCCCCCCTCTCTCCACACCACCCCCCCCCCCACACACACACACACAAAATTCAAGGAGAAGAGAACTGGAGACAGATAAAGAAGACAGGGATAGACCTTGAACAGGTCACAGAACAGGTCACAGAACAGGTCATAGAACAGGTCACAGAACAGGTATGCATGGTGTGTATTTGTTGAAGACCTGGGCTCTTGGCGGAGTTGATAAGTTTTTATGACTATGATGGGGAACCTTCTAGTCCTAAACCGGAAAGCAAAAGGCAAAGACAGCGCAAGTGCAACTCTAAGCTTTCCAAACGGAAGTAAACATCTATTTATAACCCAATATTTGAACCAACTTGCGACATTCTTGTCAAAGTAAATCGATAATGATTATTCTTGTCGTTAATAATTACGCACAGTTCCAGAATGGAATTTTCAAGCTTCAGCAATCGGCAAAAGGTGCAACGTGGAAAAAAATATATATATACAGCGTATAGTCACTTCTCGATATTTCTGCCCGTTGTGTGCGGAAAAATAAATACGTCTGTAAAATCTAATTCTCAATTTTGAAACTGTACGAAATTCCAGAAACAGTTTTCTACCTGTGATTTATTTCAAGGACACTATCACAAACTCTGGGAATTCTCATTATTCAAATATCTTCTTCTTCTTCTTCCGTCCTTAGCCAAAGACCGACCAAGCAGTCAGAGGCCATCACGCCTTGTGGCGTCTTAAGGGCAACAGCAGATTGATTTTCTCTGTTGTAGTTTCCCATCACGCCTAGCGGCGTCTTTAGGGCAACAACAAATAGATCCATCTGCCGTTGTTTCCGTAATCGGTGTGACAAGCCAACGGGTGATCAGCCCATTGGGCATTATTCAAATATGTGTAGCTAGTTACCGTTTGCGTCAGACTCGCGAAGGCGGGCAACTGTTTAAGGTGCTTTTCCCAAACCTACGAAAGTCAAAACTGAATTAGATTCAGGGAATATTCCCCAAATTCCTCAGTTTAGGTTGCTTTAACTTACCAAATATTCTAAAAAGTATTTAAGTCACAAGTTCACATGCATTCATCTAATAATCTGGTTCCGGTGTTAGGCTAAAACCGAAGTGATTCAAGGAATATTTATTCCCTTGTTCATTGAAGTCAAGACTGAATTTCATTCGGAAAATGTTCCTGTACCTTCTAAGCCAAGGTGGTTAGTAAACAAATATTTTTTTTTTTTTTTTTAACTTCAGTTGACAAATGGGTCGATGTGCTAAACTGATAAGATTAAATTTGACTTAACAGCCTCTGTGTAACAGTTTGATGTGTGTCACCAGGAAACCTTTTTTTTTTTAAACTGATAAATAATGATGATTAAGTAAATCTGTAAATTAACAAACAATATAATTTACAGTTGTTACGTCACCGACCGTAGATTAACAAAGAATATAATATAAAATTATTACGTAATCGACCGTAGATCAACAAAGAACATAATATAAAATTGTTATCTCACCGACCATAGATTAACAAAGAATAGAATGTAAAATTATGTCACTCACCCTAGATTTAATCAGTCACTAACCTTTAACTCCCCACGGAGCATAGGCCTTCAACAAACACATGTCAAGTCTTCCTGACCCGTGCCGTCAGCTCAATTCTTTCCATTACTTCGTCATAATCTCTATTTGTGTCTTCTCTACTACATGTGAATATGTCTGTGTGTGTATGTGTGTAATTTGTGGGGGTCTACCTCTGCCTCTCTGTGACGGTGTTGCCTCCCCTGCTTTGCAGTAGTGGTCCAACAGTAGCCAAAACTCAGGAGTATCTATTATAGGCTTCAATGGAGTCTATCTTTACACAAG
Organism: Oreohelix idahoensis; assembly: GCA_024509875.1. NCBI lineage: Eukaryota > Metazoa > Mollusca > Gastropoda > Stylommatophora > Oreohelicidae > Oreohelix > Oreohelix idahoensis. Next base: position 13,426 of record JAMPIV010020206.1, on the reverse strand, counting down.
ATTACTCTTGGCAGAAATGTAGAAAGAAGAGTTGTAAAGCTTCTATCACATGGGAGTCTTCACAAGATATTCAGATAAGCGAAAACAATGCTGGCTGTCGCTAAGCACGTTAATTCTGTAATCTGCCGACAACTTTTGTGAAGGATTTAAGCACTTATTTCTTTCAGCTCGTTTAAGCCCCCACCCCTGATTTACTCAGTGGAATTCTATTATTCTAGTATAGCTCTGTTTAGAGTGTGCGTAGTAATTTGACTGAGACTAACATGCAGTAACTTTAAAATGATTAAATCGCCGTTAAATTTGTAACATTACAAATAACAAAATTTAATAATCACTTTAGGTTTTAACAGTTGGAAATAATTTGAATAGTTATGGATCAAGAAAAGTTATCTTCACAGTCTTAAGGGAATGTGTGATATTACAAGAAGTTCAAGTGGCAGCATATATTTGAACTTAGCTGCCAATGACGGTTCTGCTCCTTCTTATGGGTTGGTTCTTTTCACTCTGCTCCCGCTCGTCTCAGATCAGGGTTGTCGGTGGTAGCTCGTTTCCCAGAAACGTCAAGGAGAGTCTACCACGTGCGTCCTTCGTCTTATAGCTTAGGCCACGGTTCCCTTCTTGTTCCAGAGATAGTACTTTCTGCTGGTACCACCAATATATATTGTAAAAGAATGGAACGAAACGCTTCTCTGCGTATGGCGTTTTCCACCCCATAGTTATGGGTTCCTGTCTTCCCATACCACCATCCCAATTACTCAGACTTTTACCCTCGATGAGAATTAAATTTAATCCCTCGGGATAAAACTTTCTTTACATTTAAATAGAATAGCTTTCATAGCTACTTTATATTTAAATGAAAAGATTAATAATACAGATAGAGTCTGTTTACATATACATCTCCACTGATTGAAAAGTGTTCACAATATAAATTGAGTATGTTTTCATTTATGTTTTACCCTGATTGAAAAGTTTGAAACTTCAATTACTTTAAAATGAATCTTTTCCCAAATACATTTACACTGGTTTAAAGCTTGAAAACTTACATTAATTTTAAAGTGACTATGTTTATATGGACATTGACACTGCTGTGAAAATGTAAGTATTATATTTTGAATGTACATCATTTCTTTCATCTTTCCCTCCCTGCTCAATAGGTAACCTGGAACTACTTTATGCTTTTAGTTCTCTTTACGAAACTATCAATAAAGCAATCACCAGCCCTCGCAGTAGTGGTTCATGAATCATCATTCTTTACGCTGAGGTTCCGAGCCTCAAATGACTTTGACAACCTGTAGTAGCAATTTTCACACATTAAAATTTACATAGTGACATATATGTGTCGTGAATTATTCTAATCCCCATATATAAATTAAAACGTAAATGTAAAGCCTAACAAATAAATTTAATAAAAGGAAAGAAGAATGGTAAAGAACAGTGCTGTCACAATGACTGTACTCGAAATCCCCCTTGTTTTCTACTTCGTCGGCAAATTGTAACGCTTTCACGTTGATAGTAAAAGCCTACTGTGTCGCTGCACGCTTTCTTCAATGAAACGTGTACTGTATTTCTTGGAAAAACCTTGAGATACGCAAGCTGATCAATGACCTAGATTTAATATTTCATTCATTCCATACACGGCGTAACTAAAAGACAGATGGACTAAAGGATAGAGAGAAGGGAGAGGCAGAAAGCAAGGACACATGCAACACTAAACACGCGTCGCGCGATACACAATTGCTGCCATCACGCGTGTAAGGCCACATGCACTAACTTTATTTCAAATCGACAGTGATAAAATTCACTACCCATACCACAGTTAGGTTTTATATTTGATTGGAGCGCAACAAATGTAAGACTAAACACGATTGGTCGGGCTATAAATACTATCTTGTGTTGTCAGGGGAAACGTGAAAAGGGGTACTTTTTTGAAAAGATGTGTAGACATGGTTTGATTGGGTAGAGCTGCGAATATACTCAATTCAGAGCGTCTGTTCCTTGCCACATCTTGTAATAAACCTACTAAGAAGCAGTGCGTTGAGCACCAGTGTATATTTTTTATAAAATAAAGCCTGGGACATCGGCAGATCGGAGTTGTGCTATATTCATTGCCAGTCAACGAAACTGTTTATTATTTCCATGAATTGTGGTAAGCTTGAAATATTCAATATCTTTTAATGAAAATTGAATGTAAATTGATAATTTATGTCTGTATATATGTGTAGTTCAGTAGCGAACATGATGTAAAGCCTATAGTGCTCCAGCCTGAACAGAAGGTGTCGGAGGAAAGTAAAACTGCATGGAATGGCCAAACAGTACACTGACACCTAGATTATTGACTAGAAAGAAATAATGCTGGAATTGCAGAGGCGTAGTAACCATTAGGGAGGGAAATACTGGTATAAAGTATTTCAGATGAAGCTGACAGTTGGCCTAACGCTCTGAACTCAATGTTTGTGATGTATTGTGCTCAGTGTAGAAATAGAGTATAAATTAGTTCTGACGTAGAAGGTACAACCTTCTTGTTTCAGGGACCGTGGTCTTAAAGTTATTGAGCAGCACCTGGTCAGAGCTTTGCTGAAGCCAGAGGTGGACAGCATACTCCTTGGTCCATATAGCAACCAGTGGGGTGGCTCCAGAACTCATTAAAGTAATCGAGCAGAGGAGTCTTTTACTGCAGTCATCACGAAAGATAAGAGAGTGTGGCCATGGAGCTCAACATTATGTACCCCATCTTAAAATGACATTGTAAAATAAAATTAAGAGGGGAATTTAATTGTTTTAATACCAGGAACTGAGAACATCTCCAATACTAGTTCCAATAGAAACAAACTATTGAAGTCATGATGACAAATACCAACAGAGCTTGAACAAAACAAAACCAGTATTACCTCCTATTACTACTACACAACTGACACACATAGGATACTATTAATAATATATGTCACTACAAGAATCATATTAATAAATTCTGTACATATAACTTGTAATTAAAATTGATTGTGATTCCTGGTTCCCTTTGTATTTGAATCAGGACACATATACATTCATGACAGCACTGAATACATATTGTTATTTGAAAAGTTATCAGTGACTCCTTTAAGATATCCTCGTAGAGTGTTTTATGTATGTGAGTGTCACAGTGTTGTCAAGTGTGGTGGAATAAATTAAATTGTTTATCTGTCTGTTGTTGTTATGACTTACACTTCATCATACACATACCCTAGACATATAACGTAGTCATCACACTATTCCAGAATAATTCTGACTGAGGTATACATATGTGGCAGCAAGTAAGGTTATCTATAATACACTACTCTTATTAGATATAGATACCTTCACAGCTGATCTCAGTCAGTACACTAAGTCCCCTATAAATATTTATAACATCCCACTTCACCACAATATGTATGTATATGTATATATATATATATATATATATATATATATATATATATATATATATATATATATATATATATATATATATATATATATATATATATATATGTTAGTTCACATTTTAGTAATAGAATATAGAATGAAAAAAGCACTACTTACGCCAATCTTGGCTACAGATAAAAGGGACGAGTCGGTCTCTAACACGCGTCTGGGGTGTCTTTAATATGACAATAGATTCCCTCTCTGATTCCGTGTTGTCTTAAGTTTTCTAGTTTCGGTGTTCCTTATTAGAATGTAGAGATTTCCTGTGCTTTGTAAGTCTTATTTGATTCTCCAATAAAAGGTCCGGTTAAAAGAAGGAATTATGAATCTAGTTTTCACTCTGGCGAGGTTTGATGTTGTCTTGGCGAGCGTGAAATTCACAGTGAAATAAAACTGCTAAATGGTCATACTATATTCCTATCTTCCCACGCATTGTTGTTATGAATCTAATCAGAAAGATCATTTCAAATCATGCAGATAGGGTGTGATATTTTCAAAATATTCAGACATCGGATAATTTTGAACGTAAGGCAGAGGTCAGCTCTCCCATATATGGTAATATGATGTCCGATGCCCTTGTGTACAAACTTACAGACAGATCGGGGAACTCACATGACAACATGTGTAATCTGTAATAATTATTACTTTATTAGAAAGTAATGTTGTCATAACAAGTCGGCCCGGAAGCGATTATGTCACATTTGTCTGCCCACATGTGTCACACAGACAGTAATCTCGTTATCTGTCATATGAGTACGCAAAAACTCCGTGTCTGCCCATTTGGGTTACCAAACTAGTCGTCTTATCAGCGGTTCAATAAAACACGCCGGCGACTATCTTATCTCAGCTGCTCACCGCAAGCTAGGATGACCGGGTAACAAACAGATGACATTACAGAGAGGAGTGCCGAATGATTTGATAAAATCAAATATCTGCTACTTAGAAGAAAGAAAGAAAGAAAGAAAGAAAGAAAGAAAGAAAGAAAGAAAGAAAGAAAGAAAGAAAGAAAGAAAGAAAGAAAGAAAGAAAGAAACAAAGAAAGCAAGAAAGAAAGAAAGAAAGAAAGAAAAGTGCGATACTTGAAAGCACATAATAAAAATAGTACCACAAATGTACCGATACTGCCGGAAAGAAACAAGATCGATAGAGCAGCCCCGTTTTGTCACACTCTCTTACCCTAGGTATTTCAGAGTAAGCACTGCCTTGTAATGCTATCAACAGGTTTTCTCAATGTGTGTCCTAGCCATCGCCAGCTTCTTCTTCTCAGCTCTTGTTCCACTAATATAATTTTTTATGATCATAATCGTAGATTAACAAACAATATACAGTAATGTAAACTTTTTACGTCACCGACCGTAGATTAAGACAAAAAAAAGGTTAAAATTTTTAAATCATCGACCGCTGGTTTGCAGACAAATATCATGTAAAATTGATGCGTCACCGACTTTAAATTAACAAACAATACACTTGTATAATGTAAACTATTTGCATCACCGACCGTAGATTAACAAACAATATAATGTAAACTATTTGCATCACCGACCGTAGATTAACAAACAATATAATGTAAACTATTTGCATCACCGACCGTAGATTAACAAACAATATAATGTAAACTATTTATATCAGCGCGGTAGCACAGTGGTTAGTGCACTGGCTACCTAGCTCGGTGGTCCATGGTTCGATCCCCAGTTGAGGTGGGATTTTTTAGACCGCAAACGGCTCAAGGGTCGACCCATCCTCATGAATTGGGTACCAGAACAAACAACTTCTGGGAAGGTTAAGGCGGCCGGCGTGATGCTGACCACATCACCCCTAGTGTGCCGATGGTCAAGAAAATACGGGTCTAACACCGTATTCCCAATATGCCTCAATAGGCGTGTAACGGGATCCTTTACCTTTTATTTTTTATTTATATCACCCACCGTAGATTAACAATCAATATAATGTAAAATATATAAAGTATAATGTAAAATTGATGAGTCGCCAATCGTAGAGGAACAAACAAAATAATGTAAAAATGTATGCGTCACCGATCGTAGATTAACAAATACACTGATATGTAAAATTGGTGCGTCACCGACCGTAGATTAACAATGGCATGTAAAATTGGTGCGTCACCTACCGTAGATTAACAATGGCATGTAAAATTGGTGCGTCACCGACCGTAGATTAACAATGGCATGTAAAATTGGTGCGTCACCGACCCTAGATTAACAATGACATGTAACATTGGTGCGTCACCGACCCTAGATTAACAATGACATATAAAATAATGCGTCACCGACCGTAGACTAACAAATACACTGACATGTAAAACTGGTGCGTCACCGACCCTAGATTATGTAATGTAAAACGTTTGCGTCATCGACCGTAGATTAACAAACAATGACATGTAAAACTGTTACGTCACCGACCGTAGATTAACAAACAATGTACTGTAAAACTGTTGCAGCACCGACCGTAGATTAGTTAACTATGCAATGTAAAACTGGTACGTCACCGACCGTAGATAAACAAACAATATAATGTAAAACTGTTACGTCATGGACCGAAGGTTGACAAACAATATAATGCAAAACTGGTACGTCACCGACCGTAGATTAACAAACAATATAATGTAGAACTGGTACCTTACCGACCGTAGATAAACAAACAATATAATGTAAAACTGTTACGTCATCGACCGTAGGTTGACAAACAATATAATGCAAAACTGTTACGTCATCTACCGTAGGTTGATAAACAATATAATGCAAAACTTTTACGTCGCCGGCAGAACATATAAAAATGTAACAAAAAATAACATTACCCTTCTTTGATGATTGTTATATTACAATTTGTCCCGGAGGAAGGATGTAAAAGGTTTGTTTGCTTTTTAAACTGTTTACCTCTAAGAAGAAAAATTGTTTACGTTAATTCTTGTCTTTCTTCTTCTACTTTCTCATCTTGAGTTTGGTATTCTTTCACTGGCTCTTTCGTCTGTGTATAATTTATTTCTTCAAGCTCCAGTCTTATTATTCGTCTCTCCGTGGTCTAGCCTTCTCATTTCATTGTCGTTATTATTATTATTATTATTATCTTTATTACGAGGAAGTAACCCACCAAAACATGAAGGGGAAATAATTATGTTGTGCGTCCTTACGATGGCACTAATTCTCCTCTGGTCATTTCATTTCATTCCTTTCCATTCTATTTCTTCTTCCTCTTCTGCTACTTCTTCTTCTTCTTCTTCTTCTTCTTCTTCTTCTTCTTCTTCTTCTTCTTCTTCTTCTTCTTCTTCTTCTTCTTCCTCTTCTTCTTCTGCGTTCACTCACAGACGTCGACTTGAATATGTTCAAAGAAAGCGGTGATCAGCCTGAGATTGTTGGAATCTCCGTAGAGATTTTTCTAGGAATGGTGCTGATGATGGCCATATGAGCTTTCCCTGCTCCTCATATGTTGGGCACCTTTGAAGTAGATGTTCGTTCCATTCCATTTCAGCTTCATTAGAGTTTTGTCATTTTTATCATGACTTATGGTCGATGGTCAAAAATTGTAGGACCTTCGTGCTCTTTCAATGGGTGCTCAATTTAGTTTTCACGTTGCAATGCACGTATTTTACCGAAAAACTAACGGGATTTTGTCATTGTTCGTTACATGACATTTCACTTAGATAATTTTATACAGCGGATTGCATGGAAGTTTTCATGCTAGTTATATCTACTGTGTTCTTCTTCTTCTTCTTCGTACACTCTCAGACGTCCGCTTGAATGTTCTCAAAGAAAGCAGTAGTCAGTTTGAGGCTATTTGAATCCCCGTAGAGCTTCTCCACGAATGGTACTGGCGTCTGCCATATGCGCTTTCTCTGTACCGCATATAAGGGGCAACTTTGAAGCAGATGTTCATCAGTCATTTTATCAGTGCCACAGTTACACTGATCGGTAATTCCTATCTTTAGCTTGATGAATAGATGGTATCTCAATCTGTTGTGGCCAGTGCGGAGTCTGAAGATTACCACTTGTTCTCTTCTGTTGAGCTGGTAGTAAGCATCATTCTGTGTGTGACCTGGATATTCTACATTCCATTTGTTTCGGTATCTGATTCTGATAAAACTCTTTGCCTCCTCGAAAGTTATGCTTGCGTTAGACTGAGGTAGATGTGAACCTTCTTTTGCCATTCTGTCAACCTCTTCATCGCATGTGATGTTACAATGAGATGGGATCCATTGGATCACAACATTTTTGAATCATTGACAAAGTTTGTGGAGCACTGTTCTGAGGTCATTCAGGTCTGTATTATTTTGGCTTTTTAACGTTGCAATTACTGACTATGCATCAGTAATGAAAGCAACTTGTCTCTCTGTGCTTTCTTCTGTCAATATAACCTCTGCTTATTCTAAAAGTATCGTGTTCGTGGTACCGGGTTCGCTTCCAGTACATGTAATATAATTGATGGAAATTTTTTTCAGATGTCATACTCCACCCTGATCTCCTGAGTAGTGAGATCGGAAGCCTAGCCATCTCGGATAAGTGCGAATAAATTGGAGGTCCCATGTGCTAATTGCGCACGTTAAAATCCTTCGGCAGTTAGAAGTCGTAAGGAGTAAGCCATGCGGCCTCTGCCTTGGCAAAATTTAAAAATTTAGGAAACCTACGCACCACAAAAATATTCATGTGTTGATGCCTGTATACATCCACTAGGATCCTCGCTGGTGCTACGGAGTTCGTGAACTGTGCTGAGATCCTCATTGTGTGATCTAAGGGAGGAGATCGGAGCACTGATGGAGTTGTCAGTGCACAATGAAGATGGTCCTTAAAACCAAACTAGGGAGCCGCGCTGGTATAATGGTTGCCGCACTGCGCTGGCGATCGGATGATCCAGGTTCAAGCCCGGGCGAGCACATTTGAACGAGTGTCGTCGACCGGGACTTGGACTGGATTAATTCGAGCACTGGCGAAGAAATTTGAAGGAGCGTCGTCGACCAGGGACTGGCGGCTCCTGAGCCGACCCAGCTTCAATGGGTACCCTCCGAAGACAGCGAGTATCTGCCTGAATGGCGAGTGGACACCTGTCAGCATACAGGAAAAAAAGGGATACTCACGTAAAATCAGTCTCAGGATATACTAACCGGAGATTCTCGCCTCGAGTAATAGCGGACGTACGTTAAAAAAAAAAACCACTACATATATTTAAATGTTTATATCATCACTTGTAACTAATCGATATTCATGAAACAAATGACAAAACAACAAGCGATATCTGCCATTTGACATTTGACTAATACGTTTTGCTTGTTATTTTCAGAATCAAAATCAAATAAAATATTAAATGGCAAATTGACGTTACAAGGGAGAGCAAAACTTGCTACCCTCTATAACGTCATGTTTTGAACAGGCTGGATCTCACGCTGAGCATTATGTTAATTTGGCATTCGATTTTAAGTAACTAAGTAGCAGTTAATTCTGTTTATTTTGGCGTTTATTACATATAAAGCAGTTTAATTAGAGTGAAGAAATAAATATTTAAAAATGAGTAGTGACTTTTCAATCATCCTCATGACAATAATATTTTTGTTACTGTTCTTAGCCTATGTTATACTTTGATGTCATTTGTGTTGGGTGTAGCTATTTTAATGTATGTGCGGTACACGTAGATATACTAGTAGTATTGACCGTACGTGTAGATTATCTTTGGTATTGATGGTACGGTTAGAAATATCGTTGGTATTGACCGTACGTGTAGATATATCTTTGGTATTGATGGTACGTGTAGATATATCGTTGGCATTGAATGTACTTGTATATATATCGTAGATATTGACAGTAAATGTAGATACATGAATACCTCGTTTATTGCGCTTCGCGTTATTGCCCTTCGCAGATATTGCGCTTTTTTTCAAATTATTCATGTTAATTTATTAGAACGTGCCTTCTTCTTCCGATAGATTTTGGCTCTCCACCAGCAAAAAGATTACGATTCGTTGAAGGCTCAGAAATTGAAGATTAGCATTTTCTATTTAGCAATAAAGTATTTAATTTTACAGTACATTGCTCTTTTTAGACCTAACTCTATTGTGCACTTAATAGACATAGTGTAAACATGATTTTAGGCTTTTATATGCACTGGGAAGCCAAAAAAATGGGCGTGACTCTCTTTATTGCGATATTCGCTTTATTGCGGTGGTCTGGAACCGAACCCGCAATGTCTCCGAGGAATGCCTGTATATCGTTGATATTGAACGTACATGTAGATATATTGGCTGTGTTAATAGAACACAGTGTGAGTGTTTGTGTATTAATTATTATTGTTATATTTGTTCCTTATGTGGCATGGGGCCACCAAGCAGCTGGTAATCTTGCGGGAAGCCTGCAATAACGCATTCAAGATCTCTTATATATATATATATATATATATATATATATATATATATATATATATATATATATATATATATATATATATATATATATATATATATATATATATAGGTATCGCAGCTCCGCTGTAAACAGACACAACGCAACCAACGTCCTTTTCAGGACGAACGAGGAAGAAGAAGAAGAATATATATATATATATATATATATATATATATATATATATATATATATATATATATATATATATATATATATATATATATATATATGAAACACGATCAATGGATAAGTGTCAGTTATCGTTGGCATAATAATAATAATAGCAATAATAATCAAAGAATGTAAAATGTGACATGGATGTCATGAAAAGAACAGGAATAAATGAAGATATATTCAGCAGTATGGGACTGATAATAATATCAGTCCCATACTGCTGAATATATCTTCATTTATTAACATGCAGACAAATATTACATCGGGAAAAAATATAACATAACCAACATGTTTTGTATAGTCTTCATTATTGTATAGCGCAAATACATGGACAACGAGCAGAATTGTTGAAAGAAGTAAACAACGAGGCTGAGGACATAAATGGAACAGAAACAAGAATATGTGTATTTCGTGGACACAGAAACAAGAATATGTGTAAGTCGTGGACACAGTAACAAGAATATGTGTATGTCGTGGACACAGAAACAAGAATATGTGTATTTCGTGGACACAGAAACAAGAGAAAGAGATCTTATGAAAACTAGAAATGACAAGAGAAATAATGAAAGTTTTATATCACCTATTTTTTTTTTTTTTTTTTTTTTTTAAAAAGGGTTAGCGTTCATGAGAAATGATAGTTGAGAAAGATTAAGATAATTATAGATGGCGGAGAATCGAAACTGCACACACTAAGGCAAGAAATAGATAATGTACGAAGATCCGCTACAGATCCACGGACACTGCAATTATTTGTGACAGCGATAAACTGTTCGGTCCACATCAACATTTTCCCCTGCCTTGTGTATCTTTAATTTATTTATTAAAATTATTTCTCAGTTCCCTTGATTGCGGTTAGCTCCCTTGGGTGACAGTAAAATTGAGACTCCGTCGAAACACGGAAGATATGATATCGTTTCCTTATAGAGCTCGACTTTCTTCAATAAGGAATCTCTTAATCCTGTACTATTCTTGTTTCTCACGATAAACCTAGTTTACACAACAACGTTGTCCGCCAAACAAAGAACAGCTGAGTCGTCGCCACGTACATACCGCAAATTTCGAAGGGGGTCCCTCGCCTGATGCCGCGGTAACGGGAAACTCCTGAGTAATAGCTTCGAGGTGATGACTCATTTCTGTCCAGGACTGACGTTTCTTTATTTTTCCCTGCGACGCATGCGCACGTGAAGCTACTTCATTCATACGGTGGCTCCGCTTTGTGATTGGCAAAGCCTCGTGCCAGCCCTAGTTTTTGATTCGCTGAAGGCTCCGCTTCGCCTGGGACTCGGTGTCACGGGGCGACGATGACTACACGCAGCCGCAGACATAACGCGCACAAAAGCGAACAGGTGTTTTCAGTTCTCTCACTAGTTTTGTCACCCCCCATATGTATCGAGAACTTTCCTCGTTTAGGGCAGTCAGGACCAGTTGCTCGTCTAGGCTGTGAGAATGTGTTCCAGGCCTTTGGACTGGCTTGATATAGAAACATCATATGGGAAGTAGAACGTTACTGGACATTAATTTCATTCTCAGTGTTCTATATTTATAGTTATTTATGATATAAATGCGAAGTTCTATAAAGCTACAAGCTAAAATTATATTGTGATAAGCCGTGTTCATTTCTTTGTTTACTGGATTATAAACTCAAGGGACTTGGACTTCATGATTTGTGTACAGGGAGAATAGAGAACCTTATTCACAAAAATCTTCAATGGAGCATATGCAAGAGAGAAGTTTGTTAAAATATATGGTGAGAGGAAATTCTCCTCCAATCTCGGCTTGAAGCAGTGAGCAGGATAGCCTTGTGGTAATGGTTATCAACACTGAAATATCGTCGTGTGTGAGTCCCACGCGCCGTGCGAAAATCAAAACCACATCATCTTTATCTACAGCAGCAGCAACAACCTTCGTGGAAGTCTGCGCCATCAGCAACGCCCTCGACGAAATCGTTAACATCAGCGTCAACAACAAGCTGGATAACCACCACAACTGCCAAATGCCAGAAGCAGGAGACGTATCAGTTCTGGCCCCTACCCCCCTCCATCACACCACCTCTAAGATCAACAACACCTGGAACGCTCGGCGGCATTTAAAACTCAACCTCAACATTGCCCAGTGCCATCACGGCGGGGGTGTCTCGTACAACGCAGCGAACTTAAGTGGACGTGTGGTTGCGTCCCCTTGTCGGCCTTCTAGACTTGGTGTGACTTCAGAAGATACCCATATGAACTCCAAGAAGTCCAAACTGGACATCTGTCCTTTACCTTTTTCTACCCCAATGACTTTGCTGCCGGGGAGTCCGAACCATCTCCATATCAACCTGCAGAACAACCATAATGTGGGTTCTGGAAGTTCCTCACCGTCCGGAAACACCTTCTCCGATATCGTCCACTACCATCAAACCTTTTCAACTTCCGCATCTTCGTATTCTTTTACTAGCAGCAATAATAATTCCAACTCAGTGACCACCAACAACCAACAGCAAAACAACCCAGCTTCCTCACCAACCATCGCGTTTATCAACAACGCTAGGATGTCCCCTCTCTCTAGTCCTGTGGTCACCAACTGTGGGTGTGGCATTGTCTGCAGCGCCATCTCCTGCTCGCCGTCTTCTTTAACTTCTTCCTCACCCAAAGCAAAGTTGAAGTCCATGACGTCAGACGAACTCGCGTCGGTTGTGAGCAAATCTAGACCTGTCCTCATTATAGACGTTCGCTCATCAATTTCCTACCACCGGAACCACATTCAAGGAGCAGTTAATCTGTGTTGTAACGATCGGATTAACCGACGACGCATTCAGATGGGGAAGAGTTCTATCTTTGATATACTCGGAATTAAGGATTCTTCTACTCTTTCCTCATCGTCGCCGTCGACGAAAAGAAAAGCCTCGCCCAATAGTGGTATGGATATAGTTATTTATGACGACCATACGACTGTTCGAGACTTGAGTGAACTTTCTCAGGATAATGCATTGTGTACTGTACTGACTTCTTTGTTGGGAGAAGGAAATGATGTGCATGTTCTGGATGGTAAGGATTTATTTATCCTTATGTGTTCATGTTCAGGAACGGTAAAGTGTCCCGTATATTTTCGTGTGTCTATGTGTGTGTGTATATATATATATATATATATATATATATATATATATATATATATATATATTATATATATATATATTTATATATATATATATATATATATATATATATATGCCTTATTTTGTACTATAAGAAATACTCTGTATGATATAGCATCTCTTGTCATATAATCTCACGCGCACATCATCATCATATCTTTCCTTTGCGCTCCTTATATAGAATGGAGCCACCACCGTAGCTGATCCCCTTGCAGGAACCTACACCAAGTCACGTGATCTTGTAGCGGTGGTTGCTGTGAAAATTTGTTTTACATGA
>JAMPIV010020205.1:0-42114 GCA_024509875.1 Oreohelix idahoensis | reverse complement strand
ACCCCATCAACCCAACAGAACCAAAATAACACTAGAAAAACAACAGATATTAAACAAGACTCTACACCTACCCAATCACAAGTGAATAAATGCAAGTATCCGAACCGATACACGATCACCCGATAATGTATTCGAACGCTCTTATTCCTTCGCGAGTTGCTATAATTCACGGCCCCTAAGAACGAATTACAATCAATACGTAAGCATCCTAGTAGGCCATAGAACTGATTATAATTCGCCGCCCATCCATCCCGCTAAACATTGTAAAAAGTAGACAGATAACAATATTATAGACATGATACAAAAGAAAAAAAAATAAACCATGGCGTTTATTGGACCAAATAGGAATTAACTTATTGAAAAACCTTCAAATAGTTTTACGTTGATTCCCTTTTTGCCTCGATAGATTGATACTAATTCTTTTGCTTACGCACAACGGAACAATAAACTTATATGTCAAGCTCAATGTTGATTGAATCTATTTTCCCAATGTTCCGATTAAGCGTTTATCAAATAATTTTCTGTCAAACGACCGTTGAAAGGGCGGCTGCCATCGCTAACAGGCTGATTTCCATTCCCTGTTTGTCAAGAGAGGGGGTGTGACGTCAGCGGGGTGGATTCTATAAAGTGTTCATATCATGTTTCCCCCAGAACGCCGCATCGAAAGGAATTTAGTTTCTTTCTTTCAACTACATCGGTAAACCAGCTGATAAAGTCGTTTAATATAGGGGGAGCCCGATAAGGCTGAGCTGGGTTTAGAGCTGGGTTATGTATTTTTTTTTTAATCGCGAATGCGTGCTTCGTCCGTTTTTATCATCTGGAGTAAGGGTCAACGTTTATATTGATTCACCCATTTGTTGAATGTCCAAGAATACATTCGTTTCCCTTCGGAGCTCATCATTATATATACATATTTTTCCTATCAGAAGAGTTCTTCATTTGCATAATCATCAACATTGGCAAATGCAGCAAATAGCTGTAACGTATCGATGTGATAAAGTCCTCAATTCAGAGTCCATGAATTTATTTTACAGTTCACACATAAGACATTCACGTAGGTATACATCCAGATATAGTTCATTAGAAAATTACATGCATAGTATTCATGTCCGTCCGTGTCAAAACAATATGTCAAATGAACATCGTGGCTATATACGTGCGCTGTTGTATTCAACAGCCAGAAATGAGCGCAAGAGTTCTTGACAGCTACAATTTGAATCATAAGACGATTCTCCTTCCATCATTAATTTAATTTAATTAATCTCATACTTAGATTAATATCCGAACTGACCCTGAGTTCTACATTGATTCATATATACATATAGGCTATATACTCAGCCGTTTTCTTGGAAGGAATACATGACACGACTTTCTTGCTTGACGGATAGCGTAACAAGGGCACTGTAACCAAGTCACCCAGCGTGACCTTCCCAACGCGAAATGCGTCATAATCTCAGCATATATTATTTCGCGTTCACTATACCGTAAAATATCGACATATTCTATAAATGTTAATGACCCCTAAATGTTGCGCACGGGTAAACCCCAGCAGACGCCGTCATTTAAAATAACACCGTAACAGAAACCCTTGGGTTGCCCAGTAGTTAAGACCATACCGGGTAACTTGAACACATCCTCACATCATCGGTCTTTACAGACTAAATGTTTACTTTCCTCCCCACCTTCGGTGTCTTCCTCCTCTCTTTCTTATGTCTCTCCTCCTTTTGTCACTCCGGATCCTTCATCATGTCTTATCTCCATCAACACGAAAAGCTACCGTGCTCTTGTTGATACTGGCGCAACTGTTAGCCTCAACCGTGAACAATTGTTTCGTCAGATTCGTCGGCACGTAACATTTTTTCCTTCCTCTACTCCTTTGGCCTCCGTTACTGGCCAACCTTTACGTTTCCATTGGAACTACCTTTACTGCTATGATAAGCCTCAAGATTGGTTCTCAATCTGTTGTCCATCCATTCATTATTACAAGAGGCATGTCCCGTAACTTTATTTTCGGCCGTGACTTTCTTCTTCGTCATCATCGCACGCCCGAATCTATTTTGACTTGCGACAGATTCGCGTCAATGGTGAATACATCCCTCTTCAGGATGATATTCACATTGCATCCTTTGACCGCCTCACTGCTCCTATTATCCTTAAAGCCTCACTCTTTGACTATCGATACTGGTCGGGTCAAACGATCCGACTATGTTCTCATCTGGCCATTCTGTCATAGTGGAGAACCATTACCGGGTATTGACATCATTGATGACCCCGGCATCAATGTTGTTGATGGCATTGTTCAGGTTTCCATTAAGCGTGATTTTCCCGTCATGCTGTTAAATACTTCTGGGAAGCCTGTAACTGTCAAACGTGGTACAGTGATTGCTCATTTAGCATCACATTCTCTGCCTCATCGTACTTCTGTTCCTCCCTCCACAGAGTATGATAACCCCCCCCCACTATTCCTTCCCATTTGGTTACTCACCCTCCCCTCCTCACACCCCTATATACCATTGGTGCTGTTACTAATGCGCGTGTCTCGTTTAGTACCTACCCTCCTCAGCGCCGTTCACTTTCCTCTCCTCCCTATACAACCCTCCCCTGTACTTCCGGTGCTCGTACTTCTCCACGTCAGCATCTCTTCCCACAACTTTCCCCTTCTCCCTCCTCTTCCTTGAATCTGCCACCTCCACGCCTTGCTCAGTTAATGGAGCAAGTGACAACTGACTCCCCACATGCCAGTCGCATTTGTCAGTTCGTCAAGAATAATTATGATATCTTTGCTCTCTCAGACATGGAACTGAAGAGAGCCAATACTGTAACAATGGAAATCCATACCACCACTGAAGTGCCTGTCTCACTTAAGCCGTACCACACTCCACTTAAGAATAGGGAGATCGTGGAGAAATCGATTACGGATATGTTGGCAGCAGGTATCATTGAGAGATCCCGATCCTCCTGGTCTTCCCCTATTGTAATAGTCACTAAGAAGGATGGTACTAATCGTTTCTGTTGCGATTATCGGGCTTTGAATGCCATCACCAAGGTAATTTCATACCCCCTTCCTCGGGTTGATGATATCTTGGCGACCGTTGGAAAATCTAAGTGGTTTACTAACCTAGATGCCCGTTCTGGATTCTGGTGCATTCCGATGTCACCGGAAGCCAAAGTGAAGTCCTCTTTTTTGTACACATATTGGGAGTTACCAGTGGAATGTCATGCCTTTCGGCCTAAAGAGCAGCCCAGCTACGTATATGTCCCTCATGGATGAAGTACTGAAGGGCATGCAATCTTACGCCTTGGCTTATGTTGATGACATCTTGATCCACACTCCAGGAACCCTTGAGGATCATTTACTCCATGTTGAGAAAGTCTTTAACCGACTGAGGGCACATAATATTATGCTCAAATTAAGCAAATGTGCTTTCTTACAGACCGAAGCCAGATATCTTGGCTTCATAATCAACCAAGATGGTGTCCGTCCGGATGATGCTAAAGTGCAGGCCATCCGTGATATGCCCTCTCCTACTTCTGTTCGCCACGTTCGCGGTTTCTTAGGCAGTTGTTCCTACTATAGAAAGCACATAGTCAAATTCTCTCGAGCTGCTGAGCCTCTTATTGCTCGAACAAAAAAGTATGCTCGATTCCGATGGACTGACGTCTGCCAGGATGCTTTCAATTATCTTAAGCCTTCACTTACTAAGATTCCTCGTTTGGCATATCCAGACATTAGACGTCCTATGATCTTGTATACGGACGCATCTCTTCGGGCTGTTGGTGCTTGTCTTGTCCAGGCCAACATCTCGGACTCTCCTCCGATTATTGCCGAAGTCCCCCGAATGTCCAAACGAGATGCCTATTGCGTTCCTCTCTCATGCACTCAGTCGGTCTCAACAACGATGGACCGTTACTGAGAAGGAAGCTTTTGCCATACACTATGCATTGCAAAAGTTAGACTTCTATCTACGTGGTACAAAGGTTTTAATCCGTACTGACCACAAGCCTTTGCTTACTTGGTTAACCAAGACGTCTGAGCAACCCCGTAAGCTACAAACTTGGGCTCTGAATTTACAGAGTTATGATGCTACCATTGAGCATATCCCAGGAGAACATAACACTGTAGCTGACCTTCTGTCTCGGATTCCATATGATACTTGTACAGACCCCTCCTATTCTTCTAAACCGGATCCTAAGGCGTCATCAGACCTTGATGATAACGCCGAAAGAAAATACTTGTCATAAATGCTGACTGTCCTCCTGTCATTTCTGATCATGAAAATCTCTCTAGCTCTCCTGATGAGCTCCTCTTTCCTTCTTTCACTGCGAAGGAACAACTTCGAGATCCTGCACTCCTGCAAATTCGATCTCAGTTTCAGCGTGACCCAAAATCTGTTTCTAATTACACTATTAAGTCCTCTGATAACGTTCTTTACTGGATTAACCCTAAATGTCCAGATAAAACTCCTCATCTGTCTTCCTAAACATCTTATCCCTCGTGTTCTCCATGATTTTCACGATTCTAATGGCCACATGGGGCGAAATAAAACACGAGACATTCTTTCTAAACGATATTACTTGTCTTCTCTCTATAAGGACGTTGCCGTGTATGTTGACTCTTGTAGAACATGCCAGCAGCGCAACATGCGTCCTCTGCGTATCCCTCTTGCAAAAGCCCTTTAATATCAGAACATACGAAGATCAGCTTCTATAGGCTTCAGTCAAATTGTCGCAATGAAAGAATGCATAATACTCGTCATGTCATTCTCTCCAAACTCACAGCTGATAATCCGCAGTATTGGGATGTTTATATACCCCAAGCACTTGTGGCTCTGTGTTTCAATGCGATTGATACAACTGGTTTCTCGCCATTCTACCTCTTGTATGGCATGGCACCATGTCTACCGTTGGATAATCTCCTTACTTACTCCTCAAAGGAAATATATATGGCGATAATCCCATTGAGATTATCCTGCGACAAAAACGTACCGCCCACCACCAAGTTTTTCACCATAACGCTCTCAAGGAGGCGTTTAAGAAACGACAGCGTTTTTTGCTTGATAAGGGCAAAACGTCGCCTTGCCATCATTCCATGATGGTGACTTAGTCCCTGGTTTAAAAAGAATGCCCGTAGCGATAAATTTTGATCAATCGCTGGCTTTTCAGGTACAAGATAGTGAAACAGACAACAACACCCGTTTACCTTCGTGATATGGAAATGAAGAGCGACACCACGAAACTAAAGGCTCATGCTACCCAGTTGCGAACTAGAGTGCAACGCCCCTACACTGTCCCTCCTCATTGGCTCTTTCCGTCTGGCCGCCCCCGTGCGACAGCCTACCCTCCAGTATAACCCATTCTCTTCTTCCTCTCCCTCCATGTCTGAACTTGCATCTTGTCCTCCTTCAGACCCCATTAGTTCTGTCTGCCCCTGTCTCCTTTTATCCCACCTCATGCTCCACTACATCTGTTACACCCTATGCTTACGAGCTTCCGCTCATCAAATCTGATTAGGTCCTCCCAGTGATTGATGTTTTACACAGACTCCGTCTAAGAGTAGTCCATCGAGCTGCTGTTCCTTTCCTTCCGCCTCCTCTCGTGCCCTCTTCCTCTTAAATTTTAATAGTGTTTCTTCCCCCCCCTTCCTATGTTTGATCGTACCAGACGTTATCGTTTACCGTTTTGCCACCTCCGAGGTCCGTAATCCCTCTTCCTGAGCTGTACTCACGGTATCCACTCCCGTGATGCTCGCTTGGCTGAGTTACCCTCCGTTTACTCCAGGCCCCTCTCATGCTTCGCCTCAACAATGATATTATTGTACCTCCTATTACCCGCAACTCCTGTCCATACCTCCCTTTCTCCCTCTGTTCAACTCTCTTATACCCCGCTTTTTATTTTCCTCCCTCTGGTTAGTTTCCTCCCTCCCCCTCCCTCCGATCTTGATACAGAACATGAGACTGACCCTTTCATATGTTGAACCTTCTCTTTCTCCTTATAGGTTTTATTTTCCTCCTCCGCCTCCCTCCGACCTTGATTCAGAACATGAGACTGACTCTTCAGATGTTGCACCTTCTCTTCCCCCTTATGGTTATTTCCCTCCACCTCCCTCCGGTTATTTTTCTTCCCCCTTTCCTCTGATCTTGACTCTTCCACCAATTATTCTTCTTTTGATATTGGACCTGATGTTCCTCTTCCCTCACTCGTTTTCTCTTTAGACGTCGTCATCCTAAATTCATTTACGATTCTGTTCCCTTTCCTAAGCCCCGTCACCAGCGGCCCGCCCATGTACGAACCCGTTTTCGTCGCTCCCGTGGTTCTGTTCATTCTCCTTACCGTAGTCCCTCTCCTCCACCTTTTCTCCCTCCCCCCTGTCACACCACCTCCGTCCCGTAGATTGCGTGTTCCCCTCCGTTATCCCGCATACCAGTCCGCAGCCTCCACCCCGACCCTCCCCGTTGTTTCCCGTAGTCCCATGCCATTGTTCCTACATCCCAACCTACACAGTTACGATCCTCGCCTGTTATTGTAAGCCCATTGAAAGATTTGAAACAATGAACATTTTTGCAAAGATGTTTACAAATTGAACTGCACTTACCTCCAGATGCCGTCTCCGGTCAGGTTGACATTTCCTGCCCTGCTATTATTAATAGCATGAAGTCGACCCTGCTTTCTCGTTGTCTTCCGATGCAGGTCTCCTCCTACACAATACTCCTCCGGTTGAATTGCTTGATCCCGATGCTACCGTGAAGACCAATCGTTACGCATCCTTGAACATCTGGGTTACAGACTTTACGCACATTTCCAGTTCAGATAGGAAAGTCCAACAGTCGTTATTTTATGGACAGCTGTTACATTTTCGTCCGCAAGAAAGACATTGCCGAATCTACCAGTACATGAACATTTCCCTTACGACAATCTCCTTTCGACCACTGCTGATGGAGATCCACCAACTCAGACGATCTCTGCAGTCCTGATATATTGTAGTTGATGTAGTTCCCTTTTTACACGCGTTAGCGTCATTATGTCACATTATTTTTGTCTGATCTCATTTTTTAACCATCTTGTGTACCCCTATGATTTTTTTTTTTTTTGCCATGTTTCTGACGTAAGATTTTGTCCAGATTTTTTTTTGGTGTTTACATTGTGCTGTTGTACCAAATAAAAGTGATTAACTAATGTACATCTTCACCCGCCACTAATGTTGGCATCATTCACGATTCATTGTGATGATGACACCATATTGCATTATGATGTTTGAATTTTCAGTTTTTGTTACACCGACACTCATACATGTGATTAACTATTTGCCAATTTATATATTCTATACCATTGTCCATTGATTACCATGTTTCCATTCCATTCATTGTTTCCGGTTATTGTTTATACTGGCGTAGTCATATTTTTTATTATGAGATTTACCCATTTTGCCCATACTTTGCCACCAAGTTCTGTGTGGTTCTATGTCCATTTGTTCCATTCATATTTTTTTTCATCACCCACTCAGTGAAGTGTAGGGTGACAGCCATTTTGGGCATCCGCTATATTTTATGTGCACCCGCCATATTTTTTTTGCCAGTTTTTTTTCCTTGCGACGTTAACTCGCTTGTCATGTTATTTTATGTTTTATGATTCGTACAAGTGTGAGAGATATTGATGACGATCAACCCATAAAGCGTTTTGTTAGTTCGTTGATGATTGTTAGTTACTGTTCTATTTTACCCATATATTTTTTTTGCCACTTATCAGTACTATTTGTAGCTACCATAACCTCCATAGTTTTTTTTTTCCATGTGTCCCTCGTTTATGTTATGTCCATCAGTCCCTACCCCTTCATGATTTTGGGGTTTTGGACCACCTTGTAAGTTCGATGGCTGTGTGTGTTATTTCTTGGGATGACTGGTTTGTATACCACAGAAGCACATGTATTTATGAACTATTATGAAGTTGTCAGAGGTTACAGACACTTAATAAAGGTGTTCATTCATATTTAATCCAGCTTGAACTTATTTCCTGAACGTCAGTAGGAAGTGTCGTTTGTTTACATCAGGTAATTGAGAAAAGAATGTTACCATATTTTCGACGATCATGCAGCCTAAAACATAAACACAGTTACGAGTCTCCAAAAGAACCACCTGGGTTATGTTCCAATTCCTATTCTGTAATCACCATCTCTGGCAGTCGCCAGTAAAACAACAGATGAACATTGACAAAAGATTCCACCCCATTCTCACCCTGTCACACTAGACTTGATTTGTCACCGTGACCAAGCCCGGTCACATCTAACTTGATTTGGTGCCGTTCCCGTCCACTCCCCCGGCCACACTGTCCCATAAGAGACATCAGGTTCTTCCTGGCACCCCTACTTCTTCTTCTTTGATCCATAACCGCCAACCGTCAAAGCAGTCAGCGGCCATCACGCCTGGTGGCGTCTTGTAGGGCAGCAACAAATTGATTCCACTTTGCATAGCTGTTCTTGCGATGGTATCAGGGTCCCTTCTGAGGACATGGCCAACCCAACTCCAGCGTCTGCCAGCTATGATGGTGTGCATGTCCTCCTGGTTACTCCGAATAAGTAGTTCTTGGTTGCTGATGGTGTTTGGCCAAAAGATTCGGAGAATTTTCCTTAGGCAGATTGTGTGGAAGGAGGACAGTTTCGACATTTCCTTCTCTGTTACTCTCCAACATTCCGCACCATAGAGAAGCACAGAAAGTACGCAGCTCTCATACAGTCTTAATTTGGTGTTTGTGCTGTACTGGGAAGACTTCCAAATGTTGTTGAGAATAGCAAAGGCTGTTCTCGCTTTATTCATTCTGTTGTTAATGTCCTTGCTTGTTCCGCCGTCAGGTGTTACTATGCTTCCTAGGTAAGTAAATGTGTCTGTCTGTTCTAACTTCTGGTTCCTTACTGTTATTGGCTCAGGATTGCCCACATTTAGTGTCATGACCTCCGTCTTCTTCAGATTGATGTTCAGGCCAACCTGCTGGCCATACTTATTCAGTCTATCAGTTTTGTCTTGAATGTGTTGGTGTGAATGCGCGAGCAGTGCAATGTCATCTGCATATTCCAAATCTTCCAGTGTAGAAAACGTTGTCCATCTAATTCCTCTTGGACTGCCCTCTGTTGTCTGGCGCATCACCCAATCTATGACTGTCAAAAATAATGTTGTTGATAAGGGGCATCCCTGTCGTACTCCTGTTTTCACTTCGAAAGTTACATTACTCGATCCAACACTGCACGTAAAGTTAGAATAGAGGCTTTTTATAATGGAAACAATGCGGCTGGGAATTCCATAAGCCCTCAGAATTTTCCATAGGCTGTCCCTGTGTATGCTGTCGAAAGCCTTTTCAAAATCAACAAAGTTAATGTACAGCTGTCTCTGCCATTCTGAGCACTGCTCTATAATGTTCCTGAGGGCAAATATATGATCTGCACATCTTCTGTTCTTTCTGAAGCCCGCTTGTTCTTTCCTCAGTTTATGGTCAACTGCTTTTGAAATTCTCTGGATGATTATCCTGCCTAGTATTTTGCTGGGAACTGAGAGGAGGGTAATTCCTCTCCAGTTGTTGCAGTCTGCAAGGTCGCCCTTCTTGGGCAATTTGACAATTGTTCCTTTACTCCACTCTGTTGGTGTTGTCTCAGTTTCCCAGACTTGTGCAAATAGTGGTTCTAATAGTTCTGCTGCTAGTTCAGGGTCTGTCTTGAATAGCTCAGCATTCAGATTGTCGTGACCAGGCGCTTTTCCATTTTTTAGCCCTTTGATAGCTGTGATAATTTCTTCTTTTCGTGGAATGTCTGTATTTACGTCTAAGTCACTTTCAGCCTCAGGAACATTCAGCTGAGTCTCTGGTGGTTCCTTATTCAGTGTTTCTCTGAAGTGCTCTGCCCACCTTGTTTCCTGCCCCTGTGCTGTGGTGATGAGATTTCCTTGCTTGTCTCTTACTAACGTTATGTTGTTTGCACCTCGTTTTCCACTGATAGCTTTAGTTATTTTATAAACTGTGCTTTGTTCATTTCTCAGTGCTGCCTCTTCTGCCTGTCTTGCAAGGTCATCCAGAAATGTCCTTTTGTTAGCACGGGTTTGACGTTTTACTTCCTTGTCCAGCTGACTGTACTGTTCACTATATATTGCCTTTAACCTGGGAGACTTAGCTTCTGTTTTCTTCCTTTTCATTTCCTTTCTCTTCGCTATGGTGTTTAGCGTTTCTGGTGTTATCCAGTCTTGGCTCTTTCTTTCCTGGAATCCCAAGCATGACTTGCTGCTTTCTTTATATATTGTTGAGATGGTGTTGAATTTCTGGTCCACATCGTCGGTCTCTGTTCTTTCCTGGCTTTTGGTAATCAGATATCGTCTCTTTACGTCGACCACAAACGCTTTTCTGGTGAGGGGGTCCTTAAGTTTCGTGATGTTGTGTCTTTTCTGTTTGACTGCAACTGGTCCAGCAGCTCTGAGTTTCACCTTCAGTCTTGCTACTACTAGGTGATGATCACTTCCCACATCTGCGCCTCTTCTTACTTTCACGTCTTGTAGTGCATGTCTCCATCTGCCATTGATCATTATGTGATCTATCTGGTTTTTGTCTCGTCCGTTTGGTGATTCCCATGTTAACTTGTGCACTTCTTTGTGTTGAAAAAGTGTTCCTCCGATGACCAGGTTGTTAATACTGCAGAAGCTTATTAATTTGTCCCCATTCTCATTTACTGTTCCACTGCCGCATTTCCCCATTACTCTTTCGTTATAATTATTGTGTGTTCCAACTTTAGAATTTAGGTCTCACATTACTATAATAAGATCGTAACTGGGTACAGTTTCCATTTCCTTTTGTACCTGTTGATAGAACTCGTCCTTGATCTCTTCGTCGCTGTCATTTGTTGGTGCATAACATTGTATAATTGTGGTGTTGGTGAATCTCCCTCTCAGTCTTGCTCTTATTAGTCTGTTGTTAATGGGTTTCCATTCCAGTAGAGACCTTTCCATTCCTTTCTTAAGGATAATGGTTACACCTTCGTTGTGCTGACCGTCCTCTCTACCAGAATAAAGTACTGTTTCCCCTGTAGCTGTTTTTATTCTCCCCATCCCTGTCCATCTGCTCTCGCTTATTCCCAGGATATGTAGTTTGTAATTCCTCATCTCTGCTGTAATCTGTCTCAGCTTTCCTGCCTCGTTCATAGTTCTGACATTCCAAAAACCAATTCTGGTTTCGTGTTTTGCGGTCTGGGCATCCGTTTTCATGCCAGTGGCTTCCTTTCGGCTTCACCACTGTCAGTCATACGAGCCTGAGACTCCGGATGTCCGTCCCGCATCAAAGTATTTCCATTTATTGCTGTTTCCGTAACGTGTGTGATTTTTTACACAGACAGGGGTGTCGGCCCTGTGCTAAAACCCCCAACCTGGAGGACCAGGGTACCAGCTTTTGTCTGACCCCTACCCACGCAGACCAGTCCAGCATGGTTGAACCTACCAGGAGTAAAACTCCCACTGGCATAGCTCTGGGGATTGTCAGGGTACACAAGCTGCCATACCGCTACAAGGTATAGGTACCATTGATGGCAGATTTTTTCATTAGCTTCTTTTATTTCTGCTATTTTTTTTTAGGTCTCTTTCTATTGCTTGTTGTGCTGTTTTAACTTCTTCTAGTACCTGTCTGGTTTGGATGAGGCTTTGTTCTGTCTCTTCTGTGTTGTCATCTTCTTTACTGTTTATGAGTGTTGTAATTTTATCTTCTTTCTGAATTTTTTCTTTTATGTCTTTCACTTCACTGGTTATCTGTTTTATTTGTTTCTTAATGATGCTTTCTTGTGAGTTTTGGAGAAGGTTGTTTGTTTTCTGTCTTTCTTTTATTTGCAAGAATGGTTTGTTTGTTTCTATTGATTCTTTTAATATGTGTTTGGTCTCTTGATAGATTGGGCACCCCTGATACCTGGCACTGTGATTATCCTGGCAGTTAGCACATTTTCTGTTTTTGTTTTCTCGTTTATAATTTTTGTCCTCTTTAGCCATTGTACAGTCGGCATGTCCGTGTGCTCCTGCACAGAAGCTACACCTTGTTGCTCTTTTACACACATGATGTGTATGGCTAAATCCTTGACAGTTTGTGCATTGTATAATACTAGGAATGAATATTTCTGTCATTTTGATTCTCTGGTGGAGTTTGACCTGCTTGGGTATTTCTGTACCCTTTACACTTAGTAGTGCTCTTTAGTTTTTATTCTTTCTACCTTTTCTATCTTTGTTTGTTGGTTTTCTTTCATTTTGTTACTGCGGATCTCCTCTTCAGTTAGGTTTAAATCGACTCCTTTGATAACGAATTGTCGAGTCTCCTCGATCAACTCAATCAGTGCCTTTATCCTATGTGCGAGTTGTACTTCTTTTGTGTTACTCTTTAGTTCATTTAATGGGGTCTTGCTTTTTTCTGTGTTATTTAAAGTGATTGTTAGTCCATTTTTATGTTTTTGCATTTTGTCGATGCATTTTTTCAATTACTTTCCCCAAGATTACCAGGATTTTGTCATCCGGGAGAGCTCTCAGCGTGGCTTTTGTTCCAGCTGTCTGCGTGATTTTAATTCTGTTTTTGGTTTCCTTTTTATTGCAGTAGGTGTCTTTGTTTCCGCTTACTGCAGTTTTTATTTCGACATTATTTTCTTATTGTCCTATCCTTATTTTATACCTTTCACCGCTGACGTTTAATTAGTTCGTATTTATCCTCTGGTTCCCTTTGTCTAATGCTAAATTAACACAGATAAATTATTACTATATAGACCTATTTTTAAATACAAGTTTTCAACTATGTTTAGGTCTAGATATCAATAGTTAAAAGCTGACTAGACCTACTACTAAGCTAGTAATTTAAAATTTAATTTTGTACACACGCGGCTCAAGGATGGAAGATGCCATTATTACACAAAGGAAACAAGATGGCTACTGCACCTCGCTTATGAAGATCCCACGTGGTAGGCCAGCCTGGGCTTATTTATTCTATTTCACTAATATTTAAATTAGGCTAATACTAACACTCCTACCAATTATTAACAAATGTTAAAGGCGATTTATTAATACTAGAGGTACTTAATATTTAGTTTCAATATGTTACAGAATAAAAACTAATTTATCTGAAATACGGCTGCTGTACCACACCAGACAACACGTGGCGCTTGGGCCTATTATAATCTTTTTAACTATTAGGCTATACCTAATTTATCCTAATATTCATAGCTCGTAATTAACTATTCATCTAATAACTAAATAGAAACTAATTATAATCTACTAATACTTAATTAAAATGAAAAAGAGATTCAACTTATCTGGTTTGTGCCTTCTCGAAAAAATGCATCGTCTCAAAACAACACTACGTCTGATCGCTCAAGCAGTCGGAAGTGGAATGTTCTAATAATCTTCCCTGAGCTACGCTGTGTATACGCAAGAGAATAATTATTCAGAGAGGCTAACATTGGTAGGTGAACAGCGAGATAATGCGCATGTTAATTTGCAGCCCACAAATGTACTTAGCAGAGGCAATTGCTCTCTTTATTTTGACTAAAGATTGTGGAACGAAGGTATCAGACTGTTCGTGATACGAAGCTGAAAGACGAAAGTTCTACACTAAAAGCAGGGAATCAACACTAACCGCCTAAACTGGACAAGTTGTGTGAAGAAGTGCCCTCATGACAGAAGAACTGACGAAACCACGGCTGTAGGACTCATCTAGATCAGTTAAGTTCTGATTACAAGGAAACAGCAAAAGGACAATTGTTTTTTGTTTTGTTTTTTAAATACTTAAACCAAGTCTCAGTGAAGAAAAATTTGATTTACATCTAAAATTCATCATCATTTCATTGTTATTCTAACCGGTTATAACTAATTGATTATTAAATTTGTTAAATGTTATATTAAAACTAAAAACATCATAGTTGATTCAGTCATTATACTTCAGTTATTATGAAAGCAAACGAATGAGCAAGACTCTTTAATATATGTGTACACTTATACATATATTTACATATATATAGCTAATTCTTAGAAAAGAATTTCGCTGGATTTATACCAACTGGGGGCTTTAACGGGCTAAACCGTTGCTTAATTCTTCATAAAAGGCGGTAGACTGATGTAAGTTAACAATTGCCCTGCCAATGCAGCATTGTTCTTGACTTCGGAAATATCTTATGGAAACTCCCTTGAGATAGAAGCATCATTATCCTTCTATCTACAACTCTGCCAAGAGTAATCTTGTGCGAAGGTAGACACCTTTGAATGCACGTATTAGATACTCTTGAGTTTTGGCCACTGTTAAACCACTACTGAAGAGCTAAGGGGAGGCAATCCGTGACATAACCCACGCAGTCACTCAGTCATACAGAGTCTTTTTAACGACAACTGTGCTGGCATACATACTATAGTGAGCTTGCTAAAGCGCTGCTCATCGCAGCACAGAAGGGAACTCAGTGCCTAGTGACTTTACCCCTTTGACCCAGATCTCAGCTGGCTGTAAATGCCCAGTTTGTTGGGGCAGCAATCGTTGTGGAGTAAATTTATCTATTTTACTTCGGCCCACCGCCAGACAACTTCAGTGCCCAGACATTGATCGACATGAGAACGGCAGTCCTTCGGAAGCCTTAATTCTTCTTCTACAATTTTTAATGTAAAGTTTTTTTAATTATACTTTTACGTCCATTTTTTTTAAACCAAGGAGTCCATAACTTTCATCAGACATTCAAAGGAGTCCATAGCCTTCATCGGGCAATCAAAGGGTTCCATAGCCTTCATCATACAATCAAAGGAGTCCATAATCGTCATCATACAATCAAAGGGTTCCATAACCTTCATCATACAATCAAAGGGGTCCATAACCTTCATCAGACAATCAAAGGGGTCCATAACCTTCTTCAGACAATCAAAGGGGTCCATAACCTTCATCAGACAATCAAAGGGTTCCATAGCCTTCATCATACAATCAAAGGAGTCCATAATCGTCATCATACAACCAAAGGGTTCCATAACCTTCATCATACCATCAAAGGGGTCCATAACCTTCATCAGACAATTAAAGGGGTCCATAACCTTCATCAGACAATCAAAGGGGTCCATAGCCTTCATCATACAATCAAAGGAGTCCATAACCTTCATCAAACAATCAAAGGAGTCTATAGACTTTTATCAGACAATCAAAGGTGTCCATAGTCTTCATCACACAATCAAAGGAGTCCATAGTCTTCATCAGACAATCAAGTAGCTATTATATTAGCGATTATTTATACGTGTTCCTCGTTTGGATTTTTTGGTATCAAGCCTTACAGACTATGGGTTTGTGTGTGCGTGTTTGTGTGTGGGTGTTCTTTTTTCCTTTACTTTACGTGTACACAGACTTCATCAGACAATCAAAGGTGTCCATAGTCTTCATCAGACAATCAAAGGAGTCCATAGTCTTCATCAGACAATCAAAAGAGTCCATAGTCTTCATCAGACAATCAAAGGGTTCCATAGTCTTCATCAGACAAAGGGTTCCATAGTCTTCATCAGACAATCAAAGGTGTCCATAGTCTTCATCAGACAATCAAAAGAGTCCATAGCCTTCATCAGAGATGTAAATAGCCTTCATCAGACAATCAAAGGTGTCTATAGCCTTCATCAGACAATCAGATGAGTCCATAGCCTTCATCAGACAATCAAAGAGGTCCAAAGACTTCATCAGACAATCAGAGCGGTCCACAGCCCTCATCAGACAATCAAAGGCGTCCATGGGACAAAATAGGTTAAGAAACCCTGGTATAGAGGCTATTAAATTCAAACTTTCGAAACTCTCGACTTTTCACGTTGTCTTTAGGTGATAATCTGGAATCAAGGGTTCTCAAGCAGGGGCAGGCGCTACTTCAAGGGGTATCAGAAGTTTGCCAAGGGGTTACGGGAAATATTTAGTAAAAAACTAAATTATCCCATTGAATAATTCAAGAAGTAGTGTTAGAGAAATAAAATTGTGGATAAGGGAGATAAAGGCGGAGAGGCTAGAGGCTTAATTTCATTGGCAATTTCCTACAATATTACTCGTGCTTTTTTGCTCCGCACAGAATATGTTTAGTTATAAATTGTTTCGTAGCATTTACAGCTAGTATTAGGGTTGGGGTTAGGGTTAACCTTAACACTAAACCCAACCATAATCCTAACCCTAATCCTAACCCTAACCCTAATCGTACGAAACAACACATAACTACAGATATTCTGTGCGGAGCAAAAAAGCACGAGTAATCAGAAATTACCATTTCATTTATATTTGCCATCCAGATCTCAGGTAACCATTGCTAATTATTAATGTTACCATAATTATCTGCTAAGATTAATGGGTGCGAGAGATAATGGAGTCCTTATTGTTCACTCGTTTGATCTCGAACAAGGAGTATGTGACCGTATGGACTACTATGTCCCCCCTTAGCACCAAGTAGTGCTACCACCAATTGACTATAGTAAAAGTACTTAAGCTAAACTTATACTTGAGTAAGACTAGTTAGTAAACAGACACGCATCATCTGTTATGGCACTCATGAACTTAAGATGCCATTAAATCTTGTGTGGACTTCCATGCAAGTTATACAGGAAGATCCTTAGATTAGATATATGATTGGTCCCTAACACTTAGTAACAATAAATTTAGAACA
This sequence comes from Oreohelix idahoensis, assembly GCA_024509875.1. Lineage (NCBI taxonomy): Eukaryota > Metazoa > Mollusca > Gastropoda > Stylommatophora > Oreohelicidae > Oreohelix > Oreohelix idahoensis. Next base: position 25,475 of record JAMPIV010020205.1, on the reverse strand, counting down.
GAGGCTTTGTAACAGGTTAAAGACTAACGTAACTGCTAACAAGAATAACTACAGGGTGTTTATAAAGTCGCTGTGCAGTGAAATTTACGCCCGGGCGAGACTACGTCACCAGAAATGTGGTTTTCAATTGGGGCTTGTTGTGTAATCCTGCACACGGGATTGTGGAACACAGCATTGGAACACAGAATATCATGACGTAAATTTGCATCATTCGTGACGTAATTTCTAAAATATTCTTCAAATTCACTGCACAGCGACTTATAAACACCCTGTAGCACGTTTCACTAGCTTTGCCCTCAAACAAATGTAATTATCTGATTAACCGTCCAACGTATTAATGCCATTTTTTGCATACGATGTTATATTGGGTTAGACCCAACAAATATATACTTTATATCTGTGCATCTTGTCTAGTTCCCATAAACGGATGAAATCCTTTGATCTTTGTCGGCATACTAATTATTGTGTATCGAGAAAAGAAATGTTACCACTTCATGCACAGATTCTGTGAATTGATTAGGCATAGGCGTGTCTACTATTACAATAATGTGGCCATCACGTTTGCATATGAATACCTGTTGAAGCTGATTTCTTAAATGATCTGCATGCGAGATACTCGTAACATTGTTTGTCATTGACATTTAATGCGCTACCAAACTGGTCCTTCCTTGATCTAATTATTTCAATAGGTATCACCTCTTTGCGGTTCATAAATATCATAATGGAATGTTGCTCCTCTAATGTGCTTGTAAATAACGGTAAGGTCATCTTTAAAGAAATTAAACTTCATCCGAATCATAATCAGATGTCTCTGAGAAATTGATAATCAATCTCGGCTGAATGAACCATCATTCTTCCAATATTCCTCTTCCTCTTGTAACACATGGTTCTCACATTTCTTCCAATAATCCCTGGCTATATTGGACATGGCGGCTTTTATAAGTATTTCAACATCTTTTAATTTGAACGTTCTATTTTCTGTTTCTACCTGTTCCTTAATTTTAGCCCATACTAGTTCTATTGGGTTTAAGTGAGAATGGTAAGGAGGCAATTTTAAAAATCTGTGACCATGTTCATGGATTGCCTTGTCTATGTGAAATATCTTTGTATGCTGTGTCTTTTTTACAATTCCAAGTAATTCAGGCTTCAGGGACATTTCGTTGAATGGAATGTTGTTTTTGGTCGGCCAAATCTTTATTACATCTTTAGTACTTGATGAATTAGGAACTTTATCTTCTGGTGCCACAACGTTGTGATATGAAGCATTGTCCATTATCAAACACGACGGTCTATCCAAGGAAGGAAGTACATGATTCACAATCCAATCTTGAAATATCTTGCCATTCATCTCTGTATGATAATCCCTATTATCTGTAGATTTTGAAACAAATGTGAGTTCAGTATTATTTAGAAACCCATGATGGCTGCTTTCTGCATGTGCAATTATTAGGCGCTGTCCTTTGCTGCTTGGTACTAGTCTCTTAGTTGTCCCATCAGATGATTGCCATTCTCGTTCATTACTGTGGTGCGCATTGATCCAAGTTTCATCTAAATACACAAAATCATAACAATCTCTTCTCATTTCTCTGACCTCGCGTAAATATTTGCTTCTCATTGCAACTATATGAGGCTTCTCACAAATAAGGTTTCTACCACCAACATATTTTCTAAAAGTGAATCCCAAACTCCTAATAGTCCTCCATAGCGTAGATTTGGAAATTTCAATGTCATTATTCTTTCTTAATCAAATTTTCAATTTCCTTAAAGTCACGGCCTCATTATTGTGAAACATATTGCAAATTTCTCTGCGGATCAATTCTCTGTCAAAATTATTCACCACTCTTGGCCTATTTTTCGTGTGTAAAACACTGGAATTACAAATTTCTGATGTCGCTATCCAGCGGTGCAATGATCGTTTGCTTATCCCCAAGGCATGAATAGTCCTCTTTTGTGGGTTTGAAATAGAATGATATAGTTTTCCTCGAGTAGCTTCATTGAAGAAATACTTTAAAATCCTATTTGTGATTTGCTGTAATGTCATAACATGTACTCGAAGACTCATTTTTCCTACTTAGCCACACAATACTTTTTGTAGACACCCACTGATTGACAATGTGTGCGTAAAACCGGAAATAAACTGTTTTATGTTCAAGAAGTGCAATTTCACGCAAAAATCATGCCAATTTCTTGATAAACCAAAAATGTGCAAATGAGGTCGTATAATTTACTGTAGACATTTCAATATGTGTGTGTGTGATGTGTGCTGGCAAGTAGGATTTTATATTATATCGCAAAGAAACAAAAATTTAAACCAATGGCCGCATTTTAATGAAAAATTTAATTCATAGGGTCTATACCATTTCAAATTTACACACAAAATTTCACTTATATGCGTTATATATTCGCTAAGATATAGCATTTTGAAGTTGGGCAAAGCTAGTGAAACGTGCTATAGAGTATGAACTATTGCAGATAACGTCTGAGTGTATGGGTGCTGTATAAACCCCCTTTTCTTACCTTGGTTCCTACGTTGTGAAACAGAATATTCGTAGTCTTCAAGACGCCTTCTACCAACCAGTGGGCATAGCGAATCAGCGCTGTCCACTGCTACATATTATTGTTGTTCCTCAGCCCTTCTGGCTTTGATACCAATGTAAATACCGCGAACGTTTCGTTTTTCTCGCAATATTTTTTTAGTTAGGTCCCACCTCCAATAATTAAAAGCCTTTTGCCAAAGAGGATATAATTGGCAGATTGGACAACAATGATCAAATGAAGGTAAGTTTTTGTGTAACTTTTGACATGGTAAAATTACTGACGTTGGACATCTAGTTAAACTGTTTACAGTTGGTTTATTTAAGCACCATATACGATCATAATGCCAACCATACCACTTCGCAACATGAAAACAAAGAACTTGGGTTTTTCTTTAACTTTTGAAAACATCCTCTTGCAAATAGCGAGTATCTTACAGAAGGTTCAACACAAAAGAACATTAAAGTTACATCCCTTAACTAATAAAAGGGATGTAACCATAATCAGAACGTTTAATACTATTAGGCTCACTTATCACAAACAATTCGCACTTCTAACCTTTTGGTGCCAAATAGTGCACTGTTACGTTCTTGCACTTTGGTACCGCCACCGGTCATACGGCCACAAGGAGATAACAATCAATGTTTGTGTACCGTAGAAAGTGCATGTCGCATTCTTACTAAACATGTTTACAAGGATTTAATTTGGCTTATAGCAACTTGTTTTTGTGAATCAGGATTGTCAGTCATGTTCTCAATCAAATGCAAAACAAGAAACAAACTGCTGGATGAACATGATATGCGGGTATCTCCTTCAAAAACTGTATAAAGAATAAAATTGTTGGTTGATAAGAAACAAAACCAAAGGTCTCATTATTTTTGTTTAACTATGTTCTTCCAAAAAGAAAAGGATCGAAATGTTATGACAAGATCCCCAATGTGGAATTGATGAAAATAACCCGGCAGATGCCAGTAGAATAGGACATGAACAGAAGGCAGTGATGATGGATAATACACATATTGACGACAGCTGCTAATAGTACACCTTCCTGTGGAATTCCCAGTGGAAGCCAGGTATAGGGAGGCCAAAAACACACGCATACGAGAACTGGAGATAGCAATAAAAGGGATAAAGAATTCATGAAAATACCTTGATCGCAGCACACAGGACAGGAGAAAATGGCGTTAGTTTACTGAAGGACTACACATCTTAGGTAGTTGGCGAGGAAATAATAATGATATTCTGATAAACATTTTAAAATGTATGATACTCACAAATTTCGTGAACTCAATATAGTTTTCTAAATAAAAAATTCATTAACTTGCTCATGCGTTTTCTTACGTGTATATGTATCATAAACTCTAGAATTTAAATAATTTCATCCTGAGTAGGGGCTACGAGAAAGTATACTGAAAACCACAGGGGTACGGGGGACATGAAAAGGTTGAAAACCGCTGAGCTAATCTCATGAGGTGGCTAATTAACTTTATTTGTCTTCTTGGGTGCTGGTTGCTTATAATAGAATAACTATAGACGATCTAACTTGTCACGTCTTCCTTTGTCAAACTTTTTTGAGTAGCTATTATATTAGCGATTAATTTATACGTGTTCCTTGTTTGGATTGTTTGGTATCTAGCCTAACAGACTATGGGTTTGTGTGTGGGTGTTTTTATGTGGGTGTTCTTTTTTTCATTTACTGTACGTGCGCAAACTACAACTACGCAGTATTTAAAGTCAGTGAATTATTTGCAATTTGTATTCTGCTCGTGTGGTATCTACAGCAAACGGTGGGTATTACTTTCAGTTTTTAAAATACGTTAAATTATTTTTGTAAATTATAATTAAATCTAAATTTAATTCACTACTGTGTCTTTTCTCTAACTATTTTAGTTTTTCTAAACTCTGATAGTTGATGTAAGTTAATAACGTTTATTGAATCTACATTCATTGTTTCTTAATTTCTTTAATCTTTCGTCGACGATAGTTCCAATTTCATGCTTTAATTTGTTTTGATGCAGTGGTTGTAGTTTGACACATTGTTTTATTTCATTGATCAATGTTGTATTGTTCTGCTTGTACGGAGTGTTTCGAGAAAATGGACACAGATTTCGAATGCTGATAAGTCAATTATCATTTGAGACAGAATTATGTTCTTTTCATATTTTAGAGTGAAATAATTCACAATATCTACCACTTGCAACAATACATTGTTCACATTGAGGAGCAACTGGCTGGCATTCTATATTTTTACTAATTGAATAGAGGAAAACACGCAGGTTTAATGTATTGCCCCAAGTCTGTTGCGATGAAGATAGCTTTTGGCAGAATATCTTACAAGTGGCAATCTAAAGGCATATATATATATATATATATATATATATATATATATATATATATATATATATATATATATATATATATATATATATATATATATATATATATATATATATATATATATATATATATATCGAAATCGTGACATGTTTTCATTGTTGAAATGTTTATGCAAGTGAGCAATTTTCAAACCCCGAAAGTGTGCAAGTGATGAAGTTCATGTATTCCCACTTTACTGTCGATGTGATGTTTACTTCAAATCTTGCGTGCTTCACGTGCAAAACAAGGTTTTTGATAAATTCTGGCTTTATTAAAAGTCGAATCACATTGAAATTTGGCACACGCATTAGTCAAGTTTCAGCGAGTAAAAAGCCATTATCTGTTTTCATCGAAAGAAAGTCTGTTAATGTTTTTGTCATGCCTCGACTGTCGTCACAAGAGCGATGGCAAGCTGTTGGTATGCTCAGCAGTGGAATGGCGACCGGAGAAGTTGCCAGGCATTTCAGTTGTGACCAGTCCACTATAGTGAGGCTGAACCAGCGATTTCGGGCGACAGGTACCACTAATGACCGTCCCAGGCTTGGTCAACCTCGTGTAACAACACTAGCTCAAGATCGCCAAATTCTATTGTTACATCTGCGCAATCGCTTCCAAACAGCAACTCAGACAGCAGCTCATACACCTGGCACACGGTATTAATGATGGCTGTGACTGAATGACAGTGAGTGCGACTTTTGTTTTTACATCTAGGCTTGACAACTGCTTAGGAGCCGGTTCTGAATTGTCTCATGTTTAATAATACAGCAAATTTGGGTTAGTAAATGGATCGGAAATGTAAAATCAGTGGTTTCATGTATTTTAAATTTAGCACAACGAGTTGTATATATATTTATATATATTCTTCTTCTTCATGTGCCTGGTCTGAAACAGACATTGGCGATCATGACCCTCCAATCTTCTCTTGTCTTTTGATAGTCTAATAAGGTTGTTATTGCCCATGCTGTTGTTTGTTGCGCAGTTGTTTAAGCTTTCCACATACATCTTTCTCTGCCTTCCTCTTCCTCTCCTAACTGGTATTTTCCCACATAAGACTGATTCATCCACTCCTCCTCTTCTGTTAATATGTCCCATACATTTCATGTCTTTTCCTGATGGTTTTGATGAGCGATCTATTAACACCCGCAGCTATCAATACCTCGGCATTTATTTTCTTCTCTGTCCACGATATTCTCAGTATCCTTCTCAAAAACCACATTTTCGCTGCCTCCAGTTTTTCACCATTTGGTTACTCATTGTTCAACATTACCATCCATATAAAAGAACGGACCACACGTAGCCCCTTAGTTTTTGTTTGTTTGTTTGTTTTTTTGTTAAAGCAGATGAGTAAGATGAGAGGGCACTTAACAGCTGACCATTATTGCCTCTGCTCATCCACCATCTTGGTTTACGTTGTTCAACCTAAGATTTGGTTTTTCTTTAATGTTTTGTTAGTTTTTGTTAATTAATTTCTATTTGAATGAATTTATGTTATGAAGTATTATTATTGTTATTATTATTACTAATATTGTCACTGTTATAACCTTAAATGTTTTCCTTTGTTTTGTGTATATATCGTTTAAGTATTGATTGGGCTTCCCCTGAGGCATCTATACTTAAAACCTTATTACCTGTCATGTCTATATTGTGATCTCTAGAGTATGCTTTTAATTCTAGCCTCTGTTGCTCGTACTTTTCATTAAAAAATAGTACCCGTGTGTCAAATACACAACTCTTGTTTAAAAGTAGAGGAACCCCTTTTCTCTAGACTAGGAAGGTTTTCACCAGATCTATACAAATGCCCAAATGCAAGAGTATGTTCAAAGATGTATGTGCCATATGTATATGCACTTTGTAAATGTAGCCTATTTTTTTTTTTTTTTTGAAGATTTATATAAATTGGGAAATATGTATATGTACGGATGTATATGTATACATGTATGTGTGTATATGTGGGTATGCACGTACAGGTGTAGCATACACGCTACAAATCTACTCCTATCTTTCTGCCGGCGTCTAGTCTGTCAAGCCTCTCGCTGTGCAACTTAGTTGGTAGGTGTTCAACCATCACACCCTTAGCTGAAACTGAGAACAATGCTCCATTCTCCTTCATCGGGGGATTTCAATAGCTTCTCGCCCCAGTCTTTGCCCCTTATATCTCGAAGATGTCCTTGTTCCCAACAATGTACGCTGATGGTATCCTTCAGATAGCAACCACAAACATCAGTTTCACCGGCATTTGGGTCTTCTCTCTTTCAATTCCTTCTTTCAGCCCAACCTATGCATAAAATGCTCTAGGCACTACCTGAGCTTATACCATGAAGTAGAAGTTATTAACCTGTATGCTTTATGTATTTTTGTATAATCTTTAAGTTAAAATCATGTGTATGGTTTATGGCACTCGCTAGCAATTTTTCTCTAAGCAACCTTTAAAAGACTGTCTTCTATTTTTTACTTTCCCCACCTTGTACTTCCCTTGCATGTTTTATACGAATAAAGATCAGTTAGGAAAATTTGAAAAAAAAAATGAACGAAGAGACAAAACGACAACGAGCAGCTGGTCTCTTATACAAAAACATGCCTGGGGTTTGTATTTGGTGACGTCATGTTCCACAGGGATCCATACATATGATACAACACAATAATGTCCATACAATCCCTTTCTTCAATTTGATCTTAGTTATCCATCAAGGTATTCTTAAATTTAATTTAAAATTGTTTTGATTCATGTATGCTTCACAAGCGTTTTCATCCGTGATGGTAAAATCCAATTTATACTGCCTATAAATGTACAGAATCCTAATCGCATGAATGTAAACAATAGCTTTGGTTTCTCTCCCACACTGTTCGGGGACTACGTACGATGGAAGCCAGCAACGTTAGTGTGACAAAACGGGGCGGCCCCTATCGATCTTTGTTTCACTCCGGCAGTATCGGTACATTTGTGGTACTGATTTTTATTAATTGCTCTCAACTGTCGCACTTTTCTTTCTTTCTTTTTTCTTTCTTCGTTATTTCTCTGCTAAGTAGCAGATATTTGATTTTATAAAATCACTCGACACTCCCTGTAGGTGATAATAATCACATTAGCTTGGCGCTGCCCATATTTGTTGGCAATAGGCGCGGCAGATTAACACGTATATCGGCCATCGCTATCGGCTTAATCACCGATTAGGCATGGGTGACAAGATTATTTTAGATAAAAGTAAGATTGCTACATCTCGAACACATGGTCATATGCGGTTACCGGTGTGTTTGGAAGTTTGTACACAAGGACATCGGACATCTTATTACTATATATGGGAGAGTTGACCTCTGCCTTACGTTAAAAATTATCCGATGTCGGAATATTTTGAAATTGCCCCATAACCCGCCTGTTTGAATATGATTGAAGTTTTTTGATAGCTCATAACAAACGAATGCGTGGGAAGGCAGGGAATATAATCTGATCATTTTCTCAAGCTATTTCAATTGGGAAATCGCTTGCAAAGACACAAGACTGCTACAGTGAAGAATTATAATTCAGAATTTCTTCTTAATATACCGGACACCTTTTATTGGAGTATTTATCTGGACTTACAATAAAGCCCAGGAAATCTCTAACATTTTAAATAAGGAAACCGGGACTGGGGAAACTGAAGGACCACACACGAAGTCAGAGAGTAAACTTATTTAATTAACGACGCCCCAGACCCGCGTAAGAGGCCGATTGAAGTATATATATATATATGTATATGTTAGTTCACATGTTAGTAATAACATTTGAAATGTAAGTCTCAACTTACGCCAATCCTGACTTACAGACATTTTGCTCAGATGAATAAAAGAGACTTCAATGGCTCAGCGAAGATGCTTGACCAATGTTGACAGATGGAGAGCAATGGCATGGCTGCAGGATGATGTAGGGCTGCGAGAAGTTGCTAGGAGATTAGGAGTTGCCCACTCTGTCATTCAAACTCTGCGTGATCGTTATGATGCAACCGGCAGTGTCGCAGAAAAACGCAGGTTTTAAAAAAACTGCAGATGAATTCGCTGAGCCATGGCTAAAATGGTAAATGTTACAAACATACCCATTGCCCGTTCCTTCCGAAAAGTGGAGGACACGTGTTTACTATAGTCACGACTTGCACGTGAAAAGCAAATTTCAGCAATGTTATCAACAGGCTTTGCCATAGGAAGCATTTTCAAACTTGCATTATTTCCCTTTCCACCACGTACATTTGATTGACCTTGGAGGTACACACACGTAACACAGATTTGATTTATTGTCAGATTAACAAACATTCTTTAAGCATGCGACAAAATGCAGCAAAACATTTTTGACTGAGTGTTCAGGTTTTTAAAAAAAACAGCTTAGTTGAAATGACCTAAAAATTGAAAGTGGCCTTTAACTTTTTTTTAGCAGTATATTTGTATAATATACTGAGGTGTTGACTGACGTGGTATGACAAGATTACCAATAAGAAGCTTGTGACGGTATTGCCTCCCCTGCTTTGCAGTAGTGGTCCAACAGTGGCCAAAACTCAAGAGTATCTAATTTGAGCTTCAAAGGTGTCTACCTTCGCACAAAATAACTCTTGGCAAATTTGTAAATAGAAAGGCAATGACCTTCTATCTCGATGGAGTATTAACAAGATATTCTGATAAGCGAAAGCAATGCTGCATTGGCTGAGCACGCTAATTCTAGAATCTGTCGACAACTTTTGTGAAAATAAATCAATGATTAATCTTAGCTCGTTCAAGTCCCCACCTCTGATTTACTCAGTGGAATTTATATTATTCTGGTACAGCTCTGTTTAGAGTGTGTTTAGTAAGTTGACTGAGACCAACATGCAGTAACTTTAAAATGATTAAATCGAAGTTAAATTTGTATAATTACAAATAACAAAATTTAAAAATCGCTTCAGTTTTAACAGTTTAAAAATTGAATAGTTTAAAAGAAAGTGTTCATCCTTGGAGGATGATATAATTGTTTCTTAAAAGGTCACGTGGCAGCTTATTTATTGCACTTAGCTGCCAGTGGTTGTTTCTGCTCCCGCTGGGTTGGTTCTTTTTACACTGCTCACACTCGTCGCTGGTCAAGGTTGTAGGGTGCAGCTCGTTCCCAGGAGTGTCAAGGAGAGTCTACAAAGTAGATCCTCGCCTTAAAGCTCAGGCCGCTGTTCCTTTCTTGTTCCAGAGATAGTATCCTTCAACTGGCACCTCCACCAACAACTATGGTAAAAGAATAGAAACGAAACGTTCTCCTGAGTATTGCGTTTCCCAACACATACTTATGTGCCCCCTATTTCTATTCCACCATCCCATTTATCTCAGAATTTACCTTCGATGAGAATTAAACAATCCCTCGAGAGAAAACTTTCTTTAGATTTAAATTGAATAGCTTTTAAAGTCACTTTACATTTAAATGAAAAGAGTAATAGTACAGATAGAATATGTTTACATTTACATTTCCACTGATTGAAAAGTGTTCACAATATAAATCGAATATGTTTACATTTATGTTTACACTGATTTGAAAAGTTTGAAACTTCCATTAATTTTAAAGTGAATTTGCTAACATCGACATTTACACTGGTCTTAGCTGTAAGTATTATAATTAAAATAAACATCATGTCTTTCATCTTTCTCTCCCTGCTCCATAAGGATTACCTTTTGCTTTTAGTTCTCTTTAAGAAACTAGCAATAAAGCAATCACCAGTCCGTGCAGTAGTGGTTCATGAAATCATCATTTTATACGCTGAGGTTGCCAGTATCAAATGACTGGGACATCCACTAGCGATTTTCACATATTAATATTCTATTGGAGATTGTAAAGTTGCTTTCACACACTGTAAAATGTCAGTCTATAAAGAAGTGTGGTGTGATCTCTTTCTTCTGTAAAGCTCCACTATCAATCACTGTAGCATGTTGTTTGTGGTGCCACTACTGTATGTGTCCATGGTAGTGTACAGAGTTGTTGAGATCAGGCATGCTCCAGTCTACCCAGCTGTAAATGGGTAACTCACCCTAGTCCTAAGTTAGGGAAGGCAAAGGCAGCTGTAAACAGTAGTTTCCCTCTAAGGCTCCAGGGGAAGCAGGCCCTAAACTTGGTCACTTCAACCGACGCAGGATGGTGTATATATGGGTAGAAGTGTAGAGTGTGTTTAACGCGAATTGTGTACTGTTCGTGTTCTGACCAATCTAAACACTCATTCACTTGTGTCTACAAGGCACCAATGCAGACTGCTGGAATCTTTGTTTACACAGTTTATTTAGACGCACACACTGGGACATAACGAGTAAATCATGGGTATGTTGACATATCAATTTGCAGGCATACATAGTAGATCCTATGTCATGGCACATTCATAAATAATAGGTAGTACATCAATGGCCGCAGCCCCTATCTGACTAAGCGCGTCAGTGGAGGCGGATCGGTAAGTAACTAAAGTTGCTTTATGTTCACAGTTTATCATATTGTGAAACCACGATAAGGGGTTTCTATCAAAATTGAGATCTCCTTGCCACTGTCCGAATAATAAGATACATGCCCCGTTCTTTGGACAGTGATTCAAAAATACGATGACAGGAATGTAACATGGCCGCCCTCCTGAGTTGTCGCTCACTCGCTCACAGGAGGATATATATATATAAGCCAAAGTTAATTTGCAATACATATGCATAATTTCATAAAGTTCCTCCATACAGATCTACCGTAATCCAGTTACCTCACGTAGACATAATTACAGTATGGAGCCCGTCATCTCCGTCGATACAAACTTGACCCTAGCGTTGCGAAGCACAAAATTCCAGCTAGGCCTAACCGACCTGAGATCATCAAAAACAGGGACTGGAATTACCTGGAGTCCGAATCATACATGGTACCGTACATTAGGAAAGTCTCTAACACAACTCTAGTAGAGACACAATCTCCTATAGAAGAAAAACCACTTCGTAAATCATTTTTACTGAAGAATATACCAGCCCTGGAAAAATGCGTACTCGCCATTGTCACGGTACATCGGAACTCATCACGACTCGACAAGACAACTCCTACTTCCGCTAGAGCGGTGTAACAAGAATATAGTCCTGCCTACCCATCCAAAATATACAATATAGGACTGATTCTACTTGTACTAATAATATGTAATACATATGAATTCAGGCCATAAAGATAATAAGCAAATTAATCTATTTTCTGGCCCTAAGAAATAGGTACTGACAAGGGTGTCATATCCATGCGCCGAATTAATATCAAGAACGATTACTCCTATAATCAACAGGGTAAAACAATTATGGATTATCTAGCCTTCCCCATAGACAGCATTTTCATACACAAATGAATGAATGTCTATATCTTTTCCAAATTAAATAGCCATATCGATTTTTGTAATATGTGCGTCAAAATATGCACGCAACAGAGATATATACATATTAGTTCAAATGTTAGTAATGAAAAATATAGAATGTAAAATGACAACTTATGCTAATCCTGGCTGAGAGACTTTTTGCTCAGATGAATAAAGTTAAGGCACTAGCCGATGCTTTTTTACTTCGGGTCGTTAATTTTAACTTTAATTTCCTCTCTGACTCAGTGTGTTTAGTTTCCTCAGATACTCCGGATTTCCGTATTTAAAATAATAGAGATTTCTTGGGCTGTTTTATAAGTACTGATAAATACTCCAATAAAAGGTCCGGTCTGATAAAATGGAATTCTGAATTCTAGGCTTCACTCTGGCAAGGTCTGGTTGTGTCGTCTTGGCACGCGATCTTCACAGTATCTTAACACCGAAGCGTGTCAGGTTATATTCCTGTCCCAACCCGCATCTGTTTGTCATGGAGCTAAGTAAAAGCTACAATCATGTCAAACATGCTGGTTGGGGGGATTTCAAAATATTTTTGACATGGAAACATTTTGAAAGTAATTCAGAGGTCACCTCTCCCAAATGTGGCATGAAAATATCCGATCCCTGGCAGGCGAACTCACCAACACATCTGTAATGTGTTTCAGATGTAACAAATTATTACTATCTAAAGTAATCTTGTCATAACAAGTCGGACAGGAAGCGATTAGGTCATCCTCGTCTGTCCAAAATGTGTCACCCAGACAAGTAATCTCTTATCTGTCGCGTACCCTAGCCTTATCAGCAATTAGACAAATACGCTGGCTATTTCCGTGTTAATCGGTAGCGGCCAAGGTTGGTACAAGGGAATTTTACCAACCTGCCTCTCGTTAATATTTTCTCTGCCGCTCCTTGCAAAGCTTTAGGGAAGGAATGGGTAGCAAACAGACGTGCTGACTTTTCAGGGAGAGGAGTGAAAGAATATAGATACAAAATACCTGCTACAGTTTACAGAGAAAGAAAAGGGTGTGACTCTGAAAAAATCGCAATAAAATCAGTACAAAATGTAACGGATTACTGCCGGTTTATGTAGCAATATGTTTTACATAGTGAGTTTGCCAGCCTCGTTCCCAATCTGGTAACAGTTGCCTCATACGACATGCCTGCGGGAGAAATAGCCGTATTATTTTTTTGTCTCATCACAGACCCCCTCCCCCACCCCCTCCCCCCACCCCCACCCACATGCGGAAGTATAAGGGGCACTCTTTTTATGCTCCACCGATATTCGCCCAATTCTGTCCATTGCCAGAATTCTTTCTTTTTTTTATTGTTGGTCCTTGGCCACTGACTGTCAAAGAAATCAGTAACCATCACGCTTAGTGACGTAGGGCAACAACAAACTGGCTCCACTTTGATTGGTCGGCAGCCATCCTTCGTGTCATGTCCCAGCTCTTATTCATGCTTTGCATCTCTACATCCACAGTTCTCCGCCAGGTAGCTTTTGGCCGGCCTCGCTTTCACTTTCCTTCTGGACTCCACAACATGGCAGTTCTAGTAATGGTGTCAGTGTCTCTTCTGAGGATGTGACCGGTCAAATTCCAGCGTGTTCCCGCTGTGATGGTGCGTATGGCTCCAGGTTAGCAGTTCTTGATTGGTGGTGGAACTTTCCTTACGCAGGTTTCCTTACAATAACTGACCATAACAAAAATGTTTAAAGCTCCCAAAACGTGAACAAACTTGCAATGGCCAATAAGCCAATAACCAGCTAACTAACTATCTATGATGCTTCAACACATCATCAGCAAATATGAGACAACACACAAGAAAATGTTATCATAACCTTTGTGATTATTCTCTTTCCTTCCGAAATAGTTTCAGGAATCATCTCAGAAGACCAAGAAAACTCCTCAAAAATGAGCCACCATGCTGAACAGGTCTCAAGATTGGACTTGTACATTGAGTGTACTAAACTTCCGAACAAAGACCTACTTTCAAAGTCTGACCCGTATGCTGTTGTCTATATGTCTCTGAAACGAGGAGCTATGCAAGAGGTTAACGTTATGCATCGTTTAAGTTCGTTTTATATGTGTGTGTGTGTGTGTGTGTGTGTGTGTGTGTGTGTGTGTGTGTGTGTGTGTGTGTGCGCGCGAGCGCGCGTGCGTGTGTGTGTGGGTGGGTGGGGGGGTGGGGAGGTGGGTCTGTTTCTGACTGGTGAAATAGTTTCATTTTTTCAATTTAACTTCTTGACTGCCAAAATGTGACTGGCTGTTTAATGTTACAGTTCTAAAATGTTGGCCTAAACTGTTCTTAACTGACCAAGGGAGATATTTTATTTCTAAACAAGGGAGACAATTTTGGAAAATATTTTATACACAAGTTTTTTTGTACCATTTTTTTTGTTTCACTTTATTTTACCTAATAGCCATTAAATAGTCAAACTTTAATTAATAAAAGATAACACATATTGAAAGAAAGTATGTTTAAAACAAAACAAAAAATATGCACTAATGCATTTCACTTTTTAACATAAATTTCGCAGACTGATACATATGCAGCATTTATTATATTAAAATGTCCGTAGAAATCATGTAAAACTTTATGACTACATAAACACACCGCAAACAGATCAGAAAAGGAGCTCATGAAGCTACTAAAACAATGAACCGTAGACTTGCTGAGTTCATTGTTTGAACTGCAGATGCAGAACCGATTGAGAGTTTGCTACATTTGCCCTTGTTGTGTGAAGACAAGAATGTGTCATACATTTTTGTGAGGTCAAAGCAAGTTTTATGCAGAGCCTGTGGAGTGTCTCGACCAATGATTGCGTGTTCAGTCATACAATAGGAAAGGTCACAGCTGAAGAACCAGATTCAGGCAATTCAAAGAAATGTAAAGCGTCTACTAATTTAAACTGCTCCTTAATAAATGAGCTTTATTTTTGTGTTTTTATAGTAAGTTTTGTTATCATCTCTATCTAGTTTAAGAGTGATATTGTCTTGTTTATGAAAAATTATATTGTCATTAAACTTAATTCATTAATGTAATTAAAAATAAATAAATAAAATAACCACAGGTTTTACAATCAAAATGGATTATGGCTTAGCAGGTACGACACGCATATCAAGGACTAGCTGTGGAATCTCTGACATTTATCAGTCGTCTTCACAATCATTCATAAAAGTGTTGTAATAAGGACCAAGTAGAACAGTCCCAATTACGATGGTTTGGCCATATTTACAGAATGAAAAAAGATTGGCTCTGTGTTTTATCAGTGTACGTTGTAAGGATGTACTGGGACTGAATAGTCAACTCAAACAACCGAGCACAGTGTCAGGTATACCTGTCACCTTGTCCTGGGACACAATGAGGCCCTGACAAGAATACAGTGTTGACAATGAGTGTTGTAATAAATGTCAATACGCGAATGTGTGACTGTTCTGTGGAGTTGACTGAAGGTTCAAACACTCATTCATGCGTATCTAGAAGTTACTTATGCAGACCACTGTAGACGTTTCAATAGTTTAATTTGACGCATACACTTGACAGAATGGGTACAGTTACAGGAACACAGGTCGACATCAATAGCATATTGTTGACCCACGGTGTACAATCATAAATTGGCATTCATGTTGAGAACAAACACAATGGAACGTCAGTATACAAACGTTCAGAGTTCCATATCTCATCTAAATATTCATCAGGCCTTACTGACTGATCGTGTGAGTTAATATATAATGTTTAACAAATCTTCATCAGGCCTTACTGACTAGTCATGTCAGTTAATCAATAATGTTTACGGTGACTCCTGGACAGAACCTCCTTTAGCATAAGTGTAGCTTGCACCCTAGCGGAGATTTCTTTAAATAGCATTCAGCAAATATCTTCTGAGCGAATGTTAAATCACCCAAGAATAGATTTTCCTTTCATAAGTGTGATCTCTTGATCATCATCGGATAATAAGGGCATCCCTGTTCTCTGGTAAATGATCAACAATAAATAGCATTCCAAAATGGCTTCTCGTCTTGTAAACATCGCTCACCCTAACGATGTACGACAAAGCTTCAATAAAGATTCAATTCTTGAATATCAAAGTTTCCTCAAGCATCAGCATAATCTGTCCTCATAATTGCTGTATAGAAACATAATCAGTGCTGCTAGATAATATGTCGTTCTGACGTACTGACATAGGTAGATTCATGTAAACGTCTGCCCATCTTAAGCCTAGGAATGAACGAAGTCAGCAAAAGTACGTTTACCTTGACATAGGAATACACTAGCAAGCACAAACGCTCTTCTCCTGGCGTTATGGAATGAACACTAGGGAACTCATGGATTTAACAATCCCAGAAGAAACTATCTTCGTTCCCATAATCAAAAAGAGATCACAAACTTTGGGCAGGTCTACGACATGACTCCCGCCATAGGCTTCATCACCGAAGAACTCTCTAACCTATCTTCATCCGCCGAAAAGCACCTGACCCCTAAAGTACAGTACAAGAAAAATAGTTCCACTTAAACATACTAATATATCAAGATATAAGATATACTCGTCTTACATAACAAGAACTACACATAGATTCGGGCCATAGACATTCTGAAGCAATAACAATCTATTCCTAACCAAACATAGAATAGATCAAAGTAAATCTAAATTCCTCCGCTGAGTTCGATTTTCAGGAACGATACTAGGAGTGATAACTCACAGAATGAATACCCATCGCCTAATCTGAGTTCTGTCCCTTTAGACCAAAACATGCATCCAAAGATAAATATATTTTTATCAGACAAATAAATACATTTTCCATATGTATGCGTAATCCGTGCGTCAAAGAATATGTGCGCAACACATAGCCATCAGGTTGGACTAAAAATTAATCTCAAGGAGACGTCATGACACTAAATGTAAGAAATCTGGCACCCATAAAAATAAGGAATCAAGAGCTGGAAAATACAAACACATTGACATACTTAGGAGTCATAGTAACCCCAGATGGCGGAACAAGCATAGTAACCCCAGATGGCGGAAGAAAAGACATCAGCAACCGAATGAATAAAGCCAGAAAAACTAAATAACATCTGGAAATCATACCAGTACAGTAAAAGGAAAAGGTAAAGGATCCCGTTACACGCTTATTGAGGTTTATTGGGAATATGTTGATAGGCCCATATTTTCTTGACCATCGGCACACTAGGGGTGATGTGGTCTACCAGTACGGTGCAAACACTAAATTAACAATATATGAGAGCTGCGTAATTTACATACTTCTGTGCGGTGCAGAATGATGGAGAGTAATAGAAAAGGAAATGTACAAATTGTCCTATTTCCACACAAGCTGCCTTAGGACAATTCTTCAATTTTTTTATTATTTAACTGGTATGTTAGTTCCATCATAAAAAGCCTCTATTCTCATTTTACGTGCATTGTTGGATCGAGTAATGTAACTTTCGAATTGAAAACAGGAGTACGACAGGGATGCCCCTTATCAACAACATTATTTTTGACAGTCATAGTTTGGGTGATGTGCCAGACAACAGAGGGCAGTCCAAGAGGAATTAGATGGACAACGTTTTCTACACTGGAAGACCTGGAATATGCAGATGACATTGCACTACTTGCGCATTCACATCAACACATTCAACACAAAAGCGATGGACTGAATAAGTATGGCCATCAGGTTGGCCTGAACATCAATTTGAAGAAGACAGAGGTCATGACACTAAATGTGGGCAATCCTGAGCCAATAACAGTAAGGAACCAGAAGTTAGAACAGACAGACACATTTACTTACTTAGGATGCATAGTAACACCTGACGGCGGAACAAGCAAGGACATTAACAACAGACTGAATAAAGCGAGAACAGCCTTTGCTGTTCTCAACAACATTTGGAAGTCTTCCGAGTACAGCACAAACACCAAATTAAGACTGTATGAGAGCTGTGTACTTTCTGTGCTTCTCTATGGTGCGGAATGTTGTAGAGTAACAGAGAAGGACATATTGAAACTGTCCTCCTTCCACACAATTTGCCAAAGGAAAATTCTCCGAATCTTTTGGCCAAACACCATCAGCAACCAAGAACTACTTATTCGGAGTAACCAGGAGGACATACTTACTTAGTCGTTCCCCTTCTACCGGGAGGTGTAGAGGTTTGGAAGAGAGAACGCCTGACTATTCTATCAGCTGTCTTCTTCCTGGCTTGGTTCCATTCTAGTCCTCGGTCCTTCAAAGATTGTCTAATGTTGTCCTCCCAGCGGACTCTGGGTCGTCCTGGAGGTCTGGATCCCTGGCTCTTTGTTACCCATGCTTGTCGTGGTAGCCGATCTTCTCCCATTCTGCAGACATAGCCAAACCATCTTAATTGGGACTGTTCTATTTGGGTCTGCAGTGGGTGGGATTTTAGGCCTTGACGTATCGTCTGGTTGCGAACCATGTCTCTTCTTGTTACTTCAACCACCTTCCTCAGATACCTCATTTCTGAGGTTTGGATCTCGCTTTTGTGGGTTGTAGTCATTGCCCATGACTCGCATCCATATGTCAAGACTGGGACATAGGTGGGGCAGTATACAGCCATCTTCGTTTTCTTACCAACCTCTTTCTTGCTGAGGAATCCTCGATTTATGGCCTGAAAAAGTCTCCCAGCCGCTGCTTTTCGAGTGGCCAACTCTTCTTTGATGCCTCCCTTTTGGTCTATAATAGCTCCGAGATATTTAAAGTGGTCGACCTGCTCCAGGACCTGTTCTCCCAACTTAATCTGATGTTTTCTTTCTTCTCGTGATATCACCATGGATTTCGTTTTAGAGCTGCTTATGACCATCCCTCTCTTCTCCAGCTCTTCCTTCCAGACTTGCAGGTTGGATTGGAGATGTGTCTCTGATTTAGCAATCATGACATCATCAGCAAATGCTAGCTCTGAAATACAGACCTGTCTCATCTTCCAGTACCCCACTGAATACTTTCTTGTTCTCTCCTTACAGGCCTTGATGACATCGTCCAGCTCGGAATCCGCACTGGGCTTCATCCAATTGTGGCTCAGCTAAGCATTGGAGTCTCTGCTCTAGGATTCTAGAGTAGATTTTACCAGGGACACTGAGAAGGGATATGCCTCTGTGGTTTCCACATTGTCGATTGTCACCCTTTTTTAAAATCGGTGTTATGATGGCAATCTCCCAATCCTTTGGTATGGCCTTGTTGCACCACGCTGCCTGTAGGACCCTTAGAAGTAATAGGTCGCCTGATGCTCCCATGTACTTAACCATTTCTGAAGTTATACCATCATGCCCTGCTGCTTTGCCCATCTTGATTTTCTCCAGTGCTGCCTTCAGTTCTTCCATCTTTATGTCATCTTCACCACCATTGGTTTTCTCTTCTGTGCTAGTGGTTATCATTTCTGATGCTTGACCTTGCTCACCATCAAGGAGTTCTGAGAAATATTCTTTCCATCTTTCCATTACTTCCTTCGGGGCAGTAAGCAATTTGCCTTGCTTGTCCATTATAAATTTAAGAGGGCATTGTTTTTCCTTCCTCATGTTCTTTAGGGTCTTATAGAACAATTTCTGGTTTTCTTGCGCATCCTTTTCTAGCTTTTCTCCAAATTCTTCCCAGGACTTCTGTTCTGCTGCTAGCACCTTGTTCTTTGCTTCTGTTCTGAGTATCACATATTCTCTATATTTCTCTATTTGTCCTGCTGTGTTTTTAGCTCTAATGAGGGAGGTCAAAGTTCGACAGCTAAAATACTTTGGCCACATAAAAAGGCATAACACCTTGCAGAAGACCATAACAGAAGGGAGAGTTGAAGGCAAACGTGCAAGGGGAAGACAGCGCTATAAGTGGGAAGACAACATCAAGAGATGGACAGGAAAGAGTCTATCAGAGTGCACCATCAAGACAAGAGACAGAAGACGTTGGAGATCCATTACAGCCAACCTTCGTTGTGGAGATGGCAACTGATGATGATGATGATGTTTTTAGCTCCTAAGTATTGTTTCCATGCCATTTTCTTCTCTCTTATTTTCTCTTTGACTTCTTCTGTCCACCAAGGTGTCCTCTTTCTCTTGTTCCCAAGTGTGACTTCACCACATGCTTCTGCAGCAGCTGTCTTTATGATGTCCTTGAATTTAAGCCACAGGGTTTCCAAGTCATCAGGTTGTTCTTCTGTGTTTCTCACCGCTGTAGCAATAAGCCCCTGATATCTGGTCTTAATTTCTGGCTCTCTCAGCTTGTAGGTCATAATGCTCATTTCTCCTGCTCGTTTACTTGGTTTCTTGCGTGGTGCTGGGCAGTTCCTAGGCTGAGCAACTCTTTCAGTTGTTCTTTTGATTGTAAGCAGGTAGTGATCACTTCCAATCTGTGGCCCCCTCCAGACTCTAGCATCCCGGACATATTTGAATAAGCTCCTCCTAACAATGGCATAGTCGATCACTGACTTCTCATTCTTTGTTGGTTCACACCTAGTGTATGCATGTATGCGCTTATGGGGGAACTTTGTGTTGGTAATGATCAGATTCTGCTCACTGCAGAACCTGAGGAGTCGCTTTCCATTGTCATTGAGAGTATCTTCTCCATATCTTCAGATAACTCCACCCCATCTAGCATGGTCATTTCCAACTCTGGCATTGAAATCTCCGAGCATGATAATTTCATCTAGGCAGTCATCCACTGTCCTTTGAAGCAGCTCGAAGAATTCTTCCTTGACCTCTGCTCTCTCATCCTCATTTGGCCCATACACTATGACCAGGTTGACTATGGTTTCTCCTTCTTTTAGTTTTACAACCATAATGCGCTCCGAGACAAAGTTCCATCCCTTGATACTATCTTTCTGGTTTTTGGCCACAATGCAACCCACGCCCCCTTTAGCTCTTTCAGATGTGGGTACACCACTGTAGAGCAGCGTGTTGCCATCGAGATCCATGACTCCTTGTCCCTTTTTCTTTGTTTCGGTAATAGCCAGGATTTCTAGTTTTGCTTTCCTCATCTCTTCCATCAGCTCCTCTTCTTTCCAATTTATACTTCTTGTGTTCCAAGTTCCATAAGTCGTAGTCCATAGTCCGTTCCAGTTCGTCGCCTTTAGAATCAGTCCGGTTTTCTCTCTTATATTACTTGTAATCATAGTTTAAGACAAACAGGTGATTGGCCTGTTGTGCCTTTGCATGGTGGAGGGGCTGCCTCCTTACGGCCTCCATGCAGGCCGCCCTCCTCCTTTTTCATCCGGGCTTGGGACCGGCATAGGCGGAGTTACCAGGAGGACATGCACACAATTATAGCTGGCAGACGCTGGAGTTGGGTTGGCCACGTCCTCAGAAGGGACCCTGATACCATCACAAGAACAGCTATGCTATGGACGCCCGAGGGAAAGCGAAAGAGAGGCCGACCAAAAACAACTTGGCGGAGAACTGTGGAAGCTGAGATGCAAAGAATGAACCACAGTTGGGGCACTGTACGAAGGATGGCCGCCGACCAAGCAAAGTGGAATCAATTTGTTGCTGCCCTACAAGACGCCACCAGGCATGATGGCCGCTGACTGCTTTGACGGTTGGTGGTTATGGATCAAAGAAGAAGAAGATGTTAGTTTGGTAGCATGCTTACAACTTTTATTAATAATAACATTTTATTAATGTCTATTAGTATTATTTTTATCATTATTAAGGTAAACACAATAAACACACTTTATTGAAACATCTATGCATTTTATTTTTAACTTATGCGTTGGCTTCCAAGAGTTCCGCGGCCCTAAGCTTCAACCTACTTAGCCTAATGGATTATTCGGCCCCGACCAGAACATCCATGCTATGGACTCCAGAAAGAAAGCAAAAGCAAGAACGGTCAAAAGCCACCTGGCGGAGAACAGTGAAGGCTTAGATGCTAAACATGAACCAGAGCTGGGGCACCACACGAAGAACTCAGATTCCAATAAACCTCTTTGAGGTTCTGCAAACATATTGTTTTATTATTTAATCCTCAGCTGTTAAGAAGAACAAAATCTACTGAGAAGTATAATACACAGGAATGCTGTTTAATGGATTAATTTGTATTCGCAAGACGAAATTTGAGTTTATTTTTCTTTAATTCTACTGGGGGTTTTTTTTTCGTGTGATATCAGTGCTACTGTCGGTTTCAAGTCGAGACAAGTTGCGAGTAAAAACTCTTTACTCGAGTTGCTGTGATGACTTAAGTCTGACTCGAGTTCGAGTTGATCGACTCGAGTCGACAACACTGTTAGTTACTCTCCTCGCTTTTCGGGTACTGCTTTAACGTAGGTATTAATTGTGCTGTCCCAGTCTAGAGATTCAAAACTCAAATTGAAGATGGATGGGACAACCCCTTCAGAAACAGCCTTCCAGCATAGCCAGACATGCCTTTAACTGGACTCCACACGGAAAGAGATAACTTTGGCGGCCGACTGAACCTGGAAAACATGGTAAAAGGGGAAACGAAAGCTAATGAAACATCATAGGCAGACTATACCAAATTAGAAATCAGTGGAGAAGAACAATTTTAGCTCGTTTTCTGGACTGGCATGAGTATGATGATGATAATGAATGTAAAAATTAGATTCATACTGTCCTATCTTTTTCATTCACTATACCCTAATAAGTTCCCGTAACACCACCCCTCCCCACTTTTTAACATGTCATCTGTTCATTGTTTTTGCATGTCTTTGTTGTTTTTTTCGTGTTTTTTTTTTTTGTTTTTTTTTTGTGTGTGTTGGTATCCCTCTATTTTTCTTGCCATGGTTATTTCGGAACTTGAACTGCCATGTAATGCTATGAAATGGTTTCAGTTTTTTATCTGTTTGTTAAATTCAGCCCTGCACTTGAAACGGTTGGATCTTGAGATTGCTTTTGTTTTCACTTCCAGATTGGTCGAACAGAGACTCTTAAAAACAATCTGAGTCCAAGCTTTAGCAAGCCCATCAGTGTGAACTACTATTTTGAACATGTGCAGAAGGTTATTATCAAAGTTTTCGATGCGGACAAGGACACTCGTGACGATGAACTTGGACAGCTGGAATGTACTCTTGGACAGGTTTGTGGTGGTTACTAAAACTTTCTGTCTTCATCTTAACTCGTTCATTTCACGCTGTCATCATAAAGTTCCAACACCATAAAGCGTAGATCACGTTTCTCCATAGATTTGAATTCATGACTATCACTCCTCTTGTTAACTTCTTTCCATGACGTAGGGAGGCGTCAAGCTGTTGATTATCTTGTCTCTGTCATCCTGTACTTCTCTTGTCTTCTGGTGGTTTTTTAAAATGTTGTTACGTCTTGTCGATAACTCCTTTTCTCATCCTATGTCTAATAAACATCTACTATCTTCTTCTTATCTTTGTGTCTAAACATAATTGTTCATGGGTCCAGTGGCGTATGGTAGGATTTCTACGGGATCGGTTATTCAGGCGCGGGCGCTGACTTGAAAGCTCAATCTTGGAATCCCCCCCCCCCCACACACTCCCTTTTTCTGGATATAAAATGTTGCCATAATACTGTTTAAACTGTGCTTAGTATATTGTTTAATCGTCGAATAAACATCTGTTAAAACAAACATGTAATCTAACTTTATAAGACCAAAAACAATTTTAAAAAAAATTGGGATCCACCCAGCCCACATTATGAAACATTGGTAGATAGCGCTTACGCCCTGAAGCAGCCCTCTAAGCACGCCACTGCATGGGGTTGCCACTGGGTCTTTATTTTAATTTTTTTTTCTGCCATGTTGGCTGTATAATGGACTATCTTCTAACACTAACCCGTGGAGCAATCCACAAGGCAGCTAAATCACTAAGTTGTTGCTTTAAATGAAGCTTTATTAGCGATCAGTTTTCATGTGAGCTTTACATTAGATATTTAAAGTTATCAAAAAGGTTTAATGCACTTTACTACAATAACATTATGGTTCCTAAAACGTTAGTTCTGTATTAACCTGTTTCAGATTGTTGCTGGTACTCCTTACACACAACTGTTGCAACTCAAGGGCAAAAAGAAAGACTCTGGGCAAATTACAGTACGTGCCTTTTTTTTACGCGCTTTTATTTAACTTCACTTGTTTGTCACTTTCAACAAATCTTGCAATCGATTTTTCAATCACTTCCAGATGAGCAATAGCTCTGAAACTTGGCATAGTTGTGTATTCCCTATGACAATACAATAATCAGTCAATTATGTAATAATTTAATATTATAATTATGACATTATGAGTAATTAAAGTTTTTTGTACAGAAATGTAAACAAATCAGGGGCCATAATCAAGTTAATAAAAAATTCAAGAGTACGTTGTGTGCTTTATTTTTTTCTATGGGTATAACAGGGCAGTACTCAAACAAGTGTCTAGCTAAATCAAGGGAAACAATCCAAATTATAAAATTATGAATCAAGGGAAAGAGTTTGATCTCTAGATGGCCTTCAGATTGAAGAAATTGATTGCACCAAATCAACAGGCACAAAGCCATGTAATATTGGCACTCTAAAAGAAATGGATTGCTTAAGAAATTTTATACCAGATTTACAATAAGTAAAAATATTGTTTATGTTTTAGTTTGTCATAATTTTTCTAACACTTAAAAGAAGAAAATAAAAAAAAATATTTTTAAAAAATAGTTTAAACACACACGCTTTTAATGCACTAAAAACCCAAAAATAATTTTTTCAAGGAGTTTATAGCTTGCAGTCAAAAGATGTAGCATCAAACTGACAAAAAGCGTTGGGCGCTGATTCTGCATGAAATTAACTTGTGCTTTATACTTCATTAGACACTTATGGATAACATATATGATATACGCTTAAGCACCCCACGCTTTTTGTCAATTTGATGTTACATTTTTTTACTGCAAGCTATAAACTCCTTGAAAAATTATTTTTGGGTTTTTAGTGCATTAAAAGCGCGTGTTTAAAATAATTTATATATATTTTTTTAATATGTATTTATTTGTACATTAACTCGTCTTTGTTCTTCTTCGTTACTGTCAGCTCCCAGTACCTTCAAATAATATATGTCCTGTGCAATCCTTTTAAGGTCTTTTAGTGTCTCATTTATGCTTCTCATATCTGTCTCAATCTCTCTTCTCCATATATTTTTCCGGTTGCATCCATTTCTCTTAACCAGCGGATGACATGACAAAACTAAGAACTGGAATGTTATCAACTGGTATTCTCAAAATGTGTCACATACAACTTATGAAAGTCTTTATTTGCTTGCAGGTTATTTTGTGTCTTAAATATCAAGTCTTTGACTGAGTACTCCATGTTTG
>JAMPIV010020204.1:0-22641 GCA_024509875.1 Oreohelix idahoensis | reverse complement strand
CAAAGTGTGAATCCAGAGATAACGATCCAGTTTTGTGATTTCCCAAACAAGGAGCGAGGAGCTCTTATCCAGAACGGAATATTTTCGATCTCGCTCGTCGTAAGCTTTCTGGATACGTACATAACCGGAAATAAGGTGCCTCCGTATTCCTGCATCAAAACTGCCGCAATAGCGTAGGAAGAAGCATCACTGCGAAGAACAAAGGTGAGATCTTTGTTAGGCAACCTTAAAAAAGGCTTATTTGAAAAAAAATGTTTTATATAGTCTAACGCCGCTTGGTGATCCTGCGACCACTTTATTACATTAGATGTGCCTTTTTTAAGTAACGAAGAAAAAGGTGCAGTTATAGTAGACAAATGAGGGATGAATTTAGAATCGAACTGTATTAGTCCTAAGAGCGATCTCACTTGTTTTTTTTTTGTCTTAGGTGCCGAGATGTTTAAAATTTTAGAGACGTTACTGTCTTCTGTATACATTAAACCGCGACCTATACGGTGACCAAGAAAGGAGATGTCATGAAAACCGACAAAAGCCTTTGAAGGTTTCGCTGTTAAGTTATAATCCCGTAAGGTAGAAAGTAAAGATTTTAAACCCTGAATATGTTCATCCCAAGAGTCACTGAAAAGACAGATGTCATCTATATAAGTAATGACATCGGGACGATGAGACAATATGCGACGCATCATGCGTACAAAGGTAGCTGGCGCATTCATTAATCCGAATGGCATAAAATTCCATTGAAAAAAAAGTTCATGAGAACTAGAAAAAGAACAAATAACCATTACAAGAAAGAGATGATGACTGCATAGGCTGAGTCATCAAAGAATGTGAAATCAAAATCCAAATATAGTATGTTACTATCTGCGTGACGCAGAATCAGGAACCAATTGTAATCGAGAGAATGGTGGTGGAAATACACACCATTGTCCCGCTCGATAGCCTTGCGAGCATCTCGATTGGTCCTAAAAGTAACCACGGCGTCACCATAACCTGTTATTGGTATGAGGTAACAGACGCACGAACCTAACGTCTGCCGTGTGGTTGAGAAAATCTCCTAGTGCTTGCCAACTAGTTCGCTGTGGCAGATTTTGCACAAGGATGTGCGAGAAGATGCACCTCGACCAATATAAGTGGTACCATAGTCACAAGAATGTGAACAAGGTTGATGGGTAACATTAGTCCTCTTAGGTATATTATAATATTTCTTATTTATACCTGTAGGATTATTCTTAAATGTACCATACTTTTTTATACTTGATTATTATTACTTATGACCAGACCAAAGGTGTAGGTGTACGGCCATGTCGTAGACACCTGCTTGCTGGGCAGAGTTAAAATCTTACAGGCAACCTTATTGGTATTATTTTTTCCCATAAAGTTACAACTCTTTATTTTTATTAGGATACATCCTTTCCCTTTTTTCTTAAACTTAACCCCTTTCTTACGATCAGTGCCTGCTGATCAGGTCGAGGGAAGGTATATATCCCCCGGAATGACTTACTTAGTCTTCACAGGTTGCGTTGAAAAACTTAATATCATTTCTTAAGAATGGAAGCATGTCGTAAAGGTTGTAATGCATTAGCCACAGTGGCGTAATGAACCATGGATCATTTTCACTACTAGATTCCGATATATTAGCATTACCCAACATGTTAATAGCATGTGCATGTTGACACAACTCTAGGTATAGACTTAAATGCATAGGCATCCTGTATATGGACTGCTTTTTTTACCATTCGCAAATTTGCGTGGGGTATACATTCCTTTATAATCATGTATGCGACCCCAGGATGACATCAGAAATTGGATTCGGAAGAAGACAAGGCCTCTGGATCTGTCCTGAAAAAAAAATGGCTGTATGAAGTTTTATAATGGCTGTGGGAAATGTTTCCACAGTTCCCGCCAAAAACGTAACACATTTCACAACCCTGCCCGTCGCACAACTAGGGTCGATCAGCGAAGTCCGGACGCCCACAGTGGTACATCCTGAGTCGAATAAAAGAGAGCATGAAATATTGTTAACAAATCCTCTGTTAAACTCAAGAGAGCCCTGTCCCTGGGTGTACTGACGCAGGAGTTGGCCGTACGTACAGACTGCAGGTAGACTAGGCGAGGTGTGTCCGCAACGCCGAGACGTGATCGCCTTGGGCTGGAAAAGCGTAGAGCATTCTGAACAATCTTTGACGTGGGTATGATCAAGAGAACAACACATAGCATTATGAGTTTCAACTCCTTTACCCTGTTCAAATGTTAGCCTGTGTATCACATAAAAGCGACATTAGAATGTCTACCTGTATTACTCGACGATCTATCTCGTCCGGCGCGATCGACTGTGATTTTTGTCATTAAAATTGCTACAATTGTCGTCTTCTGCTAGAGTTAAAATTTGGATGAGTCCGATAATTTGTATAATTAAAGTTATGATGTTTTCTTTAAAATTTTCATTGATAAAGGGTTTCCGTTCATGTAAAAAAATGCGAGAAATGTATGGATTTACAGACGATATTACCTTATCGCGCATCAGTAAATCAAAGAGAACCTTCATACGACTTTTTCAATTTTGGATAATATCGATCCATCTTTCTAAATGTTAGAAACGTATCTGTGACAGAAAATCACTACTAAAATTTCTGCCAGATTGAGTTAGTAATGCATGAAATGTTAAACGATATTCGTCTCCTGTCATTTGGAATTTTTGCAGAAGTGCCCCTCTAAGAGCATTATAGTCATTTTTCTCACCCATGCTGGTGGTATTATAAACTGCTAATGCATCCCCTGTAAGTAATCTGGATAAATATGTACAGTATAGCGCTTTATCCACGTTATAAGACCCACAAGTGGCCTCAAACCTATCTAGGAAGAATATTACGTCATCAGAAGGGGGATAAAATTTTGGTAATTTAAGGTGAATTTCCTTAAAATGATCCTGTCTGGATGAAGTTTGGCTTTCAAAAGTTCTCTGAGAATTAGATTCCTGAGTTAACCTAAGTCTCTCATATTCTGACTCTGCTAATTTTAGTTCATGCTGTCGTTTTCTATCATTCTCTTCCCTCTCAAGCTGAAGTCGTAATGTATTTTGTTCAGCTATTAATCTTCTTTCTTCCATTTCCATTTCCTTCTGTTTATTTTGCATTTCCTTTTTGTTTAACTTCCATTTCCTTCAATTTTAAGTGTTTGTTCAGCCGCCCTTTGCTTCGGTTCTGCCTCTCGCTGAGATCGTTTCTCTTCTAATTCAGCGGCCAATCTCATTTTTTCTCCTTTTCCTCAGCTATAAATTTCCTCTTCTTTTCATGTTCCTCAGCATCAATCCGTTTTTGATCTGCCTCAAATTTCATCTTCTTCTCTTGTTCCTCAGCCTCAATCCGTTTTTGATCTGCCTCAAATTTCAAATTTTCCAATCTTAACTTTTCAGCTTCCAATCTTTGAGCTTCCAACCTTTGAGCCTCTTTATATTCTGACATAGCGAATTGTCTTACCTCTTCAGCAGGTATTTGCAAAGCTTTTGCTTGCTTAATGAAATAATCGAGTGAATACATTATTCTATATAAGTAGTCACAGTACTCTAGATATTTAAAATGATAATTAATCAATATAAATTAGTTAACCTTGTTACTATAACAAGTGTTCTTCGTTCCTGTCCTTAGAACGGTATAATGTTATCATATAATTATTAAATATGTTATTAATCAATAAATTTATGTAATCAAATGTCATGAAATGAACAACGAGAAAGACAACAGAAACATAACCGACAAAACATGATAAAATGGACGGGTGAACACAATCGTAGAAATCAAAAAAATAAAAATGTATAACTAAAATAGAATATCGTAAAAATATACGACGATAACTACGATCAGATACTTAACAGTACAATTGACAACACAGTGTAAAAACATAGGTTTTGTAAAAAAACTGAACGACAGGAAAGGTGAGATGGACGCAAAATACAAACAAAATTCATCATAAAACTAAATTACGAATAAAAATAAATACGAAAACAACAATTAAAACTTGACACTACAGCTAAACAGTCAGGTGTCACAGACCACCAGACACAGTGGACCTAGAATCCTTCTACGCTCACGCGTAGGAACATTCCACTGAGGGAAGTCTGCAAAACAATTCCTAAAGAACAGTCACGAAGGCCCTGGTGTGAAACTGGGATGTATCCTCCGTGAGTCTCCAAACCCTACCTCCCACAAAGAATACACAACATATAACACATAACACGGAAAATATAAAGGTGGACATAAGCAATTAAGGCACAGCTAATAATAATAAAATGTATAATAGATACAAGTTATACTTAGCTCGCGTGTGCCGGGAAAAAACAATGTGCCTCGTCTCCGTGGATGTACGTTTGAAGCTAAAATAATTCGATCTGCGAATACAACATCAGCTCGCACGAAATGATAACGAAGGCAGTCAGTCCCTGTACAACCCGAAGTGAAGGTTGATAGATGACCTTGAGAATCTCGTAACGGTCAGTTGATTAAGATTCATTTTGACAACAAGTTCCAACTTGACGATGATGTCGCCTTGAAAGTACACATTCTATTTTCAAACGATTAATTTGATTGAGTAAGATATTTTGAAATGATAAATTTCAGACCACGCTGGCGCACCAATTACTGTTGTAGCCGTTTATGGTAATTGGATTGGTCTTCATAACGCGAATGGTAATATGAAAACAAAATGTCAATAAACTGTTCTGTGAAAACGAACTACAACAGGTAGTGTTTAAACTGTTCACTCGATGGTAGTACACAAGTCGGTTTACTGTACATATAGTTTATTCAACATGGCACATACGAAGGAACGAGACGATCATAGTTACAGATTATAGGTACAAAATGTCATACTTTGAAGTTGCTGATAATACTCTCAGCTCCTTAGTGATTCTTCAAGAATTAAGTCCTATAAACATCCACAACAATCTATTCAGGTTAGAGTTCTGAATCGGCTAACCTCTCTTTACATCCATGCCACGACTTTGGCATAGAAGAATGTACGGCATATAAAATATGAAGCATACGAATAAATAAACTGGTTTACACGTAGGTATTATTCCTCTACGGTAATATAATATGACCACCGACTCCGTCTGTCCATTCTAGGAAATTACATGCTAAGATGACTTCCCGCTAGACTACAACTGGGAGCGGCCTGATACTTTAGTTTACGGCAATAAATATACAAATATAACCGGGGCGACACTTACATGATCCTTCCATCATTGGCTTCGTCAAGAATACCAATTGAATCAATATAACATACTGGCTTATACAAAACTGCCAGAAAATTCCAATAATATATATCTCGGACATAACAAAGTCCGCACTGCCCCCGTTCAAAACATGACGTCAACAATCCCCAAACTAGGTTACCCGTGCGTTCCAAAGCAACTCACATTGCCTGGTGCACGTCAGTGCGTGAATCAATCGAACGCACAAATAATATAACTATATAAAACTGGTGCGTACATTTGGCAGGACCGAAGACTACCCCCTTAGGTAATAAATGTACGTAACAGCTACCTTATCACCTCCCCTTAAAAAAAATTAATTCTATTAATTTTTTTGAACTTAGTACCCGAGAGAGGTGAGTCAAAACTACAACAAGATATATGAAATGCATCAAGTTATATCATATTAAGAAAAGAATATTAAACGAAATCAATATAACTAAATGATAGTATGCATTAAAGCACACATCCACACTCGACCTACTTTGGAACGATGTGGTAATATTCGATGTAAAACAAGTTGAAAAGAAAATGAAAATGAAAAAAAACCATTAAAAAAAAATGATAATAAAATTCAACTAAGTTTTCAACAAAATTTGAAACATATGATTTCAAAAATGAAAATGAACAGCAACACTGATGATGATCAATGACAAGAGAATCAATGAAACAGAAAAATTGAAAATACAATGTGCAAAAATGAAGCAATGCAAAATTAAACACTTTAAGAAGCAACACACTTACTATTTTCTAACACTAGTAAGTTTGACTAGTTATCTAAAAGTGAGATATCATGTAGTGGGATACGTGAATACACGTATTGCGAGACACTAATAAAGTTAGTAGATGTGTGATTTATAATCAATCAAATTGATTAAATTGAATTATTCTAATTCTAGTACTTAATTACACAGAAATAAATAACTACTAATTTATTTTAAGTAATTCTAATTTCAATCATTGTGAATATTCGTTTAAACTATTTAGAATCGTCAAAAATATGTTCTCAATGTTCCATGCCCGAAATACGTTTACGAACACGATATGTAGTGTAATATGTTCCATAACAATAACGAATGTCTATTTGTCGCTTTTAACAATGTTTCCATACTAAAAGAAATGTTACTCTAATATCACTGTTCCCGTTCTAACAAAACGTTACGACACAAGAAGTAATGTTATAACCCATACGTAAGTATATTCTGAAAGTTATATTTATACGAATACTGCAGAACTATACATAGTCTTTACAGATGTACAATCAGTGACCATGTACAAAGTTATTCAAGTTTCGGTGAAGATGTTTCTCCATCTGGAAGTGGTTTAGTTTCAACACGTTCACTAGGGCATCTTGACAGACAGTCTGCGAACACATTCTGTACTCCAGGAATAGCTCGTATCTCAAAATGGAACGGTTGAAGCGCTATAGCGTAACGCGCTGACTTTGATGACTTAACGTTCCCTGTGTTCAGTGCTGTAAGGGCTTTCTGGTCGGATTCCACCACAAAGTGTGATCCGAGGAGATAACGATCCAGTTTTGTGATTGCCCAAACAAGAGCGAGGAGCTCTTTATCCAGAACGGAATATTTCATCTCGCTCGTCGTAAGCTTTCTGGATACGTACATAACCGGAAATAAGGTGCCTCCGTATTCCTGCATCAAAACTGCCGCAATAGCGTAGGAAGAAGCATCACTGCGAAGAACAAAGGTGAGATCTTTGTTAGGCAACCTTAAAAAAGGCTTATTTGAAAAAAATTGTTTTATATAGTCTAAAGCCGCTTGGTGATCCTGCGACCACTTTATTACATTAGATGTGCCTTTTTTAAGTAACGAAGAAAAAGGTGCAGTTATAGTAGACAAATGAGGGATGAATTTAGAATAGAACTGTATTAGTCCTAAGAGCGATCTCACTTGTTTTTTTGTCTTAGGTGCTGAGATGTTTAAAATTTTAGAGACGTTACTGTCTTCTGTATACATTAAACCGCGACCTATACGGTGACCAAGAAAGGAGATGTCATGAAAACCGACAAAAGCCTTTGAAGGTTTCGCTGTTAAGTTATAATCCCGTAAGGTAGAAAGTAAAGATTTTAAACCCTGAATATGTTCATCCCAAGAGTCACTGAAAAGACAGATGTCATCTATATAAGTAATGACATCGGGACGATGAGACAATATGCGACGCATCATGCGTACAAAGGTAGCTGGCGCATTCATTAATCCGAATGGCATAAAATTCCATTGAAAAAAAAGTTCATGAGAACTAGAAAAAGAACAAATAACCATTACAAGAAAGAGATGATGACTGCATAGGCTGAGTCATCAAAGAATGTGAAATCAAAATCCAATATAGTATGTTACTATCTGCGTGACGCAGAATCAGGAACCAATTGTAATCGGAGAGAATGGTGGTGGAAATACACACCATTGTCCCGCTCGATAGCCTTGCGAGCATCTCGATTGGTCCTAAAAGTAACCACGGCGTCACCATACCTGTTATTGGTATGAGGTAACAGACGCACGAACCTAACGTCTGCCGTGTGGTTGAGAAAATCTCCTAGTGCTTGCCAACTAGTTCGCTGTGGCAGATTTTGCACAAGGATGGTGCGAGAAGATGCACCTCGACCAATATAAGTGGTACCATAGTCACAAGAATGTGAACAAGGTTGATGGGTAACATTAGTCCTCTTAGGTATATTATAATATTTCTTATTTATACCTGTAGGATTATTCTTAAATGTACCATACTTTTGTACTTGATTATTATTACTTATGCCAGACAAAGGTGTAGGTGTACGGCATGTCGTAGACACCTGCTTGCTGGGCAGAGTTAAAATCTTACAGGCAACCTTATTGGTATTAATTTTCCCATAAGAGTTACAACTCTTATTTTTATTAGGAACATCCTTTCCCTTTTTTTCAAACTTAACCCCTTTCTTACGATCAGTTGCCTGCTGATCAGGTCGAGGGAAGGTATATATCCCCCGGAATGACTTACTAGTCTTCACAGGTTGCGTTGAAACCTTAATATCATTCTTAAGAATGGAAGCATGTCGTAAAGGTTGTAATGCATTAGCCACAGTGGCGTAATGAACCATGGAATCATTTTCACTACTAGATTCCGATATATTAGCATTACCCAACATGTTAATAGCATGTGCATGTGACACAACTCTAGGTATAGACTTAAATGCATAGGCATCCTGTATATGCTGCTTTTCCCATTCAGCAATTTGCTGTGGGGTACATTCCTTTATATCATGTATGCGACCCAGGATGACATCAGAAATTGGATTCGGAAGAAGACAAGCCTGGATCTGTCCTGAAAAAAATGGTGTATGAAGTGTTATAATGGCTGTGGGAAATGTTTCCACAGTTCCGCCAAACGTAACACATTTCACAACCCTGCCCGTCGCACAACTAGGGTCGATCAGCGAAGTCCGGACGCCCACAGTGGTACAACCTGAGTCGAATAAAAGAGAGCATGAAATATTGTTAACAAATCCTCTGTTAAACTCAAGAGAGCCCTGTCCCTGGTGTACTGACGCAGGAGTGGCCGTACAGACTGCAGGTAGACTAGGCAAGGTATGTCCGCAACGCAGCGTCGTGATCGCCTTGGGCTGGAAAAGAGTAGAGCATTCTGAACAATCTTTGACTAGGGTACAATCAAGAGAACAACACATAGCATTATGAGTTTCAACTCCTTTACCCTGTTCAATGTTAGCCTGTGTATCACTAAAAGCGACATTAGAATGTCTACCTGTATTACTCGACGATCTATCTCGTCGGCGCGATCGACTGTGATTTTTGTCATTAAAATTGCTACAATTGTCGTTTCTGCTAGAGTTAAAATTTGGATGAGTCCGATAATTTGTATAATTAAAGTTATGATGTTCTTTAAAATTTTTCATTGATAAAGGTTTCCGTTCATGTAAAAATGCGAGAAATGTAGGATTTACAGACGATAGTACCTTATCGCGCATCAGTAAATCAAAGAGACCTTCATACGACTTTTCAATTTTGGATAATTCGATCCATCTTTCTAATGTTAGACGTATCTGTGACAGAAAATCACTAAAATTTCTGCCAGATTGAGGTAGTAATGTATGAAATCTTAATCGATATTCGTCTTCTGTCATTTGGAATTTTTGCAGAAGTGCCGCTCTAAGAGCATTATAGTCATTTTTCTCACCAATGCTGGTGGTATGATAAACTGCTAATGCATCCCCTGTAAGTAATCTGGATAAATATGTACAGTATAGCGCTTTATCCACGTTATAAGACCCACAAGTGGCCTCAAACCTATCTAGGAAGAATATTACGTCATCAGACGGGGGATTAAATTTTGGTAATTTAAGGTGAATTTCCTTAAAATGATCCTGTCTGGATGAAGTTTGGCTTTCAAAAGTTCTCTGAGAATTAGATTCCTGAGTTAACCTAAGTCTCTCATATTCTGACTCTGCTAATTTTAGTTCATGCTGTCGTTTTCTATCATTCTCTTCCATCTCAAGCTGAAGTCGTAATGTATTTTGTTCAGCTATTAATCTTCTTTCTTCCATTTCCTTCTGTTTATTTTGCATTTCCTTTTGTTTAACTTCCATTTCAATTTTAAGTCTTTCTTCAGCCTCCCTTTGCTTCTGTTCTGCCTCTCGCTGAAATCGTTTCTCTTCTAATTCAGCGGCCAATCTCATTTTTTCTCCTTTTCCTCAGCTATAAATTTCCTCTTCTTTTCATGTTCCTCAGCATCAATCCGTTTTTGATCTGCCTCAAATTTCATCTTCTTCTCTTGTTCCTCAGCCTCAATCCGTTTTTGATCTGCCTCAAATTTCAAATTTTCCAATCTTAACTTTTCAGCTTCCAATCTTTGAGCTTCCAACCTTTGAGCCTCTTTATATTCTGACATAGCGAATTGTCTTACCTCTTCAGCAGGTATTTGCAAAGCTTTTGCTTGCTTAATGAAATAATCGAGTGAATACATTATTCTATATAAGTAGTCACAGTACTCTAGATATTTTAAAATGATAATTAATCAATATAAATTAGTTAACCTTGTTACTATAACAAGTGTTCTTCGTTCCTGTCCTTAGAACGGTATAATGTTATCATATAATTATTAAATATGTTATTAATCAATAAATTTATGTAATCAAATGTCATGAAATGAACAACGAGAAAGACAACAGAAACATAACCGACAAAACATGATAAAATGGACGGGTGAACACAATCGTAGAAATCAAAAAAATAAAAATGTATAACTAAAATAGAATATCGTAAAAATATACGACGATAACTACGATCAGATACTTAACAGTACAATTGACAACACAGTGTAAAAACATAGGTTTTGTAA
The DNA here is from genome assembly GCA_024509875.1 of Oreohelix idahoensis. Classification (NCBI taxonomy): domain Eukaryota; kingdom Metazoa; phylum Mollusca; class Gastropoda; order Stylommatophora; family Oreohelicidae; genus Oreohelix; species Oreohelix idahoensis. The sequence goes on along the minus strand of JAMPIV010020204.1, from coordinate 12,044 downwards.
AAAACTGAACGACAGGAAAGGTGAGATGGACGCAAAATACAAACAAAATTCATCATAAAACTAAATTACGAATAAAAATAAATACGAAAACAACAATTAAAACTTGACACTACAGCTAAACAGTCAGGTGTCACAGACCACCAGACACAGTGGACCTAGAATCCTTCTACGCTCACGCGTAGGAACATTCCACTGAGGGAAGTCTGCAAAACAATTCCTAAAGAACAGTCACGAAGGCCCTGGTGTGAAACTGGGATGTATCCTCCGTGAGTCTCCAAACCCTACCTCCCACAAAGAATACACAACATATAACACATAACACGGAAAATATAAAGGTGGACATAAGCAATTAAGGCACAGCTAATAATAATAAAATGTATAATAGATACAAGTTATACTTAGCTCGCGTGTGCCGGGAAAAAACAATGTGCCTCGTCTCCGTGGATGTACGTTTGAAGCTAAAATAATTCGATCTGCGAATACAACATCAGCTCGCACGAAATGATAACGAAGGCAGTCAGTCCCTGTACAACCCGAAGTGAAGGTTGATAGATGACCTTGAGAATCTCGTAACGGTCAGTTGATTAAGATTCATTTTGACAACAAGTTCCAACTTGACGATGATGTCGCCTTGAAAGTACACATTCTATTTTCAAACGATTAATTTGATTGAGTAAGATATTTTGAAATGATAAATTTCAGACCACGCTGGCGCACCAATTACTGTTGTAGCCGTTTATGGTAATTGGATTGGTCTTCATAACGCGAATGGTAATATGAAAACAAAATGTCAATAAACTGTTCTGTGAAAACGAACTACATCAGGTAGTGTTTAAACTGTTCACTCGATGGTAGTACACAAGTCGGTTTACTGTACATATAGTTTATTCAACATGGCACATACGAAGAAACGAGACGATCATAGTTACAGATTATAGGTACAAAATGTCATACTTTGAAGTTGCTGATAATACTCTCAGCTCCTTAGTGATTCTTCAAGAATTAAGTCCTATAAACATCCACAACAATCTATTCAGGTTAGAGTTCTGAATCGGCTAACCTCTCTTTACATCCATGCCACGACTTTGGCATAGAAGAATGTACGGCATATAAAATATGAAGCATACGAATAAATAAACTGGTTTACACGTAGGTATTATTCCTCTACGGTAATATAATATGACCACCGACTCCGTCTGTCCATTCTAGGAAATTACATGCTAAGATGACTTCCCGCTAGACTACAACTGGGAGCGGCCTGATACTTTAGTTTACGGCAATAAATATACAAATATAACCGGGGCGACACTTACATGATCCTTCCATCATTGGCTTCGTCAAGAATACCAATTGAATCAATATAACATACTGGCTTATACAAAACTGCCAGAAAATTCCAATAATATATATCTCGGACATAACAAAGTCCGAACTGCCCCCGTTCAAAACATGACGTCAACAATCCCCAAACTAGGTTACCCGTGCGTTCCAAAGCAACTCACATTGCCTGGTGCACGTCAGTGCGTGAATCAATCGAACGCACAAATAATATAACTATATAAAACTGGTGCGTACATTTGGCAGGACCGAAGACTACCCCCTTAGGTAATAAATGTACGTAACAGTCTGTTATTTAAGACTAATGTTATTTTTTATTGTGTGTGTGTGGGGGGGGGGGCCGCGGCGGGTGCGCGCGCGCGCGCGTGTGTGTGTGTGGCTTGTCTGTGTTACTATTAACGCCAGTTTTACCTTGTCTGAGTTACTACTGATGCTATTTTATGCTTGTCTGACATTGCTCTTGGGTTTAGGGAAAGAAAGATCAGCGGGAAAGGGGAACTGGTCACCCCCCCTCCCCATCTCTCGATGCTGGACGTAGTATAGTAAAATCTCTAAGACCACTCCCCTACGGCCGTATCTGCTATGGGCCTACCTACTTCAGTTACTGCTGATGCCTTTTTTCATTTTTTTTTGTTGCTTTACTAGTGTGGTCTTTTTTTTTGTACTTATGAAAATTGGTATTGCTTTATACATTAAACGTTAGCTGCTGTAGTACTTGCATAAAATAGCATTTATTTTTATTGTAATAATAGCTGACGAACTACAGTATCAGTAATAGTAATGAAGGTACCTTTTGTAGATTTTACGATAACGGTGTCATAAGAAAATTTAAGTTTTTCATACCTTACTTCAAACTTAGGTTTCTGCGTTAACAGTATCTCCCCTGCTTTCATCTATCTATGTTCTATTCTGCAGGGTAGAAATTGTGGTGAAATTCAGTGATACAACGCTAAAATTCCTCCATTTATAGAGATAACAGTTAAAAGGAATGTAGGAATAAAATTTGGATAAGATACGCTGCTACTTCTTCGCCCACGCCAGCGTTTTCTAGTGTCATTGAAAACTAACTAGTTATAACATGCAGACTAACGGCCTATCCTTTTAGACGGGGTAGAAACGGAGATAAAAGAAAAAAAATGATGCGGTCTGAACACGTGTTTGAATCTAAAGTCTAGAAGACGCAATTTGTAGTTTTAAAGTAAAAAATTACGCCACTAGTTGACACAATGTAATAAATTGGACGAAAAACGACCTTAGCTCTTGTCAGAAACAGACGTATCTTGGACGTTCTACGGTAAATAGTCGTTTTAATTTGAATATAGCGGCAAACGCCATGAACGAGTAGTAAAAAATAATTTCAAGACTAACAGGGAAAAAATTAGGTATTTTCTTAATAATAAGTTTAGGAGAATAAAAATTAGCTAGTTTGATAGCCCATCTTTCCCTGAGAAATAATATACTTTTAATTACAAAGACGGACAGATAACACGGAAGATATTGACGAAAGACTGTATTGTTCAATACAGACGAGCAGACAGTTATTTGTGCATACTTCTCACAAAAGTTACTTTTGACGCGTCCTTGAGCCTAACGCAGAAAAACAAACTACATGTGGACAAGGGGCAGTCAAAGGAGGGTAGAAGCTAAAAATAACTTAGCATAGAAATCTTATACGTAGTGAGACAAAATTTGTGGAGTTTTTCTTTGTAGTTTGGTCTAAAACCAAGTGTAATTTTGGGAAAAACCAAGTTCGAACAGACAGACCGACATAAGTACATTTCACAACTAGACCGAAACTAGACTAAGATTGGACATTTAAGTTTAAATATTTGAACTGTAGAGGGGAAGTACTCCGATTGGACGAACGAGTAATATTGGTGACAAAAATTAGCCGGCAAGTGCCATTTTGTCGAAGACTGTTCACTGCAACAGATCGTTGATGCTTAGAACTGTGACGCCCAATGAAGATAGATAGTATGTCAAAGTGAGACGCCATAGTATAGCCAGCAGCTCAGCTGAGTTTGTGCTAGACAACGTATCTGTGTGTTTTCATTTGAATTGTGGTAAGGGAAAAAGTATTAACCTTTTTTATTTAATAATTCTGAGTGATTGATACTGCCATGTCATGAAAAATGATTACGACAAGTGAGTGCTTATTCTAGGTCCCCAGCGACAGTCCAGGGCCTAGAGGTGAATAAATAATAGGGGAAAACATATCCAAGAATATAGAAGACAGATCTATATTTCAGATCAGTGGGAACATATCACCCACCTTATTGGATGGAAAAAGAAACTAATGAACATATTTCAGATGCAATGCAGTCATGGGAAACTGGTGCTACGTGATGACATCCTGGATGAGAGGTGCTGGGTTGGTCAGAGAGATCTGATCTTGTCTTGTCAATTTATGTTTTATGATTAGGAAACAGGGTAAAGTAGGCAGTATGCTATGACATAGCCTAATTTTGTGGTTTCAGAGTTTCTTTGTCTGGCACTGTGCTAGTGCCAGATGCTCTGAAGAGATCAAACGGTGGAGGACTAGAAGTCTATTAGTTTACCTCAGCAACTGTGAGGAGAAGCCTATCATTTACCTCAGCAACTGTGAGGAGAAGCCTAGCATCAAGAACTAGACATGATGATACCACCACGACCCGTCATCCAGTACTAGTTTTCCGAAAGACTCTGTAGTTAGTATCCATATTAAAAAATTTCACATATATATTTATGTACGAATTTTTTTATGTGATCATTTAATTATATGCTATTTGATTTATATAAATTCATCTTGATTCACACGTCTTGACCATAAGAAAACTTGGCTCAGGACTAAATAAAGTTAAAAAAATTGTAAATCTTAAATTTTAACCCAGTGTTAAGTTACTTGATCATAGAGTTTAGTATTAGACCTAGTGTTTATATGTGTGTGTCTGTGTATTTAATTACCTGCACACCACATTGCAGTACCCTAGACATTGAACGTAGCTAACATACATAATAGTATAATAAGTCTGTTTGAGGCCATAGGTGGTAGCAGAAAGGTAATCCTAAAAAACTCACATAAATTTTTAGCTTCAGGGACCTTCACAGCTGACCTCATACAGTACACTAGGTAACATAGCAACCGCACTTAATACCATCAAAACCACCACAGAAATATAAAAAAAGGAATTATGCCTATTTCTTTACCCTGATGAAATAAAGATTTCGTTCGTTCGTTCTTTTTTCCTCTATATTTCCTTTGTTACAACGTGTTGAATGTTTTTTTCTCTTTAGCGAATCTTTCCTGTCATTTTAAAACTGTTTTCCTTAACTGTATAATAAAAACGATATCAACTATCATAAAAGAAACGAAAAGGTATGGTGTTAGGCCCATATTATCTTGACCGTCGGCACACGAGGGGTGATGTGGTCGGCATCACGCCGGCCGCCTTAACCTTCCCAGAGTAGCTCTGGTACCCATTTGAGGCTGGGTCGACCCAGGAGCCGTTTGTGGCCTAAAAATTTTCCGCCTCATCTGGGGATCGAACACTAGACCACTGCGCTAGGAAGCCAGTGCACTAACCACTATGCTACCGCGGCTATCAACTATCATGACCTATATAAAATCAGGTGAGCTTACTCATTGAACAATAGATCAAGGACACATCAGTTATTCTTTGTTCTTTTTAATTTCCACATGGAGCATACGCCCCGATCTGGATTATTCCAGGCCACCCTATCCATGTATCAAGACTAGCTACTATGGCAAAATACTTCACGAAGAAAAAACAACAGACGTTAAGAACTCTGAAGAAAGCTCACCACAGCTGATCCAGAACCTATGCCAGTCAACGTTCTTAAGTCGGGAGCCGCGCTAGGATTTTTCGTCGACCGGGATTTGGACTGGATTAACTCGAGACCTGGCGAGGACATTTGAAAGAGTGTCGTCGACCAGGGACTGGCGGCTCCTGAGCCGACCCAGCTGCAATGGGTACCTCCGAAATCGGCGAGTATTTGCCTGAATGGCGAGGGACACCTGTCTCTGTATAAGAAATAAAGGGATACTCACGTAAAATCAATGTCAGGTTAGACATAAAATAATAACCTGAGATTTCGCCTCGAGTATTAGCGGGCGAACGCAAAAAAAAAAAAAAAAAAAAAAAAAAAAAACCCTTACTTAGTCGTTCCCCTTCTACCGTGAGGTGTAGAGGTATGAATATACCCTCGCAGTCTTAATCAATTCCTGAATGTGGGATTACTAACAAAGATATGTGAAAATTGTCATAAAATCCCATTTATTTTATTTTGTGAATCAAGCTGCTAGTCAGATCTGCCAACAGATGATTCAGGATTAAAAGTGTCTCCTCAAAGATATTTTCATTAAAAAAATGTCATCATCAAATGTACAGAGCATTAGTTAATTTAATGATTACATGAAGTGAATCACTAGAGTAATCACAGTCATATAAGTTTTTATAATCAGTGATCACCATCACATAATCATTCCTTGATATGTTCTTTTTCCAGGTTTATTACCACTAAAGTCTACCATAAGTCTTAAAATATCTTTATATCTGTATAATCTATTAATTAATGAATTCATTCATGTATATTTATCTATATGCTATTTGTTGCTGTCATTTTCGACGGAGTCATCTGTCAAGTTATTTGCTTATGTTTGTATCATAAGTATAATTGTGTCTTTACCTGCGATGTCAGGTTGATTAGGGGTTGTCTTCCCTTGTTTATTCATTCATTGTGTTTGACCTTTAGGGTCAGAGGTTGACAGTTCGGCGTGGGCCTATGGGAAGGTTTTTTAAGCGGGAGTGAGATATACTTCCGGGAAGCCGGGAGGTCCTGTTTTTCTGAAGGGACCAAGAGTCCATTGTTTTTCGGGGAGAATCTTCGAAGTAACTGCTATGGCAGTTTTCCCCAGTGAATCTCTGTGCGTCGGGATGACGACAGAATTCCTTGTGTAGTTCTGAGGATTCATTTACCAGGTAATACCGACCTTTATGCATTATTACGCTTTTCGGTGGCAGAACATGTAAAGGATTACCTAGGGTGAACAGCAGTTCACGGATCCGCCATTTCAGAACTTATATATTTGTGCTCGAGGTAGCCATCCAAGACTGTTAGTCTTATATTGTCCAGAAATCCAGTGACGAAGATATATTGTGGGAGCCGCAGATTGGCGGAACTTCTATCTACAATAAGTATTACTGCAGGGTTGGTGATAACCTATTTAACAGAAGTACACGGCCGACGTTAGGACGAGGCCTGTGCTTCCGGCTATTATACTACAGCCTGATATGTGCAATTGGCAGGGAGTGCCAAGTTGCACCTGTGTGTCAAGGTAACTAAGGCATCTGACGCGTTTAGTCAGAGACGCCAAGGGCGACGCTACGAACTGTCATTATTGAAGAACTTTGCTATTGACCATGCACGTCTATTCTGATGTTTACCTTTTTGAATGCCAAATGTATACCTATCGATGTCAGGTCAGCATGACCTTGTTACACTGACTGTTCCTGTTGATATTATGTGTGTTCCCGTCAATAAATGTCTTGAAACATGCCTGCGGTGTCAAAGCATCCTTGATTACTGCATGTGAGAGTATGGGTTGCAGGATCTACATCTATACGAGCCTAAACACATTCGCGTCTTCATTCGCACCCACACTCAACTCATCATACGCTCGCACTACACATCTAACAACATGTAAACTGTCTTGGGCCAGTGATCACCTCAACAAAAAAAAAAAAAAGACAGTTACATTTCTGGTGGACCAGTTACGTGGGCTCTTATGATACATTTCTTGTCGCCAATGTGGCCTAGAAACTTACATTTCTGATGGACCAGATCTGTGGGTTTAAAAAGAACAGAGCGAGCATTTGACATTATTGTTGACATTTATGGATCCAGAAATTTACATTCCTGGTTGGCTGTTACATGTATGATGTCTCCAGTTTTGTCGAGAAAGTTACAAGAAGGACAAGTACACATTACACTTCTGATCTGTGGGTCTAAGCTACACACGGGACAGCCGTAACACACAGTGCTAATTCTACATTTGCAAGTTTTGGCTACAACAGGACAGATATAGGTCATCAACGGTTGACACAAATAAACAGTACGAGCATTTATATTATAATGCTACATAAAGCATAACAAGACAAGTACTGAAGTGAACTACTAGGCATTTGCTACGTAGACCATAACTGCATAGAAGGCGGGTTCCTATTGTAAACAGTACTGCGGGTTGTTACACGTTTCATTCAACAACAGACTTTTCTAGGTCAGAGTATTCAAGCTACATTGTTGGAGGTCAAGTGTCTGTAAACAGTACGTGAAATTGTAAACATTCAATGTGCAAGCCCTAATTTGAGAAGGTCATAGTAACTTTGGTTCGTGAATACCACTTTATGTTACAGTGGATTTGACGTTCAGTGCGCGTTTGACATTTCGTTTCTGTGTTCGCAAGGAGCAAGAAATTTATTTTAGTTTCAGCTGTGACTGAACTTGTTCTGCAACACATTGAAATTGATTGCTATATGTTTATGTCACTTCTACTGTTTTGTGTATTTTTCTGCGGGTTTTTCGGTTGGTGGGTCTTACGGTAAATATGCCACTTGATCGAGGCTTACTGTAAGCGGTCTGTAGGTGCAAATTTTCTTAATTTGGAAATTTGCTAGTGACAATTGGTCGCTATTGATGTTAGCTGTGATGTAATTGTACTTAACGTTGTTTTTGTAATATTTTGTCTGTTTTTCAGTTTTGATTGTCGATTTGTTTTGTTTGTATTCTGTAGGTCTCTCCTTTCTTGTGTATTTCTCTACACATTTTTGGTTAAAACAGTGTTGCCATTTGTATTGTTTTGTATTTTTGTCTTTGTATTTTTTTTTTGGTTGTACTACATTACTGTCATGCACAGTCTACATACACATACTTGGTCATGTTTTGATATTATTGATAAGGTAGACTCTTCATATAGAGTTTGTTAAATAATATTATATAAGATATTTATACAAGTTCTTTGATAAAAGACTTGTTATCTACAAAGATTAAGACAGTAAAATAAAGTGAAGTGAGTATACAAGTCTAGCATTTCAGACTTGTCTCCCATTGAAGTGGGATAAGGTAATTTATTTAATTTTTTTTTCAGGTTTCTGATCTCATTAGACAGAATGTCTACATTGGATTTCTTCATCCAGCAAGGGTTGACCCTTGGTAAGTCTGGTAAAGAATTGGAAGAATATTCATCTGCTCAATTCGCCATTGCATTAAAGTCAGAAGAAAAGAAACAAAAAGAGGAAATTAAATTGAAAGCAGAAGCTGAACTAAAGAAGCTAGAAGCTGAGAATAGAAGATTAGAACTTGAAGAAAGAAGGTATCAAAGAGAGGCTGAGGAGAGAAAAGCTCAAGCTGCTGCTGAGGAGAGGAAAGCTCAAGCTGCAGCTGATGAAAGAAAATTCCAGATGGAAATGGAAGACAAAAAAACTTCAAGCTGCTGCAGAGGAAAAAAAACTTCAAGCTGCTGCAGAGGAAAAAAAACTTCAAGCTGCTGCTGAGGCTGAAATTAGAAAAAATGGAACATGAGGAAAGAAAACAGAAGATGGAACTTGATGAAAAAACTCGCAATTTTGGAGTTAGAGAAATTGAAATTGGCGAGTACGGGTGCTCAGCAAACAACTTCGAGTACGACAAAGGAGTTTGTTAGTAGGATTAAATTGCCTCATTTCAATCCTTTAAAGGATGACGTAGCAGATTATCTAGATAGATTCCAATTTTTGTGCGATACGCATAACATAAAAAAGGAAAAATATGTTGAACAACTGATGCCATTTTTTACAGGTGACACAGTGACTACTCTTATGACAATAGACGAACATGAGAGGACTAATTATGATGTTGTCAGGGCAGCATTACTAAAGAAATACCAATTAAAACAAGAAGACTATCGTCTTCGTTTTAGGACAATGTTGCCAGAAAATGGAGTAGATTTCTCTGATTTTGTTACAAAGATACGTCGTACATTTACACGATGGGTTGAGTTGTCTCAGATTGAGAAAACATATGAAGGTCTAATGGACTTATTATTGCGAGATAAGGTTTTGTCATCTGTTAATGATTCTTTTCTTGCATTCCTTCATGAGCGTAAGCCTAAAAACTTAAAAGAAATGGAGGAATACTGTTGTCAGTATGCCACAGCACATCCCCATGCTACAGTTAGCAATTCTAAAGTGAAAGAAGGGTTGCCAGCTGCTTCGGCAACACCATATGGCCCTAATTTCAGAAAAAAATTTCAGGGTGCTCAACAAAATTGGAATAGGGGAAGTAATCAAAATTACACTCAGAAGCGGAGTAATCCAACACATGATGGTTCTTCGTCTATGCAGTGGAGACAAGATGGTAGTTCTCGTAATTTTAGTGGTAATAATTTGAGACACTTTCGTAAAGGCTATCCAAATAATAACTATTCAAATTTTCGAGGTAATCATTCTCGACGTCAAGATTATGACGATGGTGAATTTAGAAACCGGGATTCAAACCGGAATGATGATTACAATAGGCAATATGATAACAATTACAGGGGAAATGATAGTCGAAATAATTACAGGGGAAATGATAATCGAGGTAGACCTAGGTTTAACAAAAAAAGACCTTACCAACAGGCAAACTCTGCGCAACAAGAGTTTGATGGAGTCTGTAATACAGTAAATGATAGTGGTAACTCTAGGGCTATCACTGGTTGTGCTTTCGATTTTGGGAGAGCAACTGAATGCCCCCAATGCTTAACATTGTTTGACTCATCAACTGTATCTACGCTAAGTTGTGGTCACCCTCTTCCTGCTCTACCTGCTACAGTTGCGCATGATGGGAGAGGATCTCTCATCTTACATAAAGGTCTAATAAATGATAGGCTAGTCTCAGTACTTTTCGATTCGGGATGTACTACCGTCGGGGTTAAGGAGTCTCTGATAGATCCTTGCTGTGCCACGGGAAAAACAATCAAATGTGTTACATTTGGTGGTACTATGGAAAGCTATCCTACTGCTATTATTAGGATTGACACTCCTTTCTTCACAGGAGATGTCCATGCATGTCTTCTTCCTAATCCTATTGCGGATCTTATAATCGGTCGTATTCATGGGGTTAAGGAATGCACCCCGCAACAAATTTCTAGTTGGGAAGAAAAAAACATTCAAACGGTCAATGCAGTGGTGACAAGAGCTCAAGCTCTTAATCCCCCAACTTCATCTGATAATAGTAATGAAGTTGATAGCCAAGACGAGCACTTGGTGATTTCCCATGACTCGTTTGTTAAACGTCAAGAAGAGGATCCTTCTTTGAAGAAATACTTCCTTCTTGCAAAGAAAGGGGATCCCAATCAAAATACGAATCACAAATCGTATATCACTATGAAGAATGGTATATTGGTACGAATGGTACAACACTCGGACAAGTCTATGCACTCGCAAATTCTTGTGCCTAAGTGTATGAGAGCCTTAATTCTTCGGCATGCACACGATTCTCAGTGTGCGGGACACATGGGTTTTTCCAGAACTAAAACTAGAGTCCTTGCGTCATTCTTTTGGCCATTCGTGAATAAAGACATCCGAATTTATTGCCGATCTTGCAAAATTTGTCAAGAGGTCAAGTCTAGGGGTCCGAGACATGCTGCTCCTATTCAGGCTGCAGATATTCCGATTCGGCCGTTTCAGAAAATGGCTATAGACATCATTGGTCCGTTCAAAATTAAGTCAGCCAGAGGACACCAATTTATCCTCACTTGCGTGGACATGTGCACGCGTTGGCCAGAGGCTATTCCTCTGAAGAGCATATCAACTGTCGATATCGCTGATGCTCTTTGGCTCGTATTTTCTCGTCTGGGATTCCCCGGAGAAATACTGTCGGATCACGGCACTCAGTTAATTTTGGACGTTATGTCTCAGGTAATGGCTACGCTAGACATTAAAAGGTCTCTCAGTAGTATTTATCATCCAATGTCCAATGGATTGGTAGAACGTCTTAACAGGACACTAAAGAACTTACTTGGCAAGATAACGGAGGATCATCCTGAAGATTGGGACAGGGTTTTACCTGCAGTCCTCTTTGCCTATAGAGAGGTTCCCAACGAGCATACAGGGTTTTCTCCTTTCGAACTTGTCTTTGGCGCGCAACCGCGCGGGCCAATGTCCTTGTTACACGATTTGATAACTTCCGATAATATTGACGATGATACACAATCGTCATATGAATATGTTATAGCTCTTAGAGAAAAGATTATCGAATCGTGCAGGTTAGCAACTTCATCTTCCGAATTTGCGAAAGAAAAAGCTAGGCGATTTGCTAATAAGAAAAGACGCCTACGTCAACTTTGTCCTGGAGACAAAGCATATGTCTTACTGCCCTCAAGAGAGAATAGACTTCTCATTTCTTGGAAGGGTCCATACACTATAGTCTCGAAAATTTCTGATGTCGACTATATTGTCGATGTGGATGGAAGGCATAAAACCTTCCATATAAATATGTTAACAGAGTTTATTGAACGTCCAGACTATTTACAGCCTATTTTCCAGGCGACGGACGACTCTCCAGTTCAACATGGTCACATCTCATCCCTGTCCGTTATACAGGATGAGGAAACTATTTTTTTCTGACGTGAACTTACCTCTTCCTACGATTCCACTTATTTCAACGGAATCGTGGAGAGACGTTACAGT
>JAMPIV010020203.1:0-42117 GCA_024509875.1 Oreohelix idahoensis | reverse complement strand
TTTGGCCCGCCACATCCGATTTTGCATGGCATTTTTGGGACAGGGTTTGCCTTCCCTTTGATCCCCGCTCTCTCGGCCAGACTGCAGTGATGTGGTCTATATTTCTTGTTTTCTACACTATAACGTACAGTTATAGGTGTTTACGAAAAGCCATTAATGTTACATGGAGAGACAGAATAAGAAATGAAGACATCAGAAGAATTGTAGGAAAGTATATCAAGCATATAGCATCAAGTACATATAGAGACAGAAAATGTAGTGGTTTGGTTATAGAATGCAGCCCGATAAATTACCTAGAACACTAGATTATCTGGGTTCAGGGCACGGGGGACGACAAGAGGCAGATGGACAGACAACATCACAAATATCCTACAACAACACATGCTCACAGTAGCCAAGATGAACACTTGGCCCAAGAACGCACAACTGCAGCTCCACTCTACACTTCACGGCAATAGTGGAAGAAACAATAAAGTAAAAGTAAGTACTTCCATAAAATATTCCATGTATTTATTCATTTAATTCTCGGTTTGATTTCTAGGCTTTTCTGGATCAATTTGAATTCTCTTGTACTTTATATTTTATCACCTGAAGGGAAAACAATCTTGGGGTGTCCTATGAAAGTTCAGAAATGGAACTGTGCTTTGGAAACAGGTGACAGGGATATGGATATGAATATGCAGGATGTTAATGTCACTTTAAGAGAGCTTGAAAACGCAGAACAGAGTGATGGCCCTGACACTATTCCAAGTGATGCTGATTACTTCATGGCAATGTCAACAGTGTCAGGTATCAACTAATCTTCAGTTTTAAAAAAAAAAAGGGCCACTCAGATTTTGTGCTTATTGTTTTTGCTTCTATTTTTTAATTTAAATTTCATTGACCTCTTATCATTCATGTACAGTCGATTCTCCTATAACACAGTGCATGTGTTCTTAAAAATTACAGCGTTGTGGAATTTTGCACAATAAAAATAACAGGGCTTATGGGGAAAATAGGGTTAGGTTAGGGGCCTTGTTTAATAGACTTTGCAGCACTCTTGATTGTTCCTCCTAAACAGATTTAAAAAAATGTTTGCAGCGTCTCTAATGGTGCGCAGCATGGGTTATATTATGCTTATTTCTCATGCGTATCACATATTCTCTCATTTCTTAAAAAGCTGAAAACAGCTGCTCTACACTAGCTTAAGTTGGTATGCTCAAATTGACCCTACAGGCATCCTGAATATGGCGTGGGCAGTTGTGAGTGGCCTCAGAAAACTTTAAACTACTAATTTATTCCTTTTTGTAGTCATCATCTTCTGGAGAATTATTATCATCATTTCCTTTTTTTTGGACCGTATGGAACATGGGTCCGTGACCTTTCATGTAACCGTACATGTTTGTTTTGCAGTGTCTGTAGTATCTTCTTTCACGCGGTCGATATTTTCTTGTCTTGTTCACATGTTTGTAACTGTGGCTGACGAAGTGTGAACCCGAAATGTCTGTGTTCCTGTGTGGCCATTAATTTGTAAAACTGAGTTCATATAATTTTCTTTGTTTAAATTATATGCCGCTAGCAAAGTGTGGGCAAACACAGCAGCATGATTCAGATCAATGCCTGCAAAGACAGTTACAGTGAAGAAGATCATGAAGAGAATTCTTTGATTGCTGTCAAATTTTTCAGTAGGGTAAACGAGAATGATGATTAGATTGTGATGGGTGATTTCAATGGAAGAGTAGCTTAATAAAAAGAGCATCACAAGAATTTCTGCATCAAAGCGTTAAAGCGAACACTCAGAGAACACAACAGCAGTGGATAAACTTAATCAACTTACGCACTGCACAGGGACTAATAAAAAACAACACTCTTTTCCAACCTCATAGAAATCTTCTAAAACAAGGTACATGCAGAATAACATTTATCCTTCTGCAACTCAGCAGGTTGCATATTGATTAGACAAAGGAGAGGAAAAAACATAACGTGATGTTGCTAGAGTCATCCCCACTAATTCAGCATAGATAACTGACCATAGTTATGTTATAATGACCCCCACAAAAGGTATATGAAACAGAATGTCAGATGATCGATGCTTTCATTGCGAATCACCATTGAAAAAAACGAAGTTAGATGAGAAAACCTAATACGTTATTATGACTGTTGCTGGACCAAGATATATTTGGATCTTTAAAACAGTGTTCAGGCACAGCTATCTAAGGCTGTCATATGGGAATGGCTCGAAACAATAAATGTAGAAACAAACTTTCAAAATACAGTACTAAAGAAGATACAAACGTTTTAAATGCTTGATGCGCATTTATGCGTTCAAGAAAAAAAGACTAAGGTTAAAAGGTATGATAAGATCAGCCAATCTGAAAATTGATCAGGAAAGCAGAACATACTAAATTGCCTAGTGAACTTTATAAATTCTGAGAAAAAATGTCATTGCGTTGCCACACAAAAATTTAACCTATCGATAGCAAACAAAACAAACTGGTCCTTCATTTGGTCCTTGACTCAATGCTGAGTAACAAAGCAATCAATGGCCAATCACAGCCCTAGTGGCATCTTGTAAGCACAGCAGACAAACTGATCTCCCACTTTGCTGCTCAGGTCCGACAGCCATCCTTCATGTGTGGTCCCAGCTCTGGTTCAAGCTTAGCTATCGCTGCGTTCCACAGTTCTCCATCAGGTGGCTTTTGGCCCATCATTGAGAGCTTTCGTTTTCCTTCTGGTGTACCATAGCATGGTAGGTATCTGGTGATAGTGTCCCAGGGTCTCTTTCTGAGGATGTGCCAACCCAATTCCAGTGTCAACCCCGCTATGATGGTGTGCATGTCTTCTTGGTGGCTCAGAGTTAGCAGTTTTTGGTTAGTTGATGGTGTTCGGCCATAAATTCTAAGAATTTTTCCTTAGGTTAGATGTATAGGAAAGAGACAATTTGGACATTTCCATTTCAGGTTACTCTCCAGCATTCTGCACTGAACAGAAGTACAGAATTTATGCACTGTCATATATTTTTAATTTAGTGTTTGTAAACTGTATGTAATTGTAACTGTACTGGAAATCTCCAGATGCTGTTTAAGTTGGCGAAGGGGAAATTCTGGCTTTTATACAATTCGGCTATATTGTCTTTGCTTGTTTCCGTCATCTGGTTGGTTACTATGCTTCCTAAGTATGAAGATGGGTTTTGAAAAAAAAACCCGAAAAAATGAAACGTCTTACGAGGCAACAAAAGACAAAGAAAATATTCTAGACTTTACGGACCTACAAGGCCTTCGTCCAGGAAAGGAAAGAAAGTGAAGCTAGATAGGACACATAAGAACTTAAATAAATAATTAAAAAATAAACTTAAGGTTAACTTCCCTCGGAGGCGGAATGCATTTTGGTGAGTATCCTGAAAACTATTTGCGCTGTCCCTGATGGACGCCGTGGCTGAAATAGGACATGGGTACCTCTTGGACCGCTCGCCCGGGGGGGGATGTTACAGCAATACAGACTAATATTACTTAGAAACCTAAGAATAGAACTAAACAACTAAATACCCAAACGTAGATAATAGTGGGACTTTACATCGAAGAGGACAGAATGAGTGAGAGATAAATACAAATGGAAATAGGGGGGGACTGTGGGTAATATTAAGAAAGAGTGAATATTCATAAATATATTATGGGGAGGATGGCATAAAAAATAGAAGAATACGATAATTAGTGAAAGAGTCAAAATCAGCAAGAGAGGAAAGGTAGGTGACCTCAGACAAAGGTGTGTAAAGTGGTATAGAACCGGCTGGTTTTTCTTAGAACACCCATGCTGTGATAATGACGGTTACACAAGTCTGTTCTCAGGCTGGCAATGTCAGAGGAGCAGGATCGGATCGCTTGTGACCTGGATTCGATTGGACCATGGTGGGTCAGACCATTGAAGTGTCATGGCACTGGTGTTGGGCCTTTTGCTGAGAATGTCATTTAAGTGCTGGCTGAATCTGTCCCCAAGACCGTATGGCAATATAGGTTTTTGCAGCAACGTTACATATTGATCGTATAAATGACATTGTGCGATTCACACGTGAAGCTACAAGTGATGGTGTACTAAGCCTTAGGTAAAGGACACCTTCTTGAAATGAGATGATCATAGGTAGTGGTGCCAAGTGAGTGGCATTCTCCTTTGGGAGACGGCTGTGAACAAGAAGATCCTTCAAGTTCTGTCCGATCAAGATGCCCCAAAAGGTGCTTCACAACCGAATACTTCTTGGTCACAGCTCTGCTTGGGAGGATAGGGAGGTGCGGCAAGGATCTGTTTGACATCAGTACTGTGAGGGTGAAGGGTCAAGATTAATTTTGACTCTTATCCGAAGTGATTTATAGTGTGGTTTGAGGCCTCCAGACAAGAGATGGGAGCACACGTTGGAGAGCAGAGGTGAAGAACATGTTTCCGGATAAAGTCTGCTACGAGAAATCCAACATCTCTCATATGCTCAGAAAGTGGAAGTCATCGTCATCTTTGGCACAAAACGCGGAGGCGGAAAGTTGGTGAAAAAGGAAGGGAGTCACGCAAGCCCCAAGGATGAGAAGAAGGTTATACAGGAGGAGGTACTGTGGCATCTGTCGGCTTGTAGTATACTGATGTAATTAAGGCCGGAAGGGCGTGATAGAAATAGTCAAAGGAAGTTGACAGATACGTGTAGGCGTAGGGAGGTAACCTTTGATGGTGGGGTGAAAGTGGTTGACAAAGTCGATTGAAGGCGGTATAAATCAGTCCTAGACATATCAGTGAGACCTATGCCATCATCGATTAATATCTGCGGTTAAAAAACCCGGAAAGGCGCGCGAGACCCGAGTATTGTTGCCATATTGACTGCTCAAGTGGCCCATAAACACGCAGGCCATAGCTTCGGACCCATCTTTGTTCCCAAGGCAACACCACTAATTTGCGGAGTAAAAAAATCCTGACCATGAATTCAAGGAATTCCAGTTGAAGGACCATAATTCAGCAAGACGAGAAGAGTGTCAGTGGATAATAGAAGGCCAATGGGGCGCGTCACGAAAAACCGAAGAGCTACGTAGATACCATCAGAAGTGGAATAGATAGGTAAAACAGAGAACACAGACGTCAAACAAGAAAAGACGGTAGAGAGCGGTCTGCATGGTGAGTCGGAAGAGTAGAAAGTTGTAAGAGCATGATTGGTGTCTTTGACAAAAGAGGGAAGAATTCTCAACGAATAGGCTGGAAAATGCTATCGAGGAAGTCAGAAATGGAGTTCAGTAGGACAGGAAACAGGCCAGAGACAAAGGTCTGCCAGGGTTTTCGATCTTATGAATATTTTGGGGAGCAATGTAGGAATACAAAAGCTTGCCCAAAATGAAGGCTTGTCATTGAAAATCCTACTTCTTCTTGGCGAGATCGCTAATCTTTAGATGATTACAAACCGTCAGACGAGTTCTCATGAAGAATTCGACCGTTGTTTTGAAGTTCCTCTTAACTCAATAATAAGCTACTATCTCTGAGTATATAGTGGGGTTGAGGTCCATTCGGCCATTCATATCTTTCTTAACTGGTCAACAGAGAGACAAGTCCTGGTAGAACATGCTCTCAGCAGTTCTTGTTCGTTCTAAATCCATCATGTGGCACAAATGGTGCGAAGCAGACAATCGTAGCTTGTGATCTATGTGCAACACATTTTGTGATTTAATTTCAGTTTTGTTCATGCTCTGTCACTGCACAAGTCTCGGACAAATATAAGGTTAGTCTATCCACTGCCAAGGTCCAGAGTACCCACAAAAAGCTGTGAATAGTCGTCAGTTCTGTGGGTTGACGGTCCTACTGTTCTACGTTCTGATAGTACTATGGATAGATCCTCTTTTTCTCACATAGTATGTGACCACTCTCATTATCTTCCTATGTTCACAATCTATATCTCTCCTCCCTATTTTACTGCAAGAAGCTCTTATCTGCGCTATTTCATTATTCCAAGTGGAATACTAACTACTACATGAGATTAGGCTACCACACAGCTGAAGTCACTATGGTTATCTCTTTTTGAGGCATGCTACACTTGTTTCTTAGTTCTATTTCTTCCGGCATAGGCCGGGATGTTATGTTCTATCTCAACCCTGTCGTAAGAGACCTTATTGCACAGCAAGACAGATCAGTTGCTATCCTGTGGAGGATGATGTACCCCCTGTCAGGCAGTCAGAGTTGCGTGTTATAAACGGTCCATACTTTTCAGGTGTCTCTACATAGGAGAGATCATCTTCTAGCAGCTTTAGCTCGAGAACCCTTCAGCACCTGACTACACTACATACGCCAACTCCTATACTGAGAATAATCAGAAACACTTCCACACCAGTAGGAGAGAATGTGCCCTACGTACTCATAGTGTGGTTGTCAGCGACTCTCATCCAAGTGAATTAAACAGATAACTCGGAATCTAAAGACATACCAGCACCTCAGAGTTGACTACCATCTTCCTAACAAGCCCTAGTTATGCTAGGCATAGTAATAAACACCAAGGTGCAAGTATCCCAATGAATACTGATTCGCGGGATATGCTTCTCTGCGGATCTCATTACTCCTAGGTAGCAGCTTACGCTATTTGCAGTATCTATCTACATTTACTCATATTCCACTGCGTGAGACCACTCACTTAACACTATGTCCACTCCATTTGACAAAACCCAGGGCACTCCTAGCTCAATGACTAGCCCAACCAGGGACCATCGAGACGATTGTCTGGGCTAGGAGACTATGAGTGGTGTACACATCTTCATACCTGAGACAAATAAGGTCCGATCCACCTCTCGCTCCTGATGGACTCCTCTGCTCAACACAGTCTGTTACACCCGAGGTCGAACACATAGCTACTACCCCTAGGGTGAGGAATCCGTAACAACAAGTGCCTGCCCGCCCATGCTTCACTCTTGAATGGCTAATACCCTGTCGCTGAGATTGGCACCAATACTCTACAATTAACAAACTTCTCTCACATCTGGATTAACTTATGGTCTTTTGTACGTACCCTCGCATACGCCTACATACAGCGAAACCCCATCTCCCCCACCAAGGCTCTAGAGTCGTGGAGTCGCTAGTGACGATTGCGTCTGTAGTATTTTCATGGTACGCCAGTAATCTGATAACCCATTTCTTCTAACTCACAATGCTGACCAATCTGATATCTCCCTAAACTTGTCCACACACACTCGAGACACCACGCACACCCTGTAACCAAAGACTGCAGATGTGAGTCTAGTCAGACTTGACATGACCATGGCTGTCTGCAAGCTCAAACTCTCGCTAAAGGTGTAGTTCATTCTATAACTACTCCTTACATCAAATCTTCTTTTAGATTTTCTTTCCGAACAAAATCAGTTTGCTCTCCCCAGGTTGGTTACCTGCTAATTTTTCTGAGTATGCCTAGTCGTTCTTCGCGCCGCCTTTCCTCTCTGCGTTTTCAATATGCTTATTCTTCCATGTAAGCCTTTGTCAAATGTCACCCCAAGATAGTGGGGTAGCTCTTCTTAGCTTTCCCACTCTTCCTTGATCACGGTTGTCCCACAGGTGTAAGTTAGACTTGAATTTGTCCTTGGGCGCGTATGCGTAGAGGGACAACAGTGCTTTTGATGAAGGAACGGCGCTCATGCATTTCTACTAAAGAGTGAACCATCTAGTTATAGGAATATTAAATGAGTTCTCGATCCCACACAGCCAATTTCTCTGCCCAATGACACTAGCATGTCTGCCGGCCCCATGCATTCTAAAATTTGCTGCTGGTGACCTTTTTTCATCAAGCGCACCAGAGTGACATAGGACATTCTGCCATATCATCACAGCACAATTTAACACCTGCAGGAGATTTTTTCGACCAGGTCATCTTGAGATGTAAACAAGGAGATTGTGGGGAAAAAATTACTCCTCCGTGACGGTGACCAATACCCCATGAAATGGAGCGCAAGACACTATTTCTGCTACTGCAGAACCGTCTCAAGAGTGACTCTAGTCTTCTCCCTGTGATGCAACGTATGCACTCGGATCCATTTTCATCATGTTGCCCATATGATTCCACTGTCTCCTAAGTTTTGGCAATCTGAGGCCATCTTTCCACACTCAAAACCCTTGTCAAAGGCCTGCTTGAAGTACGACCCAGATCGTTAGGACCTTTTCTTCTACCTGGAAGCATCTTCTAATTGCTTGAGACAAGTAAGTAACTTGGTCTTCTATACTAGTACGCATTCTTCTAAATCCAGCTGTTCCGCACCAGGACTGCTCATCACTCCTAATACGCAGCCAGTCAAAGGCCCCGCAGATCTCACCCCAGCGACGTGCCTATCTCCCATACATCAACTGCCCCCTCAGACGCCGTGAGCCCCCCGGCACACCACCAAACCCCCCCATTTCAAAACCTTCTCGGACCCAGACAACTCGTTCATACCACCTCAACAGACCCCGACTTCCCAGACACACCCACAACAGACCCCCCCCCACCACGATCCGGACTCCTAATCACACTCCCAAGCCACCGCCGTTCCCGCCTTCCGACCCCCCCCGTCTCACACCCTCTTCACAACATATTACTCCTCTTCACCGATACCGCTGACTTCTTCTACAAAGCGCATCCCCCGTAACTTCACCGAGTCCACCTACAAAGAAACTATCACCCCTCCTGTCACTCTCACAACACACGACCACTCTCTTAACCGTCAACAATTTCAAATCTTGTGGTGACTATTCTCTCCATAGTCTATCTTCCCACACAGACTTGTGAACTGACATTGGGGCCGGTAACTTTGCAGCCATCGGTCGCTTACATTTCCCTTTCTTACTATGGGTTCATTGTGATGGCTATCTCTCCATACTTGGGGTACAGTTCCTTTTCAACCAGGCTGTGTTGAATACACTACAAGCCATTTTTTTTACTTTGCTGCTGATCTCAGATTTACTACATTTCGTAATGTCAACTGATATTTTGTCTGGCCCGGGTGATACTTTTGAAAACTTAAAAGCTTGGAAATAGCACTTCCTGAATTTCTTCCTAGTGGTGAATGGGTTTCACCTCATTGTCGGCCAGGAGTATCTGTCCCATGTCACCATGGTTTGCCAGTATTTCTCCTTTCTCTTATCTCTCTCTGATGGATCTAATGTTTTAAATGGGTAAGTTTGCTTTTCTGAACTGTATCTATCGTAGCAAAACCAACGATCTGCCAGCTTGTTTTCCTCTGAAAAGAGTTTTATAAGCAGAAGCATCACCATTAAAACATACAACCTCTTTGAAATATAAAGAATAAGTCTGCTTGCCTAAAAAAAAATTGGTTAGAGATGAAACAGCCTCTTCTACATATTAGTGATGACTTGACCTAATCCTCACAAATGTTTTCAAACTGCCGTCATTCTATCCTCAAAGGTTCAGCGATGCCGTTTTTAGTTCTCTCACAGCTCATTCCCGCTGATTGTCCTCACTCTCAACAGAGCTTTGTTCCCCTCACTGAAACTCTCTGCTCTACACGGCCTTCTTTTCTCTCCATTTATGTTGTCTGAGAGTTTACAAGCGTGAAGTCGGCTGAGGACATCTACTTCTGCGGACCTTTACAGCCCCTTGGGCCCGCAAAGCTTATCCTGAACGTTCCTTGTGAGTGTGCTCGGAAACCAGTAATGGTATGTATAAGCGGTTTAAACGCCCTGAGCAATCCATGTATGGTGAATGTTTTTCTTTTAGCGCAAGCTATGCGTCTAGATAAAATCTGACATCTACGACCGAAAGTCTTTTTCTACCAACCTTCAAACTAAATGTTAATGTCTCTGTCATTCCTGTACCTTTGAGGTGTAGACAGCCGAGCAGCTCTCTTGTTCACGACTTGAATAGCTTGAAATAAACCCCGAGTTTCGGCCCCTTAAATTCTTTGTAGTTCCAACTCATTGTAATGATGGCTGGGGCCTAGTAAGCTACGAAGCAGTTTTGCACTCATGCGGAACAGTCATCTAAGAAAAAGCGATTACACTGTCGTGTCGACTGGTCCGCTTTCCACCCCTAGTTGTGGTCCCCTCCTTACTGTTAATCCTCTACTAATAGATCTCCAAGCTAAATCCTGGTGTGAGAAGATGCGGCAAGGATCTGGTAGCGCGAGTGGAAGTTGTGTGCCCATCCTTCTGGAGTCTAGAAAGGTATGAAGTAACTGTGGCATTATTGACTAGGTTTAGGGAGTGATCATCTTGCGCAAGCGTTTCCATACCTCTAGACACCTCTGTGAGATACCAGATGGTTATACAGCCCCAGAGCACTGGAGGAGTGGCTATTCATAATGTCTCCAACTGCTATAAAGTATTGAGTGCGTGGGCTGGAACCTGTATAAATGACGAGCTTGCAGACTCAGAGGTTTGTTTGTTGCTTCCGTGCAAAGAGCCAATATTAAAAAACAGTAATTATAGTTCAAAAGCGAGTCTCTCAATACTCATCCAACACTGATCTAACCTTTTAAATCTCCTGCAACAGCTGCGATATTCTGCGACTCCATCTCCTGACAGGTTTTTCTCCTCTTCGTGTGCCACAGGAGAATTCCTATTATTACCTTACACAAGTAGGAAGTACACACCTCCTCCTCCATATACGTCCTATCTCTTCTAGTACGACGATACTAGAACAGCACATTCTATGCGAGATATCGCCCTTTTTTTTAAAAAGGATTCTAATCTGCTTTTCAAAGTGAGCGCTCTCTTGGATCCAGCAATACACAGTTAACCAACACTGACCTTGCTTCTCTCATTAACAAGATGAGTTTTCCCAGCCATTCCTGTCTTTTCTCATGCTCTACGCAACACTTCACAGCCAGCGTTGCTGTTCACGTCCCACCTCTGACATCTCCAGTCTGCGCATCCATCCGACAAGTCGGCACTTCTGGGTTCTTCTCTTTTTTCATGTCTTCCATTCTCTGTGTTTTTCGAGAGACAGTAAATCGATTATTAGAAAAATACTACTCCGCCAGCCGTAGACTCAGAGCTGACTCCACAAGAAAGCGAGACACTATGGTCTAGAGGTGTGTCCTCCAGTTAGCTGAGAGGCGGTAGACTCTGTCGAGCGGCACCGAGCATGATACGCGCCTCGCAACTGCCATGCCTGGTGGATGTGATGCTCCAACCAGGAACCCGACACACCAGTACTCGCACGCATTTCTATGAGACACAACACGAAGTGTACACTCCACAATAGCAAATAACAACAACAAAGCCGCAAGTATGCGATCTAACCTGTGGTTTTCCAGTGCGGCCTTCAGGCCCAGTATCTATGCGAACTTTATAGCACCTGTTCAACAGGAGAGGAGTGGAGGCTCATATAACCCTAATCAGTCTTCTATGTACCCAAGTAGTAGACTATTTTCGCAACAGCCCTCGGTTGTGCTCACCACTACTGCGAGCTCTAGATCAGGCGGCACACCTTGTTCATCCGAGGGCGGCCGTATCCCAGCTCGACAATGTGAGTGACACAATATGATGTTGCATTAAAACTTCTCTCAAAATATCCCTTCTTTCCAGCCAACCAAAGACAGCTGCAACTTTCGTGATAGCGGAGTTCTGAGCCTCCAGTCCTCTTCTTACCCAGGCATTTTATCCTGCCTGAGCACGCATACAAGGAACCCCCACTTACTGGTATCCTAAAGTTAGCAGATGGGGACAGGCTGGGATAGCACACTGTTGCATTTCCTCCTCATCCACGGGAGCTCCCACACTATGCAGAGGCTTGCACAATGCTGTGCTCTCGTTTCTGTCTCTCACGCCAAGGAATCCTCACAGTCCCTCTCAGAGCCCACATTCCAAGATAAAAAACCCCACCCACACCTAGCCAACGACCCTCCATTGTAAAAATCACCTGCATGCGCCAATCCCAGTCAAGAGCCAGTATTAAGTCTGCGTGCATCCAATCTGAATATCCCCCCCAAGCTCAGTTTGCAATTTCTGGTTTCCTACATCATGCTGCAAACACAGGGGGGATTGTGGATGGCCAGCCATCTCATCTCAACTCTGCACCGCGGATAAATTGACATCGGGTACTTAAACTGTGTCCTCAGTACTAGGGAGGCCCCGTTTCCGGGTCACACCACAACCAGCCCAAGTTGAGGCGCAACGGTCCAGCCCTGGGCCGTTCATGAATCCTAACAAGATCGAGATGCTTCGGGAGCAAGAGCAATTACTCCTGATGGAAGCCTGTTTATTAATAGTCTGCGTTGTGGTACACACTGCGATCGTTCGAGACCAGTCCCGCAACGCGAGCTGGTCCTGAGAGCCAGCCTAAACAACAGACGGCCATTGGTCAACTGGTTTTTACCTTCACACCTCTATGGTATAAAGAAACCTCTCTGTCCAACCTAGACAACACACACACACACTCATTCCTTCCTGTTTCCAGCACGACTTTCGTGAGATAAACCAAACTTAGTCCGAACCTCCTACCGTGAGGTCAAGAAGGGAGAGCAGTCACTGGGACCTCCCTGCCGAAGTGCCGCGAGATTGGACATGTCTCCCCCACACATGCAATCTAACCGAGAGTAGCGCACGCTAGCTGAAATGACCTAAGCGGATGGTTGTACTTGAACATCTCCATTCCCACGGGGCAAGAGAGGCCCCAGTGCATTAAGTCGTGCGTAAAGGAGGAGCTATCCTGTAGAGCGAAAATGAACAAGCGTGTGAGAAATCGATTCGTCGATATGTCAAGCCTGAGACATTGCGCGGAGTGCTGATCTTCCTCTCTCTCAAAATGGAGAACTTCAGTCCTCTTGCGACGGTGAACCTGAAAATGCCAAAGGAGGAGATTGTGAATTCGGTCATACGGGTCCGCGGACACAAGGAACACAAATATTTTATTTTTAGGCCCTAACTAAAGAAAACATACGCGCTCCTCACCTCAGGAGAGCGGTAGATCTGGGGGAGATGCAAGCCTTACCTGACGTGCACTGATGGAGTCGGAGGATGAGGAGGGGTATCTCTTGGGAGTAGGGATGAGACGGGAAAAGTTTATGGTTTTAGAGACGTGCGGAAAAGGGACCTCATTACGCCAGCTGCGTGCCTGATAGCACTCCAGTCCGCGTGTGCACATAGTGGTGCGTATCATAGACAATAGAAAGGGCAAGTTTTTGGCGAGGGCTGAGACAACGTAAGTCGAAGCAAGTGAAGTGTGCTCCACTTAACTTTTGTCCCTGCGCTCTTATCGAGCTTCAAACAGTAATACGTACTACTTTACATTCTATTCCAAGCCTCTTGCTCTTCCCTCTCAATTTATTATATAGGACGCCATGGATCACTCTTCATTACAATCTTAGAAGCTCATGTCTTCTATAGCGAGTCCTTCTCTCTATCTGAACGCTTACAACATCGTCTCTCGAAGATCCTCACTCACCCAGTAACAACCAGTGTGGAGAGCTACAAGATTTAATTCTACTCTACTCAGTCTCCTAGCTGCGATCTATCTTTTCTCTCTCAGATTGCTGCCTTGATGTAGATAACCGTGAGCGAAATATGTAGAACTATGTCATACTGACTTATTCTAGATATACCTGACGCGTGTAGAAAGCAAATATAGAGCCTTGAGATCCACATCGCTTAATTCTCCCTCCTAAAAGAGGCGGGCATCTTGCCGTGCCTTGTGATCCTGGCGCCGAAACTCACCCAGTCTCCGCAATACTACTTTAAAAAAACAAAAACCGTTGGGATTCTGATACAATGGGCATCCCCAGCCGATCTCTCTGTATTCACTTTCTTCAAAACAGTCTTAAGAGTTGAACTCCTGCCCAAACACAATGAAACTAGCATACAGCTTTTTAGATAAATGGAGACCATGCACTTTGCGGATTCCATAAGCCCTCAGTAATTGTATCCATTTGGCTGTCCCTGTGTATGCGTGTCCAACTGCCTTTTTCAACGTCAATAAAATTTATGTACACCGAACCCTCAGCTAAACACTCTACCAATTACCTGAACACGTAGCTCTGGTTGTAATTCCTGAGGTTGACATATATGGATCTGCACATATAGTCTTGTTTCCTTCTCCTAAATCTTACTTTGTTTTCTTCCCATCGTTTTTATAGGTTAGGGAGCCCTCTTGAAATTCTTTGATAAAAAAAATATTTTTATTATCTATGTCTGTGAACTGATAGGAGAGTAGTTGCCCTCTCTAGTATTGCGCAGTACATCTGGCGCCTCTTCTTATTTTCACAATTTATAGCAAGAGAATGCCTCCCATCTGCCGTTAGCGATTATCACTATGTAGTTCTATCTAGGTTCTGTCAAGGTCCATTCTCTCATCTTTCTATCGTCGTCTCCAAACAATCGTAATACCATGACAAAAGGACGTTGGTTAGCATGCGGTCTCTGTCTTACAACCGGAACTACTCAATATTTTGCGCCTATCTGCCGAGCACATCCAACTCAGCACGGCATTTTTTGGATGACCCAAACGAGGCGTTTGCCGATCCCTCCTTCGATCCCTAACTCTCTCAGCCAGACTGCAGTGATGCAGCCTTTCCATTTCCAGGACACCACCACGTTGGAGGAGATGGAGTATGGGGTCTCTTGAGTCACCCAGCTCTTGGTTCGCTGAGACGCAACACGCTTCCAAGCTCTAATGGGTCCCCCGCTGCACTACATTCTCTCTATTGCTGCAATCTTTGCGGGCTCCCATTGGAGCGAGCCCAAATTAGTGACATCCCCATCTGATTCAATTTGTGAGTGAGACTCTTTATACCTCTTCGTGTGAAAAAGCTTTTCCACCCACGTCATCTCTGATTAGATTTATCAAGGCCACAACTAAGCCAATTTACTTTTGTCCACATTTCTAACATTTGTCTAGGGAGTGCTGCCTATGAGTCTTCCATTACTAACTTTTCATGTAATCTATTTATTGAGTTGTATGAGCGTAACCTCTTACACCCCCTTGGAGCATTAGCGAGGTCTTCAATATCATGGAGACATAAGATCAATTAACCTCGATCTGGGAGCTCTGCGAAGGCGAGATACATCTCTCCATTTCTTTCTGTAATTCAGACTTGATAAAAGTAACTCCATTTGTCCATCTTTCTTGTCACTGTCGTTATGCTCACACAGCATAACGCACAATATATTACAGTGGGCGATAGAGCACACCATCTCCCTCTCAGCCTCTTACCTCCTTATAACAAGTTCTACTTCGTCTCGAGACAATGCGCGCTTCCAATTCCAATTAGGAGAGAATAACTTACCAAAATGCCCTTACTTCAGCGACTAATGGCTTAAACACGTAAGTCCCACACTAGTGCTCTTGAAGTCGTGTTGCGCGAAGGCGCGCCATCCCTCATATCTCTCGAGAAAATAAAGTACTGTTTCACTCATGTTGCTGTTGTCTACTGGTTCCTGTCCCAGTCCAATCATTACTGTCACTTCTTCATCTCCCTAAGTATGTGAAGTCTGTATGTGTTTTCAATTTTCATTATAATAACCATGTTTCCAAAAAGCCAGTTCTTCCCTGCGAGACCTTGTTTACTTGTTCCTATCCCAACATTCCAAAATCCCAACATCATGGTTTCGCCTTTTTAAAGTGCGGTCAGGTTTAGTGCCCCGTGTTTTCCAAATGTCAGTTTCCTCTTCCTTGCAGCTTTCACTACCGGCAGTCCAAAAAGAGCCCTCAGACTCAGGGATGTCCATCCCGCAGCTAAACTTGTTCACTTTGTGCTGTTTTCTGTAACGATTGTGATTTTTTTACAGAGAGATGTCGGATATTCCCTGTCTGCTAAAACCCCAACCTTGGAGCGGACCAGGGAACCAGCTCTTTTCGTATTGACCCCCTTACACCGCTGACACAGACCTGTTTATCACTTGGTAAGATACACCGTCTCACAGGAGTAAAGACTCCCACTCGGCCAAAGTTCTGGCTAAGGGTTGTCATCGGTACTCACAAGCCCGCCATAAATAGCCACCCGCCTAAAGAGCGTCATAAGGAGCAGCATAGATAAGCGTATGAGCACCATTGAACTGCAGGAATAAATAGTTAATTGTAACGAATCTAGAGAGTCAAAAGAATCGCGCACTAATTATGCGGAGCACAACTGCTGACCAACAAAATCATGCGATCTATAAGAAATCTCATCACATTTTGCTTACACTAATCATCACGCAACACGAGGGTAAGAGATGAAACAGACCAGTTCACAATCACTAATAATAGAAATACTGAACCACACAGCACAGACTATTCATGATGAACAAAGACAGAAATACCACAAATGGAAAGAGAAATACTTTCAGCAAGAACATCTCAATCCAAGCAGGCACATCAGATAAAAACTGCATGCGACCCCAAAATATGAAAAACAAGTCAAGAACCTGAAATATACTTCATGAAATTCAACTCAAATCGGCCCCCAAGGAAGTAGTAATGAACGGTTCTCAAAATAATCATTACCATCTATGCCTGGCGTGATACTTATTTTGACGAACCGTTCATTACAACTTCCTTGAACATTTCATGAATAATGAATCTTCAAGGTCTCTCTCTTGCTGGTTTTCTTCTCTCAAATTCTTCTGGGGTGCATGCAGTTTCTCCTAGTGCCTGTCAGATTGAGATGTCTTGAAGCGGAAGATGCGTAATTCTTTACCATCTGGATCTATTTCTTCCTTAAGCGTTTCATTGCGAATAACTGGTGTTTTCATTTCATAATATTCATACTAGATTGATGATGCTTTGTCCATCTCCTTCTCACCCACCATTGCTTTCGATGCTTTTTTCTCTGCAAAAAATGTATAAACGACATTCCACCTCTTGCATATAAACTCTCCAAACAAAAAAAAATATGAGCGTCTGTAACACGAGACAATTGTCGCCTCCCCACACCTAATATAGTCTTCCCTTTTGCGCTCACTAGAATTCTACCTCATAATATAATAATTAATCCTGCAGTTGGTGTATACTGCACACTTTTCAACTGAAGCTGCCATATACCCTTTTACGGTAATGGCGGCTTTGTGGAGTACCCTGCTACACTACCCCAGAACATGGGCCGTGGGAGTTTATACTCCTGAAATTGTTCTCACCAAGGCTGAGAAACATGTCCTGCACCGGGGTCTAGGGGACTCAGACAAAAAGCTGGTCACCCTGGCGTCCGCCAGGTTGTAGTAGGATTTCTAGCACCAGGCCAGCCATTCTCTCTGTAAAAAAATCCACAATCGTTTACGCGAAAGATCTAGCATACAAGATGAACAAAGCTTTGGCTGCGGTGAATGGGACGCATCCATAGAGTCACCTCCTGAGCTCTTTGACACTGCCCCGGTAGTAGAAAGCTGAAAGGCGAAGAACCTGACATCGAAAGGACGCGACAACATCTCCCTGACCACTTAAAAGCCGCAAACACCAGAGAGCGCCTTTGGGATTTCTGCGGACAAATGTGAATAGTAACAAATAAACAAGATGAGACAGAGGAGGAAACTGAACACAGGGTATTCTATAATGAAAAAGAGAAAACCTACAGACTATCAATCATAGACTATTGCGAATAAGTGCACCAGTATAGAAGATACTGGGACAAAAGGAACGATTAACACACTAGCGAACAGGGGAAACAAGTACTTTTTATGCACGAAGAATCGAGGTCATGGCCAACACAGTGACAGCTGAGTAGCCATTAATCCTGAAAAGAAGCGGCCTCATAGTAATTAGATCCCTTACAATGGAAATTAGCGATACAGCCAATTCAACAAGTAGCGAATTGATACAGTAGCCCTCTAGACAAATAGTAGCTGAGGAGGCGATGAATTTACGTCTCATCCCCAATAATATAATCGCGCAATGCGTGCATCAACACACCGACAGGATGACAATAGGATGCGACAAAGGATTCATTTTAATCAACAATTACAGAAGTAGGAAATGTGAATGTAACAGAACGCAAGGTACGCGATTCTTAATCTACTATAATTCGGAGCCAGACCATCTCAATCGCCAACGCGTCAAAAACAGCACCAATAATAAATACAATGAAATAGCTAATGGGAAGACATAGCGAGCGCAGCACCCTAGCACATGAAAATAGGTGACAAAATTAAAATAGGCCTTTTCGCTAGCACTATTAAATCACTGTCATGGACTGAATTGTGCGTGGAACAAACTCTTCTTCCTCACTGTGCACAAGGAGAAACCCACACCACACTTGGATGCAAACAATGGGAGATCTCGCTACAATGAGTAGCCCATGAGTGACCACAACAGAATCTGCACAGGCACCATCAGACACACGAATGTACAGTTGTCATCGTAAGACTCGCCTAACCCTATAGCCTTGACTCTGCTTGCGTCAGCCGAACCATGAGCTGACCAAGACCGCTCACTACCACCTCTCACGTGCGGTCGGTCCTGTGAAACAGGCTAGCAAACTCACTGCAGTCTGGCTGTGAGAGTAGCGCGAGTCGGGATCGAAGAGGGACGGCAAAACCCCGGATCCCTAAAGACTAATGCCGCGCCTGCAGAATGTTGGGATGTTGATCGGCCGAAGAGGCGTCAAATATTGACTTAGTTTCCAGGTGACGTACAAAACAACGCGACAACGCAATCCAACGCTCCTTTATTTCAGGACTTGAACTCGGAAGAAGAAGATCAATGGCCTTATCACACACAAACCAGATACGAACTACATAATAATCAAGACGAGCAAGACTGCGGAGGCGCCATTTACTACTGGCAAAATTGTAGAAATATAGCTGAAGAGGTCGCAGCTATGAACTGCAATATCTAGTAGAGCGAACTACACTCCTATCTGTTCACAGCCCCCAAAGTAGATATATTTTTTCAAAAGAATTTCCTAAAGAAGCGTGCGCTAAACCCCATAAACTGATGAAGAAATGCAAACAGAGATAACGATTCAGAAGGAGAAACAGATCAGATGTGCGAGTATCAGATATATATTCAACCTACAGGAACTATAACAGAGCAGTGTTTCAGAATGGAAGAGGAAGATCAGTACATAAATAAAATATTATAATGACTTAGAAAAGGCTTAGTTGACAGCATACACAGGGACGACAGCCGAATGCGAAAATACTGAGGGCTTATGGAGATCCCTAAAGTGCATGCCGTCTCCATTAGTATCAAAGCCAGTATGCTTGAGTTTCACATGTGGTTGGGCAGAGCAAACATAACTTTAGAGGTGAGTGAGAAAACAAGGCATGCATCGGCAGTAGGATGCGCGCTCTTATCAAACCACTTTGTTTATTAAATGTCACAGACAGATTCTGCGGTGATATGCGCCAGACAACAGCAAATGCGCCCCTAGAGGCAATAAAGCTATGCGACAGAAATTTTCTCGTACCACTGGAGAGATCCTAGAGATAAGCAGATGACAGTTTCACTATATCGCACTCACATCAACATCATCTAAGAGAAAACACAGATTAGAGCCTGGAATACAACAATAGCCAAACAGCGATTAGGACTAAACATTAATCTCAAGAAGAAGACACAAAAGTCATGGATCTCTAAAATGTAATGAAATCCTAGCATGCCACCTATAAAAATAAAGGTGACCAAGAGCAAGCTGGAGGGAAAATGTCAAAACACAATTACATACTCTAGCGAAACAAAGTAAAGTGTGAAGATTTACAATCTACTGCCCTTTGACTTACTGTAGTCTCACCTCCGAACATACTTTCCCTTTTTCTGTAATTCCTTGGCATGATACGCACACACTATCCACACCACTGATTCGGGCAGACTGCCCATGAGTCCCGATTCCACGTCACTAAACACAATAACACCGTGGCACGTATCCTCGTCTCATCTCCCTAACCCCACAAAGAGCTCACCCCCCATCTCTCCACTCCATTCATCAGCATCTCTAGGTACCTCTGCATCCCCCCAGATCCTACACCCTCTCTAGAGGGAGAGCGCTTCTGGTTATCTTAGATCAAGCAGGCCTAAAATTTGTTTCCTCTTCGTCCGACCCCTAGACCAATACTAATCTCCTCCAGTGATTTTCATCTCGGTTTTGTCACACCTTTCGCTAATGCAGAGCTCGAAGTTTCCATTTTATTTTTTTGAGAGTGAATTGACAGAGCACTCCGCCGAGTCTCTGCAAGGCTGAAAATCCGAACAATCTTCATCACCGACTTTTCTGTACCTTCTACAGTAAACCTCCCATTTTTACACCTGTAAAACCAGGGACCATCTACTCGATGCCCATGGACCCTGCGCGCTATATCCAAGAACACCTCAGATCCTTGACATTCAGCAGCACCCGCCCTCGTTAGAATTGCATTAATTCCAAACTCACTTCTCAGGCCAGAGTACCCCCGTGCTACTCTCTCCTTCACCCTCACTAAGCCCATCAAGCTCCCCTCCCACACTCCGAATTCAACCCCAAACCGGACATCCATCCCTCCTCACAACCCACCCACCCCCACCCTCGCCGTAGAAGCCGACATTGTTATCACAATGCAGGACTGACAAAGGAAGGAAGCCAATAGAGTCAGTCCGACTGGCCAGAAAGCGACACTTTTATACCTAAGCTTGAAGGAACAAAACGTCAGTTTAGACCACACTGGCTTACTTTTTTCACTAGGCCCTGTACGGACCAGCCGCGATGCTACGCTCGACTGATCTCTTAACGACTCGCATATAGTAACACACAATCAACTATTAGATACAGCCTCATCACCTGTAGTAATGTCACTCTCCTCACCCGAAGCACCTCCTACATCCATAGGTATTCATCCAAACGCGCCACAGTGCAGACCAGATGCCTCAATGCCTCAGGAACTTGTGCTGTGTGCTCTGTACCCGGAAATGGGTACCATAACATAAGAAAATAAAAATAAAAAAAAAAAAAGAAAAAAAAAACTGGGGCCCTCACGAGTACCTGAGACACACGTTTTTAAGGCTCTCCGATCGCTCACTTTAATCGGAGCAAGCGAGGTTGCGCGAGACGAGTATGGCACTGAGCATCACAATCCCCCCTGATGTTTGCTAGCAGCGTATGAGAACACCCCAAGAAATTGCACACACTGGAAGCGTTGGGGTTGGGAAGTCACTTGGGCAACCAGCACTATAATACATGGCCTCTTGACTGGCGATGGCCGCACATGCAGCGAGATTCTCTACAATGGAGGGTAGGCAGGTTGGCATCGAACGTGGTGTGGTATCTGGAAGTGGCTCTGTGCAGGGAGTTAGTTGTCGCCGTAAAGCGTAGGATCTCCTTGGGTGCTGGAGCCCAGAACCAGATGCCACCTTGCATTGTTGCAAAGCTCTATGCCTGACATAGTTGGACATGAGCCCCCTGGTCGATGACTGGACACTGGGATGTGAGCATGCACTATGCACCAGTGTAGCTACCCACACCTGTCCCCAACTGCTAACTATCTATGAACCAGAAGTGATGGGCGATCCTCTGTATGCGCTGCCAGGCCAGGATAAAATGCTACTGGACAGGAAAGAGACTGGAGCTCAGAACATCTCCCTAACTCAAAGTTGCAGGATGGCATGGAAAAGACAGGGCTATTTTGAAAGATAATGCAACCATATTTTCCGACCATACGAGCTCGGACGCCGCCTCGGTAAACAAGGTCCGCGCAGAGCAGTGACACCCCCAGGCTGCTTGCGAATAGTCTACTACAGGGAACATAAAAAGATTAGGGATGAGCCCACTCTCCCGTTGAACAGGTGCTAAAAGTCATAGATAACTGGCCGTCTTGTGGAGTCAGCAGACGGCGGAGGAGAACTACTGACCAAAACAAAACAGAAAAGAGAAACCCAGAGTGCCACTTGTCATGATGCACTGGAATGCAGAGGGAGTGAACAGCAAGCAGGCTGGATACAGCAAAAAGACAGAGCTGGAAAACATCTTGTATGAGAAGCAAGGCAGTGTTTGCGGTATCCAAGAGACTCACTTGAAAGTTACTCTTGTAAGGAATAACATTCCTGCACACGAAAGGAAAACCTTCATGGATGGAGCAGAATATCAGCTGTTTGCAGATAAAGGTAGACAAGATGGAAATAGAACTGTATCCTGAACTATTACTGTCCGAACAACAAACCCCTGAGTCTCAGCTCTATACAGGTACCAGCCACCAACTTTATAGCAGTTGGAGACTTTAATAGCCACTCCCAGAGCTGGGGGGCTATAACCATCTGGATCACAGAGGTGAAGAGGTTGAAACTTGGCAAGATGATCACTCCCTAATCCTAGTCAATAATGCCACAGATACTCCTACCTTCTACTCCAGAGGATGGCACACAACTTCAACACCAGATCTTGCCTTCTCCACACCAGATATAGCTGGATCTATTAGTAGAGAAGTAGGAGACCAACTAGGGGGAAGCGACCATCGCCCAATCTTTCTTACTGTCCAGAGTGCAACTCTCAGTACAGGCCCAGCCATTACAAGATGGAACTACAAAAAAAGCCAACTGGGGTTTATTCAGGCATCAGGTGAACACGCTGCTGTCTACCCTCAAGGTACAGAACAGAGACATTAATGAAGTGGTAAAAGACTTCAACAGATGCATACTACAAGCTGCAAAAGAAACCATTCCCAAAGGATGCCGGCGTAACTACATACCATACTGGTCCAGCACACACTCCAAGAACGTCAGGAAGCTATGGACAGGGCTAGAAAGGACGCAGAGTCTCAGCCTTCACTTGAAACTCACAACAAATGGAAAAAGGCTGTAGCAGAGTTTCAGAGAACAAAGCTAGAAGAAAAAAACGGAAAAGCTGGAGAACTAAAACGGCATCGCTGAACCTTGAGAAAGACGGCAGGAAACTTTGGAGATTAGTCAAGTCTCTAAATGAAGAGCGTTCCTCACCTAGGCAGACTATCACATTGGATGAAGGTGGCAAACTTTTCAGAGGAAAACAAGCTGCAGACTTGTTTGCTAGAAGATACAGTTCAGAAAGCAACTTACCCATTAACATAGATCATCAGAGAGAGATAAGAAAAGAAATACTGGCAACCATGGGACAGACAGATACTCCTGCCCCAATGAGGGAACCCATCACACTAGGAGAACTACAGAAGGCTATTTCCAAGCTTAAGTTTCAAAAGTCACCCGGCCCAGACAAAATCAGCAACGAAATGCTAGTAAATCTGAGCTCAGCAGCAAAGACAAAACTGCTTGAGATATTCAACCACAGCTGGTTGAAAGGAACGGTACCCCAAGTATGGAGAGAAGCCATCACAATACCCATACTAAAGAAAGGGAAATGTAAGACCGAGGCTGCAAGTTACCGGCCAATCAGTCTCACAAGCTGTGTTGGGAAGACTATGGAGCGAATAGTCAACCACAGATTGAAATGGTATTTAGAGTCTGAGCAGATCCTGGTGCCGGAACAAGCTGGATTTAGAGAATGCTACAGTATAGAAGACCAAGTTACTTACTTGTCTCAAGCAATAGAAGATGCCTTCCAGGAGAAGAAAAAGGTCCTAACGATCTGGGTCGACTTCAAGCAGGCCTTTGACAAGGTGTGGAAAGATGGCCTCATTGCAAAACTTAGGAGAAGTGGAATCCAAGGCAACATGATGAAATGGATCCAGTCATACTTGCATAACAGGAGAACTAGAGTCACTCTTGACGGTCTGCAGAGCAGAAAAGTGTTGCTCCATCAGGGGGGTACCTCAAGGAGGAGTAATTTCCCCAACACTCTTCCTTGTTTACATCAATGACCTGGTGAAAGATCTCCCTGCAGGAGTTAAAGCTGCCTTATATGCAGATGACCTAGTACTCTGGTGCGCTGATGAAAATGTCACCACAGCAAATTATAGAATGCAGCGGGCAGCAGACATGCTAGTGTCATGGGGCAGGCAGAGAAATGGCTTATCACAATAAACACAGACAAAACCTCCACAAACACTGTTCTCCCCCTCGCCCCCCAAGGACAAATCAGCTAACATACACCTAGGGACAACCGTGATCAAGGAAGAAAGCTACCCCCCACCTATCTTGGGGTGACATTTGACCAAAGGCTTACATGGAATAAGCATATTGAAAATGCAGAAGGAAAGCCCCGAAGACGACTAGGCATACTCAGAAAATTAGCAGGTACCAACTGGGGAGCAAATGAACGAAATCTAAAGAAGATTTATAATGGAGTAATAAGACCACACTTAGAGTTTAGCTCAGCAGCATGGTCATCAGCTGCTAACTCACATCTGCAGTCTTTGGACAAGGTGCAAAATCAAGCTCTCAGGCTCATTACAGGAGCCATGAAAACTACACCATAACAGAGATGCAGAAGGTTGCTGGATTACAGACATTGTCCCATAGAAGAGACACAAAAACCATGATCCAGATGGAAAAGTACAACAGTATGCCAATGCACCCAATGAAGGCAAGACTAGATGATCTGGCATTGGGACGTCTAAAGCGTAGCAGCTTTGTGCATCGGGGGAAAAGACTTATATAGACAGCATCAAGAAGACCTATCCATGAAGACAACACCACTGAAGCCCACCCTATACCCTGTACCATGGGAGCAGGCCAGCAGTGCCCTCCAAATTAATACATCAGTCAGTGGTCTCACAAGTGGATGTGAGTATAATGATCTGCAAAAACGAACTGCTACATTGAGTATGATCCAAGAAAGCTATCCCGATCAATCATGGATACATGCCTATACAGATGGATCAGCAACTAATGCTGTTAGGAATGGAGGTGCCCGTATCTTTATCTCATATCCTGACAACCACTATGAGACTAGGCACATTCCCACTGGTAAATTCTGTTCCAACTATACAGCTGAGGTTCAAGCTCTAGAGCAAGCTGCAAATATGATTTTTAACACCAACTCTGACTGCCACCAGGTAGTCATCCTCACAGATGCACTGTCTGTCCTGCAAGCTCTCAAGGGTGGTAAACTCCCGCATCTGAGAAATGAACTAAACAAGGTAGCTGCCAAAAAGAGAACCATACTTCAGTGGGTACCATCTCATTGTGGTGTACCCGGAAATGAAAAGGCAGATAAACTTGCAAAAAAGGAGGAGAATGTGAACAAGAAGATAATGAAGTCACATACTTTGAGAAAAAGAGAGCTATCCAGACTATCAGAAGAGAACAGAACCAACCCAAAGACGACTATCACACTCTCGACCGGCAGGGACAGATAACTATTTTTCGACTCAGGACAGGGCATAACAAACTGAATAAACACATGCACAAGCTACGATTGTCTGCTTCACCACTGTGCACATGTGGATTAAACAAACAAACTGCTGAGCATGTTCTACAGGACTGTCCTCTGTATGACCAGTTAAGAAAGGGATGCAGATCGCAAGAAGAAGAAAGGAAGAATCATGACAACTATTCCGCCTTCTTTGGAGGAGGCAAGAGCGATACCTGTAATTTTCTACAAAATTGCTCCCTCAACCAATTCATCAAGAATCTGACGAACCCTGTGCAGAGACCTATTCTGTCCTCCGAGCCTGTTCCATGTCCTATACTCTGCACACAAATTATCTGACGACTTCCTCTGATAGCATTCTTCCAGCCTATATCGTTTCTGAGAATCTTTCCCCTACTTTCTGTGAGATACAGCACATCACAAAAATCCATGCGCTTACACTAACTTTCTCCTCTATGCCGGACTGCCCCAGCAGAATGCCGACTGCCTAACTACCGGTCTATTACTAGGAATTTGACGTCATGTCATAGCCCATCGTCTTGTTTTACTGGTGCGATATACCATCTTTATTACCGCACACACTCTGAAGGTCTCTTCGGAGCGACTCTTACTCTTCGCGGATTTTTTCTTGACCCAGCGCCACTTGGCCCTCTTCTAATATCCAACAGACATACGCTGTCCTCCAGTCTTGCCTGTGAAATACTGGTCAGTCTTCAATTTCTGAATTTCCTTTGAATTCATATGGTCAGTTTTTTTTACCAATATTAAGTGGTGCCTTAGCCTTAGACAACAAGAAGAATGGCTCTCAAAGCTATGCCCGCAGGCCTTGATTTTCTTCATGGGCTGACTTCGATAGCATCAGATAATATAGGCTAACAAACTACTCCGGTGTCCTTTTGCCCGGCGTTTACACCAGAAGATATATCGATGATGGCAGTGAGAGTCCTCCACAGAAAATGTCTGAGACTCGATTATTCATAGACACGCTCTCATCGACGTCTTGTATCAAACCACTTTTCACCTCCTACCATCTAGTTCACCTCCCACTCAGCCTCCCAACACGTAAAACTGTCAAACTATCCCGTTTGACCATTCACTATCACTGCCCTTCAGGTACTCTAGATAATCCACGATCAGTATATACTACACAGCCGACAGATGGCCCACAGCTTACACTCACTGGAGTATACTCTCCTTCACTCTCCATGCCCTCGGGCTCCTTGCAGTGACTCCCATTCCTTTTGTTCACAACTTCTTCGCCACCAGCCGTTTGTGTCCCCAAGATGACGCATGACTTTTCCACTCTCTTGAGCAAATGAGATGTTAGGAATTTCTTATCGATAGCATGACTGTTTATCCAGGAACATTGTTCTCACATCTGCCTTAGCCTCTCCAACGAGGCTGCGCTCCCCATCTCTTGGTCAGAGGCCCTCAAGGACCTCTACTATAAATCCAACTTCGTGCGAATTAGAGTCAAATTAATCTGTGACCCATCACCCTCCACGGTTACTCGGCATGTATCCAAAACAGCATCCTTTTAACGCCACCTCCCTATCCTCTCAAGCAGAAAGACCTGACGGATGACCCTCAAAAAGTAATTCGGTTGAAGCACCTTTGGTGGCGCATACTATGACGAGCCCGCGACACAGAACTTCGAAAGGGATTCTTCTTCTGTTCACAGCATACGTCGACCTTCTCCATAAGCGCCAGAATGCCAACTCACTCCTTGGAGCACACTTACCCGGGTATGTCAAATCTCATTACCAGGAAGGTGTCTCTTCTTTTCTTAAGGGTCGTAGACGTACCACCGATCACTAGTATGCTTGCACTGGTAGTGAATATCGCACAATGGTCATTTATACGAACAAATATGCTAAACGATTGGGTCTTGCAAAATCGCAATATTAGGGCCACCAAGACGCCTTGGAAGGACAGATTCACCCGGCACTTAAATCGACAATACTCTTACAGCAAAAGCGCCACACCCAAGATGCCAATACCACTTTCAATGGCGCGACCAGGACCACTCTATGGATCCAATCGACATCCAGGTCACAGCGAATGACTCGATCCCTGCTCCTCTGACAATGAGCTCAGCCGGGAGTAACAGACTATGAGAACCGTTCTTATCATCACCGCATGGAGGAGTGTTATCTAAAACCAGCCTTAGTAGTCTTATTGAGTCTCCACACTTTACACACCATTTGTCTGTTGAGGTCACCTACCCGTTATCCTCTACTTGCTACATTTTGCGCACCTCACTTTCCCACTCTATATTCCTAATCTCACTAATTTTCTAATGCCAACCTAGCCATCCACTTATATGTAGTGAATATTACCACCTGGCTATTCTAAATCTTGTCTTGAGATTTTATTATTTTCATACCCTTATTCCTTCTCATATCTCCACATCGATTCTGTCCTCTTCTATTATCCCAAGTCCCCCCACTTTTTTATCTGACTATTAGGCGTTAGTTTTATTGGTTCCAGTTTCATTTTTTAAGTACATTTTAGTTCGCTTAGATATGTACATTGATGTATACATCTCAAGGGGTGGCGGAAGTCAACTTCCTTTTCAGCCTAACGCTGTGTTCTTATGCACCGTGACAGCAACATCAGTAGTATAGGCATTCTCGATGCCTATGCAATTCCATGGCAAGGCTACCTATGTTTTTATTTTTATATTTATTTAAGTACTTATTGATGGTCCACTTCGATCTAGAGACCTTCACTTGTCTTTCCTTTCCTCTATTTCCTGACGAACATGGCCCTTCTGAGTGTCGCGCGTAACGTTAGGGACTATTAGCTTTGTCTTTTAGTCTCCTCCTTAACGACGAATCCACACTTATCTCTTACTTTCTGGTTTTTATTCTTAACTAACACCCATCTCATGTCATTACTTAGGAAGCAATAGTAACACCAGAATCGACGGAACAAGCAACATAGACATCATCAAGTCAGTTCCTGCAATAAGCGCGAGTATAACGCCAAGGAGATTCCTCTCTACGCCAACTTAAACAGACCAATCCTGAGAGATTCTCCGCCAGAGAACAAGCCTATACATGACACATACAGTTCAGTACACACTAATTACCACCTAAATTAAATGAGCTCAGGCTGACTATAAATATTGCGAGGATAGCAGCCTTGTATCAAGAGGAAAAGGACATCACAATCTTTTCCTGGTACTTCCTAAGCTAAGCAGCGAATCTAGAGCGCAAGATATGCGCATCGGCGTAGCACAGCAGTAACACGAACACATGGACAAATATCACTAAGCTCTCTCCCAACATTCTGTAGATGCACTCCTCTGGCGTCTCCACAACGTAGCCAACAGTGATCCTCAACATTTGAGCGAAACCTTCTCCTATAGGCAATTTTTCTGGCCGTAACCACCATCGACTAACCACATAAACTTGCTAACTCTGAGAGCCACCAATCAAAGACATGCACACCATCATAGTCGCGTGGTATACACTGCGAATTGGGCGTTGAGTTGGCCCGACATCCTCAGACAAGAGACCCTGAGCGACACCATCACGACAGACACTGACCATGCCATGCATAGTGACCCCAGAAGCTGGAGGGACAACGAGAAAGCAATGATGGCCCAAAAGCCCACCTGAAGGATAACTGTGGAGGACAGCGATGCCTTAAGCCCGCTTGAACCAGAGTCAGTGGACCACTCACATGATCAGGATGAGTCTGATCGACCCCGAGCAATAAGTGCGAGACAGTTATGCGAGTCTGACTGTGCGCTACAAGATGACCACTCTAGGCCGTAGTTTAGGCCATCTGCGACTTTGCTTTGTTCTCACGTCCCGCCGTCGTCCAAAGCACAAAAGAAGAAGAAGTCTCAGGGTATACACATGTAAATTTTTTCCTGTGTCTTGTAGTCTTGAATTTTAGTACCAGATTTTTCTCATAAAAGTTTCAAATTTTAGCGTCCCTGTTCTGCTCCCACTGAGCGGCGTGACCCACACATGCACTGTTTCTTTTACTTTATAACCCTACGTCTTCATTCTCTTTCTTCTCTTTGTCCGCATCTTTGAAGTTCCGTATCTCCAGTCAAGCATCACCCCCAGTACTGCCCCCCCCCCCCCTATTTTTGAAGATGTTTCATTCATTTTGATAACTGTTTCCCATTTCTTTAGACAGAGCCTCCAAAAACTTTTTATATATTTCTTAGCGCGCATGCGCTTACTATGTAGGTTTCCTAAATCTCAGGTTTCTCTCCCTCAGACTCAGCATGATCTTTTTGCGGATTTTTGCTCTCACTGATATGCTCGCAAATGAATGGCGATCATTGCCTTCTGTCATTCTATCCTTTTGCGTGTGGCTGGCGCAATCATTAATACATATTGGTCGGTCAGTATCCTCACTGCCTCTGCAACATAGATTGAGGGGATTCGACTCCTAGCATAAACTATGTTTTATCGCTCTTTGTCCTATGCTCTGCACTTTTTAATCAGGAAGTATGCCAACCTTGCTGAGATCTGCAATGCTGCGATAAAGACGTTATATCCTGCATGTACACCATTTGCTAATCATAGTGTTACGCAATGCGCGCGAATCTCTTCCTCTCGCTCATTCGTAGACAACGCGAGTCTCTTGCGCTCTTGGAGTTTTTTATTAGTCGTGACCGTCGCATTGCGCGATAACGTCTCTCTATCCTAGAGGCGATCTAACACTCCACTGCATGCATCGCGATCGTTCTCTCTGCTGACAAGTCTGTTCGCTACTAAACGCTATTGATGCGCAGAGGATTCCTTGTGATCGCTCTTTTATTAAGCTACTCTATCCCATTGAGAAATCAACCATCACACATATTCTACATCTCATACATCTCTTCAGTTTACACCTAAACTCGCAAGGAAAATTTGATCAGGCCAATTCAAGAGAATTCACTTCTATTCTGTCTTCAACTGTAACTGTAACTCGTCTTTGCTAGCCCGGGCATGGCATACTAGATTATCAGATGAGCTGCATGAGTTTTGCCCCACATTCTTTGCTAGCTGGCATTTATAAATTTAAACAAGAAAAACTTATATGAACTCTAGTTTTCATTACAAATGGTAACTGGCACACAGAGAAAGACACAGGACACTTTCGAGGGTTCACCTTCGTCAGCCACAGTTACCAAACATGTTCGTCTGGTCGCTGAATCAATGCGACAAGAAATAATCGATACGGTGAAAGAGCGAAACTACAGAGCACAGAGCAAAACAAACATGTACGGTTTACCATGAAAAAGGCGTCTACTGGACCCTTCATGTTTTTTTTTTGCATTAATCGATTAACCTTCATTACGGTCCAAAAAAAAGGAACATTGAATGATCATGAATTTATTCCAGATAGAATGAATGCACTACAAAAGACACAATATAGATTATGTAGGTTTTTAAAGTCTTACCTGAGGGCACTCACAATCTGCCCACGCCATATTCAGGATGCCAGTTCAGGGTCACATTTTGAGGGCATACCAACTCCCTAACGCAAGTGTTAGAGCAGCCTTGTTTTCAGCTTCTATAAGTAAATGAGATGAATATGTAGCTGATTATCGTCGATGAGATAATATGGCATATAATACTAACCCACTGCTGCGCGACCATTAGAGACGCTAGCCAAACATTTTTTTTAAATCCTTGGTTATCGAGTGTTAGCCGAACAATCAAGAGAGAGCTTGCCAAAGGTCTATTAGAACAAAGCGCCCCCCTAACCCCCCCCCCCCCCCCCCCCCCCCCCCCCCCCCCCCACCCCCCCCCCCCCCCCAGTATTTTCCCCATAAGCCCTGTTATTTCTTATTTGCACTAATGTCCACAATCGCTGGTAAATCAATTTAAGAACCACATGCACATCTGTGTTATTAGGACAAAATCGACTGTACATGGAATGATATAGATTAGGTCACATGAAATATTAAATTAAAATATGAGAATGCTAAAAAACAAATAAGCCACAAATCCTGAGTGCGCCTATAATTTCTTTTTTCTGAAACTGAAAATTAGTTTGAGACTACCATCGACCACTGTTGACATTGTCCCATGATGAAGTAATCAGCAGTCTACTATGCGAATACGTTGTCAGGGCCATCACACTGCTTGTTTCTGCGTCTTTCAAGCTCTTCTTAAAGAGACATTAAACATACCTGCCCATATTCATGACTCCAATAACCACTAGTACCACCTTGTTTTCCAAAGCAGCAAGCGTATCCCGAGTTATCTCTGAATCTTTCATAGTCGACACCCCAAATATCTGATTTTTAATTTCCCTTCTCAGGTAGATAAAATATAACAGATACACAGAGCAATTCCAAATTGAGAGCGATCCATAAAAGCCTAGAGAAATCAAAACCGGATGAATTTAAATGAATAAAAACAATGGCGAATCTTTTTATGTGAAGTAGCTTACTTTTTACTTTATTGTTTCTTCCACTAATGCCCACTGGTGAAAGTGCTAGATGTGGCAGCTGCCAGTCTTATGTGCGTTCTTTGGCCTAAGTTTCCTGTGGTGTCCAGTTCTTGGTGTCTACTGAGTTGAGCAATGTGTTAGATTCGTAGGTATCTATTTGTTGATGTTGATCTGTCTCCCATCTGCCTCCTTTGGATCTGTTACCCGTATGCCTGCCCATGAACTGTGTGCATTAATCTACGTGTTCGAGTTCTAGGTAATTTATCGGGCTTGCATCTCATCATACAACTCAAACCACTACATATTCTGTCTCTAGATGTACTTGATGCCTATATGCCTTGACATATCCTTAGCTAGCAATTCTTCTGATGGTCTACATTTTCTTACATCTCTGTCCTCCTCCAGTGCTAAACATATCTAATGGCTTTTCGTAAACCAAACCCTATAACTGTACACGCGTTTATCGTCGTAGAAAAAACCACACAACGCAATATATAAGACCACCATCCACCACAGCAGCGTCCTGCTCGAGAGAGAGAGCGGATCAAAAAGGAAAGAAAACCCTGTTCGGATCAGAAAGGCGTACGCGGAGAGCCCGAGAAATATCCTCTCTATCTCTGAGTGTCTCTGCGGTGACGACAATTTGCCGTTAAATGCACATTCCACAGAAAACTCGGATGTGCGCGCGAGCCATCAAAGGGCACAAATATTGCCCCAGCCTTCCGCTTGCTAACGAGCCGGCGACACGTACAAGCTAACCATCCTTATTCTCATGGTACAGAACACTGCAAGAAGACCAAGAAGTAGACATCCTCATCATGCATCATGATGTGCATTTCTTTATCTCCCTTTCCTGTGCTTTGCTCCCAGGGATATCAAGTCTGACTACGATGCATAGCGAAAGAGTTCTTGTAAGAATATGCTTTTGCGTAGTACGAGTAAGTTATTACTTAAGTTCTCCGTATACTAATATTCCTGAACTGCATTATTAGTGAGGTTGAGAGTCACGATCACTGCAGTCGCTTTTTGAGACACCATTTTGCTCTTTCAATTTCTTCTGTCAAATCATTCCATTCTTTCAGCTAAAAAGCTTCCCTGCTTATTTGACATTCCATACTCTCCAATCTGTATAACTGTGTTGTAAGTCTGATGACGATGTTTCAAC
Source organism: Oreohelix idahoensis (assembly GCA_024509875.1). NCBI lineage: Eukaryota > Metazoa > Mollusca > Gastropoda > Stylommatophora > Oreohelicidae > Oreohelix > Oreohelix idahoensis. The sequence goes on along the minus strand of JAMPIV010020203.1, from coordinate 9,453 downwards.
CACATATGTTAAGTAGGGCCACTTGGTCGTTATCCTGTCTAATCTTCCACAGTTTTCTGTCCTTTTTATTGTGCGATCTTTTATGTTTGTATCTTCCACTAGGTTGAGTAACAATGTATCTATGTTTTAGTTAATTTGTTTTTCATACTTTCCTAATCATTGAAGACTTTGGTTTATCTATCAAAAATTAACATCATTACAGTAGGTGTATTCTTCACTTTTCCTGTAGTTTTCCTTTAGTCTTCTGGGTTTGCTTTCTGATGTTATTTTTTGAGTCCCATATAAATGTTGAACAATAGTTTTGAGAGACAGTGTGCACCTCCATTGTGTCAAACTTTTGCTCGGTTCTAAGATACTTAATAACAGTTTCAGTTTTGTGCTTGTTTGTGTTCACCTTTGACCTTGCTGATCATTCCACACATAACCGTAATTTTCTTTTATTGCACATCGTCTGTCATATTTTCATTGTGCCACATTTCGCACGTTCCAGCATCTTCAATCGTTCCCCCTGTGCTTGTTTGAACAGTCGTTCCAATCCACACGTTGTTATATATTCCTATTCTCTTTAGGCAGTATCTCTCATAAGATCGGTCATTTACTTTCTTATATATAGTATATCTTGCCTGGTGATTTTCCTTCATTCTATAATTTTTTTACAGATTCGTAAATGAATGCCTATGTTGGTCTTTTACCTTCCTCTGCACTTTTTACTTAAGTTGTTAGCGTACTGTGTTTGGATCATAATATAACTGCCAGAAGGGCGCAGCCACGCTGGTGTTAATGCGTGAAAGTCTAAACCTCAAGGTTAACACTAGCGCAGGCGATCAGGCGTGATTCCCAGTTCGTTCCGAGGCGGCAGGAAATTTTTTGAATGAGTGTCGCCATGTCGCACCAGGATTTGCGACTGGCGATTGTACTCGAAGCCGCCTGGCGGAAGGGTGACCATCTGCAGAGAGTCGTTCTGCTCGTCGACCAGCGAACTAGCTGGCAGCCTCTCTGTCCTGAGCCCGAACACCCAGCTTCTTAATGGTGTGCCCTCCGAAGACGTGAGCCGAGATATACTGCGCCTGAAATGGCGAGTGGACGACACCTGTCCAAGTTGTACAGGGAAAAAATGAGGCTGAACAACTCACCATAAGAGAATATCAGTCGTCAGGCGTTATATAGATATCTAGACCGGCAGATTACTCGCCCGTTCGTTTCAAGTAATAGCGGACATACGTTAAAAAAAAAATATCTTAAAAAAATACCTAGGCCCAGATTAGGTCATGTAATCATATCACATGATATTGGCGGATGACTCTGCCGTATCTGTTACTGCTTTTCGTCCGCCTTTGAGTCCAAGTTTAAAATATATAACCCAATCTAGGACACCTGGTCAGTGTTTTAAACCATCTGTACCATGTTTTAATATGACTTTGACAGATGTTGGAAGAGCGGTTGTTGGTTGTTATTATTAGCTTGTGTTCACAATGCACAGTTGATTAGTTTTCTTCTCCATTCGGATGCATTCTCGTTCAAGGTGTCTGATGAAGAGATGCTTCAAAGCAGAAAAACATATCTCGTGACACTATTTTTCGGCCTTACTCTTCCGTGCGAAATCTAACCATCATGAACCAGATCATCTTTTCTCATTTCTACCCCACTGATAACATTAGACAGGCCACCCACAAATTTCCTTCCCTCTTCCTCACTGTGACAGCCCTGTCATTGCAGGAGGCAAAGACCTGTATCAATGTTGTTTTTCCACATTTTGCTAGCTGCATATGTATTAAGCCTCTCATGATAACATATTCTATTTTCCTATTCCTCATGTGGACTTTGCTTTCTCTGGGTGTACTAACGAATCCCATACCAACTGCTTGTGCTTTTTTCCTCCTTATCTACTCCCCTTATAACACTCCTCACTAGTACATAATTATCGCGTGGACCTCCTTTACACTGTGCCCCGCCCCCCTTCTTTTTTTTTCACTCAACTGCATGGTATTTGGATTTTTGTTTTCTTATTCATCAAGCTCATAGTTTCTGGTTCCTTGACACCTTCTTCACTAATATTCAATGTCGCCAATTTTTGATCGAATTTCAATTTTCATATACCCAATTAACATTTCCTGTCCCTAATTCCATTGACATCTAGTCCACTTACGCCTCCTCTTTTCTAGTCTTCTTAGCAATAAAGATATAATCAATTGTGGCTTGCTAGGCCAGTCACGGCAATGCCATATTCATTCCATTTGCCAACGACTTTTCAGGGTGTGACCCATACCTGGCCTTCATGACTACCACAGCAGGGTTCTTGTGGGATAACCCACACCACTCTTGATCTGGGCTCCAGCAATCCACTGTTTCATCCTGTTTCCACCTCCTACGACGTGGACGTGGGGCTGCGAATTTAGGAGGTTTTGTTATGGCATATTCCTTTGGATGGCAAGACGCTGGAGCTGGGTTGGCCATGTCCTCAGAAGAGACCCCGATGCCATCACAAAGAACAGCTATGCCATTGGACCCCTGAAGGAAAAATGAAAGAGAGGCCGACCAAAAACAACCTGGCGGAGGACTGTGGAGGCGTGAGATGTAAAGAATGGAACCAGAGTTGGGGCACTGTACGAAGGATCGGCCGCCGACCGACGCAAAGTGGAATCAATTTGTTGTTGCCCTACAAGACGCCACTAGCCCGTGATGGCCACTGACTAGCTTTGACGGTCGCGCGGCTAAGGATCAAAGAAGAAGAATGGAAGTATAAAAAAATAAAATGGGCCAACGTGATCAGTTAGTATTATTGCATCAGATCCAAAACCAAACATAAAAATCTTAAGGAAAAAGGAAACAACAACTGAGAACAAAAATATGACTTGTCTGAGACATGTAATCCATTTGCTGAAACGATCTGTCCTGGGACAGTCAAATGAGAAAGTCAAACGCCATCCATTTTAGATATGATAGAATTTATACACTTTAAAGTCCTGCCAAAATAATAATTAATACAGCAACACCAAACCATGAGAAAAGCATCCTGGTTTGTGTAAGAATGCAAAGTAGTGAACGAAAAAAACCAGAAAGAAAGTAAGTAATTTCTGAAATGATTAAAAACATTTTTTGAAAGAAAATGAAGAGAACAAGTTGATATTGCAAATCAACAGGCCTAAAGGAATCCACATAGCAATAGCACCCATCAGAGACCATAGCCTGCAAAAAATAAAAGAAACTAATTTAGCAAGTAACAACTGTGAGTGCACTGCAAAGACTATTAGAAAAGGCCCCCCTAACCTTATTTTCGTATGTTCTTTTTGCCATCTTTATTATGTTTTTGACATTATCATCCTATAAAAGTTCCTCGCGCTTGCTCTCCATGAGTTTACTTTACTTGTTGACTATAGTCTAAATTCTGGCATGGTATTCTCAACAAGGACTTGTTTGTTAATGAATGTCCATTTGTGTGTGTGCAAGCTGGGACATGGTCCAAACGATAGCACTCAAATGTTAGCCTGAATGCATTTTATACCACTGTCTTGTTTTTTTTTGTTTTTAATACTATCCATAATGAAATTCAGAAACTTTCCAGATAAACTCTCGAAGGGGGCAGAAAATTGAAAGACAAAGACGAGCTGAAGTACCTTGGAGTAACATTTGATCACCGGATCTATCGTATAAGCACCATGTTGATCACATCATACAGAAGTGCAAGAGAGGTCTCTCTGGCAGCGCAAGCCTAAAAAATAAATTATATAAATAAAAAACAGTAGCCCACATGTTTCTTGCACCTGGAGCAGAAGACATTGAGAGAGTTTACTATTTTCTCCTGCATCATCAGCTTTATTCATACCGGGTATACGCGGTTACGGCATGAAATACTCAACGCGTCACGAACACCAATGGTGAAAATGCACAAGAATGCATTAAAAATGAAGGGATGCGTAGAGTCTTGGGGAAGTATGTGAAGAATACACCCAATTGTTAACAATGAGGGACATGTGCTGTAAGTGCAGTCGATTAGGTCCAGAAATGTGATAGCTCCAGGCAAACAGCCTATATGGTTTGATAAACTTACAGAACTGCGAAACGTCACCCCCAGCACAGGAAGATAACTGACATCAAGGGAGCAAGAACTAAAGCGAGAGCGGATAGTAACATGGAGTGCGATGGCATAAGACAATTAAATGATCCGCCTTTATACATAAAGCGAGAAATGAACACTGCAATAAAATGGAAATCAAACAAGATTAAGATTGCATTGGAATTTGGCATCACAACATTAAGCTAGCCAGTATGACGTATAAGAGAGACGCATTTCGTCATGGTGATACAAACCAGTCGCGAATACAGGAAACACGTTAGGCATTCATACCCTTTTGATAGACTATTGCTGATGCGAGAAACACAGATCGCACCCTATGGGTTTGCCATGGAGTGCAATATGCAGGATAACTCTGGTCCAACAATAATAATATCCATTGAAGTCATTAAGCTTATTCAGTATTTTATGAACTAAATTCATAGAATAATGCAGGGTAAAATGGTTCAAAGTCTCGACGGGTTTTTTTTCTCCCACCAGAAAAACTGCCAAAAATTTTAGTTCTAATGTTCAGAAATTCTAAAAGAGTTTACAATCTAATGTCAGAAAGAGTTTAACTGATAATTTAAATCTATCATGAAGCCTGCACTGTTATAATATTCAACAGTTTATTTTTAACTTTAGTTTAACATACAGACAAAAAAAGCTTTGTAAATGTATCAAAAGTAATTTCTTAACAACAGAAACACTGATGAAAAGATTTCATTCTCCACAGAAGTATGGCACAAGTTTTTATGAGTGAAAAGGAATACAAAGGTTTACAAAAACAAAACATTCAACTTCCTCGACACAGCCTGAGGCATGAAAAAAAAGTTTAAGGTTGTTCTCCCTACGTAAAGTAAACTGATGCTGACAAAATCTCGGCATTACTTATCTCCATAGACTTTTTATACAGTTGTAAGGTGTAAGCGTAACCTTTGCTTGTCTCAACAACACGTACCCATCTGTGCCATAAAACTACTCTGCCCTTGTGTCCATACTGGGATTCAATAGATGCACTCATAAGGATAACAGTCAAAGCTTTCTGGAACGTCTGGTCTTGTTTCTACGACTCCTTCTGTCTCAAGGATCTTTGTTCCATTGCCTCTAACAACAATATCAAAGCAGTGTAAAGACACTGAGTTCACCACTTTGTTGTCAAGAAGCATGGATGCTAAAATAAATCAAGTGGAGAAGCGAAGTGCTGGAAATAAGCTTAGACTGAGAACTGGACAGTCTAAGTCATCAATTAGCCTTGCACGGAGTGCAAGCTTGAGCGGCAGCAATGGCACAGGGCTGGAGAACCTATCTTTAATCCACCTCTGATAACGCTTGCCAACAGGCCCTGATAATTCTGCTAGGAGAGATCAATTGCCTCCTGCGTGGTATAGCGTCCAGTGTATAGTTTCCTATCATGATGATGCCTGGAAATGAGGCCATTCTATACACAGAAGGAGGTATGGGTACTTCCAGATTGGAGAAATATCAGGATGGAAGCTTCTCTACTTACAGTAAAGGGCAAGCCTTACTTGGACAGTGGCACAACATACATTAACAATGAACCTCCAGCCCGGAGAATGGATTTAAGAGGGCAGCTTTAGCTGCGCTGGTATATCTAATTCATCCCTGTCTACTATGCGTAAGGAAACTACGTTCTAAAAAAAAAAAAAGTCGAGACCTTTTTACCAACCTGAAAATTATAAATGTGTCAAAGGGGCTAGGGGTCCAGGTTAGCCATTTTGTCATCGCTTGCAATTTAAAGTGGCGGTCAGCAAATTAAACTAGGAACCTAAGGCTCTTGGGACTATCCAGAAATGTATCTTTAAGCTTTGGCTCCTGGACTTGTTACTCTTCATTGACTCTTCTTTTGACTCTTGTTTGGCACAACTTTTTGCTAAAGGTTTTTTTGGCGTCAATATATTACAAACAGGTTCCAAAGACTGTTTTGGGGGAAGGGTTACTTTTCGATTACAGTCAATACGGAAATACCCCTAGTGTGTGGGTCGATGTCACTATAGTTACGTCACAAGTTTTTCTACATTGCTAAGTATCTATGAAATGCGAATGGTATAAGCTTTTAATTCAGGAAGTATTATTATATCTGTTGTACAGGTTTTTCAGGTCTCGATATCATTTCCTGTAGCTGTCCTAGAAGGTCTTTTAATATTAAAATGACGATAAGAGGTGCTAATGTTGAAAATTACGTCATTCAATAACTATGCCCGTAACTGAAATTAATATGAAAGGAAACAGTACTAAGCTACTAATGTGATACAATCATTACCCGGTTACACACACCATAAGGGTGGCTGTTTCAAAATTCCATTAACCCAGGGAAGTTAAATGTGATTGGAATCTCAATTCCATGCTTCGAAGAGATTCATAATCAGATGGCTACACGAATATGCTATGTAAAATCATATAACAAAGGCATCAAAACCTTCAGGAACTGGTTTGGATCTGCTGCCGTGGGCATGCCAGGGTAAGTTGCAATGAGAGAGACTGACAGACAGGCCCTTGAGAGCATCCAAATCAAAAGGAAAATTAAATATGAATTTGAGAGAGATTAACTAATACTAAAGGAGACAATTAAAAGATTGCCTGATAGAGAATAAGATCCTGCAAACCAGATGAATCTACAAGGCCTAAAGACTGCTGGATCGCGAGCTACGGCAAAATTGCCAAAACACAACATAACTGTGTACAAGCTGAAGATAAGACACGAAATACCCAAGCAACGGTAAAATAGACCTTTCCAAAGATAACATGTACGGATAAAAAACATAATGCGTAGGCTGCTGATAGTATCAATGATCGCCAGACGCGGGTCATCACCCTCCATAAAAATTGGACTTGCTAGACAGGAGGGGAACGCTCGGTCGGTACGGCGGATAAAAAAAGGAAAAAAATATGACTGGAAAGATTGCGTGAGACTAGAAAGGCTAAGGAGAGACGCAATTGGGGGGGAAACGGGAGAAAAACATCACGTTTCCCAAGGGGGGGGGTTGGGGGGGGGGGGGGGGGGGGGGAGGGGGGGATAAAGTAAGGAACGATCACTGTTTTCGACAGAAGGGACCTTGGATAATGTTTATGGTTACGACGCCACACAGTCATTTTATTGGTGCGCAGCGAGAGCTTTTTGCGCGATACGCAATGACCAAGACCAAGCCTTTGATTTGAATTCAGCGGCAGAACGCAGATGTTTGGAATATTACAAAAAATAAAAAGTATCTTTTTCGTAATATTAATGTTAGGAATATAAAAATTAGCGGCCATGTTAAGCAGCTGAAAACTAATATAACAAAAAGATAATATAGCTAATGACAAAAGACCACGAGCGACATGACCCATGGAATCTGAAAAGTGTCGAACACAATAATAAAACACGACCTTAAACGCAGGTTTTAAAATCTACAGACGGAAGCGAGAATAATATTGAAGCTGTGTTGTAAAGATAATGACAAAAGACAACAACAAGTGTTTTCACTGAGCAAAGCCGGAAAGACAAGTATGGAATAAAAAAACAAGTAGAGAGGACGTGGGGCGGCGCCTATGGGGGGGGGGGGGGGGGGGGGGGGGGGGGGGGTGGTGGAGGGGGGGTCACACAGACCAAACAAGATCTCACAAATCATAAAACTAGATGCAGTGAGTGTACTGAAAAAAAAAAAAAGAATAATGACTTTTAAGAAACATCCTTACGTCTGGACGCTAAACCTGAGACGCCACCTTGGCCAGGTCATACACACATCTACGTGATTCAGGGAAGGAAGTGGGACCATTCAACTGGGGAGCCAGTGTCGATGAATCGGAACTCAAAACTATTTACTATCTATAAACGAAACGGTGAAAATTATTTGGAGTGGAGAGAAAGGATGGTTCAAAAAATCAAGTTAGACTTAAAACTAGGAATCTATCATCTCTCATTGACAAAAGGCATCTAGCAGTCAGTAGAGGTGCTTTGCAGACGGAGAGTGAGACTAAAAGTAATATTGATAAACTCACATCCATCCTTTGAATGAACAGTGAAGCACTGAAATCTGACTGTTTAAGGGTAGAGGAAATTTTAATTTTGCCACATAAACCTAGCAGTGATACACATGGGCCACATAAGACCGAATCAGGTGCTTAGAGCTCCCCGACATCATTTTACGCCAGGCGCTCAGACGCGCAAGTGGGGCCATTCCTCAATAGTTGTTCGATGATAGACACAGTATTTTAAAGTGTGGTGATTTCCAAATGAAAGAAAGTGAAATAAGTTCAGGGACGCCATACTATAGCCAGCAGCTCAGCTGAGTTTTGCTAGCATTTCTGTGTTCTTTATTCATAATCTGGTAAGATTGAAATTATTTCTTTGTATATTTTGAATATTGTTTTAATGTTCGAGTGATTTGATACTGCCATATCGAAATCTAGCCTTACAAACAAGTAGGGATTTGCTCTAGACCCCCCCGCCCAAGTCAGGGTCTAGGGACCAACAATATACATAAACTCCAGCAAGGGTTAGGAAAGACAGATCAAGTGTTGAGAATAATGAAACATATTACCTATCCACTTTTAGGGAAGGAAACTAATAAATATTTTTCAGAATCTATAGTCTGGGAGGATCTTAACTGATGTAAAACCACCATGGTAAATGTGCTGTTTGGTCAGAGAGATCTGACCTGTCTGTATGATGTGGTTGTTGTGTCCGTGTTGTGTCCAGACGTGGGTAGAGAATAGAATTTTGACACATAGCCAATACTTTGATTGCAGAGCTGTGAGTTTCAGTTGTCAACAAGGCGGTGTCCATTCAGTTGGTGATTTTACTCGAGTGTATCTGTGCAGTACGTTGTGACAGAGACCACTATTATTGCCCGCCAGCACGGAGAGGTGGGACCACCAGATTTCAGCACCAGAGCTACATATGCAAGTTGAGTGAGCCTCTGGTCTGCTGGAAGTTCACCAACGCCTTTTAGTTACTAATACCCCATAAAATTCCTGTAATTTACTGGACACTGTGTAGTCAATATAGACAGGTGTGATGAGGCCACCCCAACAGCACAAGCATTAACTATCCTCCCAAGTAGATGACTACTAGAACATTTTAATAAAACTAACTAGTCTAGTACTTATATATGTAGATGTGGGGGGGGGCACTCTTGCATTTATTATGTAACATTCCATGCATTTCTTTCATAATTTTTAAATCCTTTTTTAAAAAAAAAAAGTTCTGGTCAACATAAAACTTGATCCAGAACAAATAAATGTAATATAATTCTATCAAAAATTTTACACTCTTGAGTTAGTTCAGTGTATTATAATATTTGTTAAATATTATTAGTCTGCTTAAATATCTGTGGGTGTATCTATAACTATCACACCACATTACATATCATTACCCTAGACATTTTACATAGCTACAT
>JAMPIV010020202.1:0-22667 GCA_024509875.1 Oreohelix idahoensis | reverse complement strand
AATAGGTGGACTCGCGCTAAACCCCGCGCGCGCTCTCCTTTCTCGCCGCTGGTTTCGCCCCTGTCATTTGCAGAAATCTTTTCGGGCGGGTCATTTTCGAACCGCATCTAGATGGCCTTCTTAAGCATGTTCGTAATCATGTTGGTTCGGTGGTCCCAGCGTTAGTGTATTTACGTCATAAGCATTTCGCTCTTTTAGTGAGCGTTCGAGAGTTTACGTGCCCAGCGTGGGAACTCTCTATCCAACCAGGAAACAAATTTGCGAACCTTACCGAATTTTATAGGTAGCTGTCAATTTTTTCGTTAGGTCTTTCAGGAAAAGGACTCTTAAAGCAAAAGACTTCGCAGTTAATTGGGCAGAATTGAGTGCTGGAGAGATCATTGTTTTGACGAATTGTGGCCGGACGAAGACGGCTCTCCATTAATTTGAAAGAAGAGGCACTCCGACTCTCTAAAGCCTTGAGCGCTAATTTCATGCTGACCTTTTCTTGTCTCTCTCTCCATTTCCCTGCTGGGAGTCACTCAGGCCTCAATTTTCTTCTGCTCCAAATTGGACGATCGTCGCGCTTTTTTTTTCTTCCTAGCTTCTGCCCTCTCTTCCTCGCGGTTCTACCTTAGCAGTTCCTGGTTGATAACAGATTCGCGGCTTCTGTGTCTCATCCAGATGTGTCTTTCGCATCAGTCTCAAAATGGATCTTAATCCCAATTCTCTCAGTCCATTGTCAAAGAACTGGGATGCTTCTAAGACTAGCGGAATAGTAAGATGGGAACAGAAGGGGAAAAACTCAAAGCCGTACGAGAAAACCAAAGTAAAAAATTTACTGATGACCCTCGTGTTTATTTTTGTTAAATACTATCGCCGCTATTATTGTCACTTAAGACTCGTACGCAAGCAAACTTATGCCAATTAAATGGGTAAAGTTACACTAGCAAAGAATCTACTCTTACTAACAGTAGAGAAAATTTGATATTAAACAATTTAAAAGGAAAAAAAAAATTCCCAGAAAATGTTAAATTCTCTAACAACACAAACTCCGTCCCTGAAGACAATTTTGTGATGGAGTACGTAGACAATCCGTTTAACTTACTTATTTTTAAAAATCAGATACAATTCCGTCTTTAGCTTAGCTCAACTCAAACGCCTTCATAACTTTAGTGATTATAAAACAATCCACGCAGTCCAGCAATTATATAGCTAAAAATTTTCAATTCACTCTGCCAAGAGAATACAACTGTGACCCAATTTTTATTATCACTAAATCTGCCTGTTCATGTGGAAAACCAAACCCCCTGTCTTAATTATTGTGTGGTTGGCCCAAACAAATTCTGAACGGCTTGGTCTAGGGGAAGTAACACTTTTAAAGATTATACCCTCCTTCACCAAGACAATCAACCCACCACTCTATTTTAACTAAAAAGTTCAGAATCTCGGGACGAGATAACCATATATTGTCGTAATTTTTTTATCTGAGAGGGTGCTGATGAATATTGGTCCCTTTAGAGTGTAAAGTGATATTGAAGGCTCTGTGAGAATAAGGATTTGGGAGAATGAGGTAGTAGATTCACAAGCGCTGGGAAGGAGCAAGGACAGTCTCTTATTACGACAATATCTGTTTTCTCACAGACTACTCCTATCTCTCTTCTGCACAATTCAATTGTTTGTCAGTTCCAGTCGCTCAACGCGCTCACCGATTTGGGTGATTCTGTCGGTCATCGTACATGAATACATACCTACCACGATGGAAATGTTTGGTGTTTTAGGCCAAACCGACAACCAACACAAGTAAAATGATTAATACACTTTGTATTATCATAAAAGGAAATCACACATAATTGTACATTTACAGTCACAAAATCAAAGGTTACAGAATACAAAATTAACAAGGAAGAGGGGGGTTTTTGAGGAAAAATATCCATCCACGTTCCCGTTTTATATTTACTAACAGACAAAACCCGGTCCCAAAGACAAGAAAGGGGTGGGGGCGGTGATCAGAGATAGGCAATTTACCCCACTGGTAAATTTATTACTCTGAGGCAAGGGGTTTCTGTAAATAGGGGGGTGGCAGAAAAAGGGCTGGGGGGGGTGTATTTAGTTGAGCGATTATTAGGGTTTCTTGGTTTTTTTGTTGTGTAAAGCTAGGGTTCTCAATTGTCTCCCTTTAAAATCAACTCAAATTTTACGGGAGGGGGAAAGGAACAACCAAGTTACCGATCCCCATAGGAGAATATAATGCCCCTTAGTACAAGGGTCGAACTAATTAAAATGGGTAAATAAAAGATAAAAATCTCCTATCATTCAAAAAACACGACTAGGGCTGGCCATCCCTCACTAAACACACACGCAGACTTACGAATGGTGAATTTGGCACTTCATAGGAAATACATCACAAAAAAACAGCACTAAAAACCTTGGCTTAGGTAAATGTATTTTTCTTCGTGTACAGCCCAGATTAGGGGGTATGAAAAAGTTCATATGTTACTGGAGTTATCGAATTGAGTTTGGCAGAACTCTGTATATAATTAATAATTGCTGGGATGCAGGTTGAATGATCGTTCTGAATGAAAGATAATCAAAACAAGAAATGCATTACAAATCATATTATAATCTGACGCGATAAATTACAGTTAGCCTATTTACTTATTAGCGTCGTCAATTAACAAATCAGGAAAACTTCCCGTGAGTTAAAAACAATTAAAAGCACATCTATCTATACAGAACTAAACTGTATTAAAGTTATAATTCTCTTTAACGTCTGCAAAATAAATTTACGCGTCAATTGTATTAGGAAATACTTTTAGCTGTAACATTAGTTTGCACTAGAACTTTGAAAATGGGTTTATTTAATAAGGTTAAATTTACACCACAATCCATTGAAATCAATTGAAATAACTCGACCACTGATCACTCGAAGCTAATGTATAAATTACCGTCTGCACAGAAAGAATACACTCCAATAGTCACGAAGGTAGATGAAATCCAGCAGGAATCCGACTATGCTAGTGCAACTAGGATTCTGTCAGAGCGAACGATAAAATGCAGTTTCTCGGAGTTCTCTATTTATACTTATCGAATGTAACTTGAATAGGGCGTGTTAAATTTTCGCACCTTTCTTGAACTTGAGCAAAATCCGGGGTACCTCGCCGATGTGTTAATCGCTGCAATTCCTTCGTTTTCCCCGGTCTACCGATTTCCTTCCGTCTCAGGCTTGCTTGCATGAGGGTGTGAAAAGTTTCCGAGAAGCTACTCTGTGAGCTGCGAGTTCCCTGTTTCTTTAGATCGTGTGCCGCTCCACGTTGAATTCTGAAGATCAGCCTGTTCTTTGATGGTACCGCTGTTCTGAGAGCTTTGGCAACTCCCACCAGGCGGGGTGACAGCCAGGTAAGAAGATGATCTGCTGTTAATTGCTCTAGCAACAGGAGTGAGTCTGTGGCCCGTCCTCTTGGGCCGGCGTTAAGGAAAAGATTGCTATAAATCGTTCTCAGAAATGGTTGTGGGCGGGATTTAATCTCCCATCAAAGGCCATGCGATCTCAAACGTTCACTTAAGATAGCAGGCTACATATTAATGATCCAGCGTGTAAGGTTCTCGTAGTAATGCTGCGTGCCGGTAAAAGTTACAACAGATGATCAGGGGTTCTAAAGTTATGAGAGGCCAATATTCTGTTATCATCCATCGAGTCAGGGAAATTCATTTGTCATACTTAGACGTACGTCACAAGTCACAGAGAAGGAAATGTCAAAATTGTCCTCTTTTCACACAACATGCCTAAGAAAAATTCACCGAATCTTTTGGCCGAATACCATCACCAACCAAGATCTGCTTACTCGTAGCAAGCAAGAGGACATGCACACCATCATAGCTGGCAGACGCTGGAGCTGGGTTGGTCATGTCCTCAGAAGAGACCCCGATGCCATCACAAGAACAGCTATGCTTTGGACCCCTGAAGGAAAGCGAAAGAGAGGCCGACCAAAAACAACTTGGCGGAGGACTGTGGAGGCTGAGATGCAAAAAATGAACCAGAGTTGGGGCACTGTACGAAGGATGGCCACCGACCGTGCAAAGTGGAATCAATTTGTTGTTGCCCTACAAGACGCCACTAGGCGTGACGGCCACTGACTGCTTTGACGGTCGGTGGTTAAGGATCGAAGAAGAAGAAGAAGCAATTGATGGCATTACTGTCTAATAAAATAAAATTAACTCCCTGAAGAAAAACTTACTTTACCGTGCTAAGATCTATTACAAAACGAACTATCTACGACGCTAATTAAATTATAGACATTAGACACACGCGCTAAAATCTTATGCGCCGTTATTTATCATAGAAAAAACTGATGCATCAACGCACGCTATGAGTCAACGCGTCGCGTCGCTTTGGGCCGACCTTTGACCAATTATAGTTCTGCGCATAAATTAAATCTGACCTCAGCCACTGATATCGTAACCTAACTTATGACTCTTGTTTATCAAGCCAATCGCGAAGTAATTTCTGCTCCTGCGCAAAGCATTCCATAACATTAGATAATATTACTGACCGTTCTAGTTACCCAAATAAATTTGATTGGTTATAGCGTTGAACCTGAGTCGTGCTCCCCCATACTTCTCTACAATTAAACCGGGTAGGTGCCGGGGTTTCTGATTATACGTCTGAAAAATTTAACCCTTCCTAATAATTATGAACTCAGACGCCTAACGAAATACATGAACGAATTAATACAGAGAGAAGAAGACTGTGGCGAATTGAAAATAAAAACCACAGTAACTCCTCATAATGGAACGCAAATAATTACAGAGAGAAGAAGACTGGGGCCAGTTGAAAATAAAAATCACAGTAACGCATCACACACTAGTATTCGTGATAAGTGGACTATCCAGCAGATGGAAGCAAATTGTTGCTTTTTATTACTCAGGAAGGTCAACTAAAGGCCATGTTTACAAACCCATTATTCTGGAAATAATACATAAAGCTGCTGCAATTGGTCTGCATGTGGTAACTGTAACAAGTGACATGGGAAGTGCAAACAGAGCAATGTGGGCCAGCTTTGGTGTTTGTGCTTCCAGAAACAAAATTGTGAAAAAAATTGCACATTCAGAGCAACCAAACAAGTGGCTATATTTCCTAGCTGACACACCTTATTTGATCAAAAATGTTGTCTGCATTTATCTCTAGCCATGATTTCAGATTATCTGAGGAGATGTGTCTTTTGTTAAATGTGCCTTCTAACATTGCATTGATACCAGCAAGATGTCAGACCCTTTCATGATCGCTCAATTCACTGCGACCTTCGAGAAAGTGCTCAGTAGCCCTCAGCATGGTGATACTATTACAGAGAACTGGGAGCATCTACGGAACACCATTCAAAGTACTGCACTTGCCACCTTTGGTAAGAAAACAGCAAAGTCAAATGACTGGTTTGATGCTTCATCAGATGTGATGGCACCTGTCATTGAAGCTAAGCGCAGTGCTATGAATGAATACAAACGTTCACCGAGTGCCAGAACCCTACAGATCCTGAGGGCTACGAGAAGCAAAGTTCAACAAACTGCTCGACGCTGTGCAAATGACTACTGGCTCCAGCTCAGTGAGAGCATCCAGATCGCAGCGCAAACAGGCAACATTAGACAAATGTATGACGGTATAAAGAAAGCACTTGGCCCCCATAAAAGTAAGACGGCACCGTTAAAAACCATCAGCGGAGAGAAGCTAACCGATAAGGGTAAGCAGATGGAGAGGTGGGTCGAGCACTACTCTGAGCTTTACGCTAGAGACAATACCGTTACGCCTGTAGCCCTTGATGGTGTCAACAGTCTGCCAACTATGGAGGAGCTGGATGCCGAACCAACATTAGAGGAACTCAGCAAGGCCATTGATAGCTTGGCCTCTGGCAAAGCACCAGGCAGTGATGGGATTCCTCCTGATTTAATCAAATGCTGTAAGAGCACGCTATTACATCCCCTGCATAGGATGCTGTGCCAGTGCTGGGAAGAGACAACTATTCCTCAAGACATGCGAGATGCCAAGATTGTAACACTGTATAAAAATAAAGGAGACAGAAGTGATTGCAATAACTACAGAGGCATCTCTCTTCTTAGTATTGTTGGTAAGGTTTTTGCCAAAGTCATCTTAATGCGACTACACAAGTTAGCTGAGCGCATATATCCAGAGTCACAGTGTGGATTCCGAGCTGGCAGATCAACAACAGACATGATCTTCTCTCTCCGCCAGCTTCAGGAAAAATCAAGAGAGCAAAAAAGACCATTATATATCGCCTTTATAGACCTCACAAAAGCATTCGACCTGGTTAGTAGGGATGGACTCTTTAAAATCCTCCTGAAAATAGGCTGCCCTTCTAAAATGCTGGAAATGATAAAGTCATTCCATGACGGCATGAAGGGAACAGTCCAATATGCTGGAAGCACGTCACAGCCCTTTGATATACGAAGTGGCGTTAAACAAGGCTGTGTTCTGGCTCCGACCCTCTTCGGAATCTTCTTTGCCTTACTCTTGAAACATGCATTCAGAGATGCAACTGAAGGAATATGCCTTCACACTAGGTCAGATGGCCGTCTGTTTAATCTTTCAAGGCTGAAGGCAAAAACAAAAATCAGAAGGGTCACTATAAGATACTTGTTGTTCGCTGACGATGCTGCAGTCGTCACTCAAAGCCAACAGGAGCTTCAGAGCTTGATGAATTGCTTCACTAAAGCATGCACTGGGACGACCTATGGCAAGAAAGAAGGCCTCAATACCTTCCATTTTGCGGTTCCTACGCCGCATGGCATGAAAGATGGTCGCATCCCTTCAAAAGTATCTTCTACGCGACAATTAAGCAGATGGCAAAAAGATATCTTTACGAAATTAGCAGATGGCATGGGAACAGGTTGGGACCCACAGCTGTGGTTCAAAGATGTGTGCAAGAGAGATATGAGGGCACTGGACATGGATCCAGCAATATGGGAGGATGAAGCTGCCGATCGCACTAAGTGGCGATGCTATTTACGGCGCCACCTCAGATTGGGCGAAGAGAGGCTCACACAAGAAGCAGAGGTGAGGAGAAAACGTCGAAAGGAGCACCAGGAAAATAAGCAGCTGAGGGCTGTCACCTCAGGGGCGCATTCCCATAGTCAGTTATGACTGAAGGGGCTATTATTATTATTATTATAACATTGCAAATATACTGCCTGTTAGGGAACTGGCTGACGTTCAAAGGAACAGCACCCTGAAACTAGCTCCACACCTTACTGATGATATACTCTGCCCTGGACATTTTGATAAGATGAAGGTGTCACAGGCACTTCACTTTTTCAGTATATCTGTCAGTGCAGTGGTTTAATTTAATGTCAAGTCGCAGTCGTGTCATGGCTCTGACTAAGCAGCTTCCAGATAGGTATGCAAATGCTGTTGAAATGTTACGATGTTTTGATTCGAATGTTTACAACGCTTTCAGTTGGAAAGCAGGGAGCATGGAAACCATTTCAAACAGGCATCCTTTTGTCCACCACATCTGTGCTTGAACTTGCAGAGGACATGTTGAGTGGAAATTTCAGTTGCTTGCTGACATCGCGTGCGAGTCAAGACTGCCTGCAGATTTTTTTTAGCTCCATGAGATTAAATAATGCAGTGCCAACTCCTCTTGAATTCACACAAAGATTGAGAACTATCTGCTTGTCACAATTCCTCATGACTACACGTGGAAGTAGTTACGACAAAGATGATAATGACTTTTTGCTTGATTGCACTGATATGAATACAACCACAGTTACACACACCGAGCAGCATGTTGATTTGTCAGATGTAGAAATAGAAATAGAAAGCACAGCTGAGGTCCATGCAATTCATTATTTAAGTGGCTACTGTGTGAACAATGTATTAAAGCAACATACTGCCTGTCATTTCTGCATTGCAGCTATCACTGCCAATCAGTGTGCAACAATTACTGACATTTCACGACTAACAGAACATAAAGAGTATATTCCAGGCTCACTTGTCTTTGCCAGTGACACAGTAGTAAACCTGATATTAAGAACTGAACAACTAATCCGTCAGCATGAGCATAGATTTGCAACCATGAAAAACATTGCAACTTTACTTTTGGATATGGCATTATAGGAAACAGCTGAATGCACACTGAGCAACTGTCATGATATTAAACAAACGCTATTAGCAAAGTATATAAGTGTCAGAATTCACATTTACTGCAGAAATAAAAACAATGGTCTTAAACAGCATGCTCGAGCACCAATGAGCAGTAAAAGCCATTGCAGGAAATCTCTGGTCCAAAATATGTAATTAGATTCTGTTAAAACTATCTGTACATTGTCGCATTTTTAATGAAAACATAAACTGGTGTGATCATCTGGATCTAGTAAAACTGTCAGTGTCTACAACAGTCATTCACCAGTTTCCACATTTCAAACTAGGTAAATAGTTCAATTCGAAGGGAGTATATTTTGCTAAGTGTTGCAATTCTAACGGAATATTTGTTGCTACATAGTGGAATTCTAACGGAATATAAAATTCAACGGAGTATGTGTTAACAATTCGCGCTTCTGATTCTATTCAATAAACCGGTAAGTAAACCAGTTTTCTTCTTTTTGTTTTGTTAGTTGAAATGCAAAGAATAGTATAGATATGTGCTACTGTATTTGCATCTAATTTTATTTCAAATTATTAGTTAACCTAAACGAAAATGCAAATTGGGTCTGAAACTCGCGATTGGGTCCATTTTCATGCAATACGGGTACAGCCAAAAATGGCGGCCAAATTTTAGTTCGCGTAACTCACTATATAAAGTGGCTCTAGATCTAGACCATCGTCTTCCAGTTCCCTGTGCTGGATTGCTCTGTTTCTGCCTGGTGCTGTCCTGTGGTTGTTGTGCCGTTTTTTGTGTTGTGTTGTTCGTTGCTTGCACATCCGTGAAGAGACGATCTGTTTGACGGGGGCAATTATTGTGGCCGGGCTTCCTGGCAGGGTTAATTACTGCCTGGGAGCTTTGATGCCTTTCTGCAAAGGTTACCGCCTGTTTAACAGTTTCGATCCCATGTTCCGCCAGGAACCGTCTCATGTCTTGGGTGAGTGAGTCTCTCAAATGCTCCACAACAATCATCTCCTGCAGCCCTTCGTAGAATTCATCGATGGGGCTAAGGCATCCCCATTTCTCCAGGTACGTCTCTAGCCTGGTAGCGAATTGCCTAAACGATTTGTGTGTTAGTCGTTTGGCCTCACAAAACTTTCTGCGAAACGTATCAGCGTTAAGCAAGAAAAGCTGGAGCAAAGCTTTCTTCAGCATTCAGTAGTGGTTCGGTTCCTCTGTCAGCATCTTCAGAAACACGTCATAAGCTGATTCCCCCAGACTCTGTGATAGCTTCATGTTGTATTTCTCACTTTCTAGACCATAGACAGCCGCCAGAGACTCAAATCTAGACAAATAGACGTAAATTTCTTCTGAGGCCTCTGAATAAACACCTAGCTGGAAAGCGGTCGCACTAGGCACCGCAGCATGAGAGATGTTTCCACTATCGCTGCCTTGAGAACTTCCAGAGCCGCTAGCACTGGAACTAGATTATGTTCTCCTTCCTTCATTTTGTAGTTCTTTCAATCTGATTCGTACTCCTTCTTTCCTGCTCTTTCGGCCTGTTCCTTTTCGAATGCATCTCTCTCCTTTTCTCGGCTTCATATTTCCTTTGCCTTTCCTTTTATTCTGCCTGTGCCTTTTTATGTTCGCTGGCCAGTTTTCTCTCCTCGTGTCTCGCTTCGTTCTCTGTCCTCTTCTTGTCTTTTTCTGCCCTCTCCTTATCTGTTTCTACAGACTTACCGACATACTGAACTTAATTTTGGTCAAGGAATGCTAAATCTGTGCCCAAATTTAGATAAAAGATGTGAAGATTTTGAGACTCGACCATTCTGAGCAAGAAGTCTGTTTACAAAGCTGCACAAAAATTCAATTGCTATTTAACTAGTAAAACTTTCAATCACAACACCAAATTAAGCCACATCAAATGAACTCTTATTTCACCTTAAACTTTTTAACAGAAAATTTGGTTTTTTCCAATTATTCAGTTATTCTCTGTAAAATATTTTTCTGTTACTAATAAATGCACCGTATGCTCAGATTTATAAAAAAAACTCTGACAATATTATTTCAGTAAGTCTGAAATTTATGTCAGTCAAGTCTAGGGGAATTAACTAGACAGGTTCTTTTTTCCAGGACGAGGTCTACAATTGAGATTTATCACACTTATGTGACCGAGTTCAATTTCATAACACAAGACCACAATTGTCACGGGATTTCTCCCCTTGCTCTGCAGCGATGGTCCAACAGTGGCCAAACTTCAGAGTATCTACTGATGGTCTTCAAAGGTATCTACCTTTAGTTAAAAATTACTCTTGGCAGAGATGTGAATTGAAGAATTGTGCTTCAATTCTACTCAGCCTCAAAGGAATTTAAGAAATCAAGTACTACTGCTGATAGGATCCAGGCTGTATCGACTTTCTTTCTTCCCAGACCTTCTATGAGGAGAAAGAATTTTCTCTTTCTGATGAGCCCCCAACTGATTTAATCAGTAAAATATTATTTCAATAGCTCTGTTTATATGTATTTAAAATGACTGAGACATACGGGTGCAGTTAACTCAAAATGATTAAATCAACTATAAATTTGTATATTTAGAGATAACAAATTTAATAATCAATTGTAGTTAACAATATAAAATAAATAGGGGGTGGTGAAATATTAAATATTTATTTTAAAACTCATCACAGGTGATTTTGTTGAACTGTCTAGGGAATTTAGTTATTAGAGTTCACATGACAACTTTAAGTGGGTACTTAGCTGCCAGTAAGATGTCGGCTGGCTTTTGCTCCAGCCGATGGCTCTTCCTTGCAGGTTGTAGACTGGTTCTTTTCATCACTGGTCAAGTCTGGTGGCCGCAACACGTACCTCGTAGTATGGTGGGGTCATTACGAGGCTGGCTTAGTGTCTTCTAGACGCGTCTCAAGTTGGCGTCTAGCTTTGACTGAAGGCCACTTATACCACACACATGTTCCACAGATAGTACCACCACCTGGTACCACTGACTAGTACCATGGAATAAGAGAGAAACAAATACCCTCCTGAGTATTGAGTTTCCTGGCAGGAAAATCAGGTGTTCTCCCTTCCCCCCTCCCCTTTTCATTCTACCATCCCATCTGCCTCAGAACTTACCCTCTCTGAGCATTAATGTTAATCCCTGTGAGCGGAAAACACCCATTGCATTTATATTGAACATGTTTACATATACACGTACACTGGTTGAAAAGGTTAATATAATAATTATTTACATAATTTCTGTCATCATCCACTCTCCGCTCCATATGGAACTTGGGACTATCTCTGCTTTTGGTTCTCTATGAGAAACCCGCATGAGCAGTCACAAGCTCTTGCAGTGGCGGCTCATGAAACCATCATTCTATATGCTGAGAGTACCAGTCTTGTATGAACTTGGACATCCACTAGTAATTTTCACATTTAGTTACTATTGCAAAACAAAATGTACAACGTACCCGAAATACCTTTGGGGATACAGACGTTTGGCTCAGAGAAATAGTTTCAGCAACTTGGTTCAGATGCCTCTTACACGTGGTCTGGGGTATTAATTCGCAATAGAGTCTCACTATGGCTTAGTGTTCAGGTTCCTAGGATCCCGAGCTTTCTGTATTAATAAAGTAGAGTTTTCTTGCGGCGTAAGTCCACAAGATGCTCAGATATGTTGTACTGTCCTTTAAAGTAGAATTTTGATTCTATTTCCTATTCTGGCTTGTCTGACTGTCTTCTTGACGAATTGAATTTATCAGTGCCGTAGACTAAAGAGGCGTTTGATTATAAGGCAACATTCGGCCCATACATCCACATTGCTTCTGTATGACAAGGCTCCAATCAGAAATGTTGTATTTTAACATCGCAAATGCCAAAATGGCATTCAATTTGCGTATATTGGTAGGGGTATATCCCCACTACCCTCTCATGGAAAATTCCTGTGTGACACATAAGATGTGATTTTTTCAAGTCACTTCCCATATAAGGTATTCCCTCTTCCGCTTATATCGATAACGTTTACAACCCACCCCTTCCTAGACCTATCACTGACAATATCGTTCAAGATTGACAACTTATCGTAACTATTGCCTACAACCAATCTTCCGTGAAATTATTAAATCTTTAACCTGGTCCAAATTCCATGAGTTATCTTAAGTGCGTGTCTATAATCTATCATCAGATTGATATTGTCCGACACTATCAAGCAACAACCCGGCCAGATAGAAAACATTATCACCGATAAGACAACTGAACATGGCCACCCCAGCAATTTTTACGTATGAATCGAGCGCTCTCATTCAATGTCTGGTCGGAAATGCGTTTCGCGTTCGTAAACAACATTTTACTCTACAGATCCTTGAGTCAATATGGGTTAAAACAAAAGTTAGTGATTGTCACGGGTTGCATCCCCTTAGCTCTGCTGTAGTGGTCCAACAGTGGCAAAAACTCAAGAGTAAATATTGTGGGTCTTCACATGTGTCTACCTTCGCACAAGATTACTCTTGGCAGAGTTGTAGGTAGAAGGATAATGATGATTCTACCTCAAGGGAGTAATCACAAGATATTCAGAAAAGCGAGAACAATGCTTCATGAGGCTGAGCAAATGTTAACTCTAGTATCTGCCGTCAACTTTTGTGATGGATAGGGTTTTCTTATAATTCGTTAGCTCGTTCAGGCCCCCAGCTGAGTTACGTCAGCGAAATTCCTCTTATTATTATATAGCTCTTTTTAAGTGTATTTAAGAAATTGTCTGAGACATACGGATGTAGTACATTCAAAATGATTAAATCAACTTTAGGTTTGTCTTTATATAAGCAACAAATTTAATAATCAATTATAGTTAACAGTTTAAAAAACAAATATTTCTTTAACAAACAATAATTATCATCGAGTGATGTTGTATTGGTTAAGAGTTTACTTGGCAGCTTTTATGTTTCTACTTAGCTGCCAATGAGGTTCTGCTCTAGCTGATGTTTGGTTCTTTGCAGATAGATGACTGGTTCACTCTCATCACTGGCCAAGATTAAGAGTCGTTGCACATTCCAAGTAGTATCAGGGAGTAACTAAAAAGCTGGTCCCACCTCTCTAAGATCAATCTGATGATAGTGTCTAGCATCAACTAAAGGCCACTTATACCTTCACTTGTTCCAGAGATAGTAGCCTCAGTTGGTACCATCGACTAGTGTCACAAAGGAAGAGAACACATACCTTCTTGAGTATTGCGTTTTCTTGACATATTATTGTGCCTGTGACGACACGTCTGTATGTGTCCTTTTGTGTGATCTCTCACAACTTCAGCCCTCCGGCGGTATCCTTTCTTTTTTTCATTTTTCTCACTCGTCGCTTTTATTTGGCATAAATCATGCCTTTTCATTTGTATTTTCACTATTTTACTCTTTATGCTGGACATAGCTTAGTGAAGTCTCTAACACGCCACTCCCTATGGCAGTATTTGCTACGGGAGTAATGCGTATCTTATTGTTTCACACTCCACTCCCTGACTGTTGTTATGATTCGCCAGGTTTGGTGACCCAGCCAGCGATAATATTTTATCGCCTAATCTGTCTGACTGCCTGTGGAAACCGGGCGGTCAAACATTTGACACCATTGGAAAGCTGTTGATCATGTTGACACAAGCCGATATGTGATACGATGAAAGAAATCAATATGGTTTGAGCAGACATCTGTCTGGCGGAGGCACGCAGATAAAGGTGATAAACAGAGGTGCGCTGGAAGTCTTAGGTAACGATATGACATCACTGTGTAAGAGGCCACGCGTGTATATAAAATTTAATATTTTCAAATACGCGTGGGATGAGTAATGATAAACTTCGCCACCCAAACGGTGCTAGATAGATTGGTTTGCCAGAATCTATTATGATTTGATTGGAATTTTCGGGATTTGAAACTAAGGATTGTGATACACAATCTAACTAACTTGGAGTCACATCACACAGACATACTGCATCGCAGCGGCAATTAAACACCTCCTACAAGCCAGTGGAAAGAGGAAAGGACTTATCGTTCCACAACTATAAGTACCAGATCGAGTATTGGGCAACTTTGGAAGTACAAGTAAACCCGCAATTTTAATACAAGACTGGAAACTTGGGAATTTTATCACAAGGAGTCATAAGAGAAATTATAGATTTCCAGACCAAGTGTTTCACCCGTCATAAGAGGAATTATATATTTCCAGACCAAGTGTCTCACCCGTTATAAGAGGAATTATAGATTTCCAGACCAAGTGTTTCACCCATGATAAGAGGAATTATAGATTTCCAGACCAAGTGTCTCACCCGTCATAAGAGGAATTATAGATTTCCAGACCAAGTGTTTCACCCGTCATAAGAGGAATTATAGATTTCCAGACCAAGTGTTTCACCCATGATAAGAGGAATTATAGATTTCCAGACCAAGTGTCTCACCCGTTATAAGAGGAATTATAGATTTCCAGACCAAGTGTTTCACCCGTCATAAGAGGAATTATATATTTCCAGACCAAGTGTCTCACCCGTCATAAGAGGAATTATAAATTTCCAGACCAAGTGTTTCACCCATGATAAGAGGAATTATAGATTTCCAGACCAAGTGTCTCATCCGTCATAAGAGGAATTATAGATTTCCAGACCAAGTGTTTCACCCGTCATAAAGAGGAATTATAGATTTCCAGACCAAGTGTTTCACCCGTCATAAAAGGAATTATAGATTTCCAGACCAAGTGTTTCACTCGTCATAAGAGGAATTATATATTTCCAGACCAAGTGTCTCACCCGTCATAAGAGGAATTATAGATTTCCAGACCAAGTGTTTCACCCATGATAAGAGGAATTATAGATTTCCAGACCAAGTGTCTCACCCGTCATAAGAGGAATTATAGATTTCCAGACCAAGTGTTTCACCAGTCATAAGAGGAATTTCTCAGACTTAAGTGATTCGAACAGTATCTAATTATAGGGCTGTGGGTCCATTCTAATCTGCGACAGGAGAAGTGTATTCCCAAAATTTGGGGTAAGTGTAAACAATTTTTTTACTAATGTAAATTTTACAGGTTTCTTGCTAGGTGTTTATATATATATATATATATATATATATATATATATATATATATATATATATATATATATATATATATATATATATAATATATATATATATATATATATATATATATATATATATATATATATATATATATATATATATATATATATATATATATATATATATATATATATATATATATATATATATATATATATATATATATATATATATATATACGAGGCACGTTCAAATGAAACCCGTCCCAGTGGCTTTATAACAAATATATGTAAGGTACTTCAGCAGGAATAGTAGAATTAAATATGATATGAAGCAAGTACTCACTGGGGTTCTTTAGAAATAGTCACCATAGGCATTCAGACACGCATCCCACTGCATGGGTAGACGGCGGATGCCGTCCGAGAAAAATGACTGGTTGCTTATTGAACCATTTGGTCACCGAGGCTCTGACGTCAGCAGAGGAGTCGAATCGTTGTCCCTTTAGAGATTTTTTTTAAGGGTCCGAACAAATGAAAGTCACATGGTGACCGATCGGGACTGTAGGCTGGGAGTGTGGCAGAACTTCTACCTTTTATTTGCAAACGCTTCCTGCACAATGTTCGCAACCATGTGGACGAGCATTGTGGTGGGGTGGCAAACAGAATCACACCACGCGAAAGCATGCCGGGTCGTTTATTCTTGATGGCTGTATGCAGGTTGTCTAGTGTGTCTTTGTAGCGGATGGCATTGATGTTCAAGTCAGGCTCTTTAAAGTCAACCAATAGAAGCCCTTCATGGTCAAAAAATGCGGTCAGCATAACCTTACCGGTGGAAATCTGTGACTTGAATTTTTTGGGTGTTGGTGATCCGGGATGTTTCCATTGCATGCTCGCTGTTTTGCTGCACAGCTCAAAGTGGTGGCACCACGACTCATCGCCTGCCAGTATGCGCAACAGAAATGCATCACCCTCCTCTTCGTAACGCAGCAGGTGGTTCAAACTCCACCCCATGCGTTCTTCCTTATGGCGATGGCTTCTTCTGTCGCAACAATATGCACCTGACCTGGCCGCGGAAGATCTTTCGTTAACTGACATCCTTCTAGAAACATTCGTGCCCAGTCTTTCACTTTAGTCTTAGACACACTTTTGTCACTTAGACTGCTTCATTCGGCGATGAATGTCGGCTGGTGGACATCCTTCGGCTGTTAGGAACTGGATCACCGCTCGTGATCGACCTTGGACGGATTCCGGTATCACACCAGCCATTATTTTAACGGTCTGCAGCACAAACAATGAATACTAGGAGAATGAACACTTACACACTTGTACATTCGTATGTGACTTATTACGTCAGGATGTGTGACGTCATCATGCTCTTCCTATCAAAATGTTCACTTCTCGCGCAGCACGTCGGGTTCCTTTTAACACGCCTCGTAGGGTAATTATATACTTATGAACATTTCTGAACACGCTCCGTATACATTCGTATATATATATATATATATATATATATATCTATATATATATTTATATATATATCTATATTATATATATATATATATATATATATATATATATATATATATATATCTATATATATTTATATATATACATATATAAGGCTGGCAACCTCAACATATGAGAAAGTAGAATTATGCATGAACCACTACTGCAAGAGTTGGGATTGTTTTCTGACTAGTCGTGCGGGAAAACCGGACAGAAGAGCGAATCCAGACCCCGAACGGGTCGATAGTAGCGACGTGAAATGAGGTGATGATACATTCACATGTGCCTATAAGTGTATTTTATAGAATCATGTTGTGAGATTTATATAATTTTTTTTAAATTGTAATTCTAGACAAATCATTATCCATGCACGCCAGACGCAATTTTCTAGCTGACACACCCAGAAGGATATTGGTGTTTTCATTGCAAATTCCACCGTTTTAGTTACATTGTGTGCTCGGGAATTTAATTCTTCTGAGAGATTAAACATTCGGTGGGTGGAGCGCATGAAAAATGGGCATGTTAGTTTGCGGAGAAACAAATGTACTAAGGAATTTGTTTCTTTCTAATTTGTCACAGTTCGTGGTTACAAGACATCAGACTTAAGTGTGCTGAAGTTTCCTAAAAAAAAAAACGCCACTAGTGTGAGAGAAGAGTATCACCACCAACCGCCCTACAGTGGACGAATTATGTGGAGAAGTGTACTCATTCACCAAAAAGAAGTGTACGAAAACTCACAGCTGCAGGACTCATCGCCATGGAGCTAAGTTTTAAATAACAGGCTACAGCAAAAAAAATACGGACATTATTTTTTACGCACTACCAAAACCTCAATGAGGAAAAACTTAATTATAACTTTCACCTCATTTTAATCATTATTTTAACTTGTTGAACTATTGATTATATAAATTTGTTGTGTGCTATTCTAAAACTAAACCACAATAATGGTTGATTCAGTTTATATGTACGTAAAGCAACGAACGTACTGAAGCCAGTTCTTCTTGAATAAATACATATATATATAAATATAGTGATCCATTACTTATAAAGAAG
Organism: Oreohelix idahoensis; assembly: GCA_024509875.1. Lineage (NCBI taxonomy): Eukaryota > Metazoa > Mollusca > Gastropoda > Stylommatophora > Oreohelicidae > Oreohelix > Oreohelix idahoensis. The sequence goes on along the minus strand of JAMPIV010020202.1, from coordinate 4,993 downwards.
GGCATTCGAAGGATTGCTCCAACTGGGGGCTTGACGGGCCAGAATCATTGTTAAAACCCCATTCACAAAAGGCGACGCGACAGATATTAAGTTAAAACAAAATTTGCTCAGCCCTTAAGCAGCGTTTGTTCTTGACTTATGGGAATTTCTTGTGAAGGCTCCCCTAAGGTAAAAACGACAAACATCTTCTATCTATATCCTTTGCCAAGTGTATTCTTGCACGAAGATAGATACCTTGGACCGACCTACTTTTTAGATACTCACGCTTGCACGTAATGACCACCTAGTCGACCACTACTGCAAGGCTCAAGGGGAGGCAATCCCGTGACAGTGCCTCCCTTTTTTTAACATTCCACATCCCAATCTATCTCAGAACTGTTACGCTCGCTGAGGAAATTAATATTAATTCATTGAGCGGAAAAAAACAATTCATTACCATTCAGGTGAATAGGTTTATATTTACCTTTACAATTGGTTGAAAAGTTTGAAAACTTTCATTACTTTTATGTCGAGGTGAATTTGTTTACATCTATACCATGGTTTAAATATTGTTAAATAATATAAATACGTATGAATATCATTTCTTTCCATCATTCACTTGTGGCAGTGAACGCGGGTATGCAGGGTTTACAGTTTATTTTTAAAGAGAGTGTGTGGAGTTTTTGGTTAAATAGTCCTTGACCGCTAGAAGATATTTGTTTTATTTCCTTCTCCTTTGTTAAGATTTGGGGTCTCACCAGGTTCGTTTTTCTTTGTATTAGGTTGTTGATGTAGCAAAAGTTAACTGAGATGGATAGATTTAAAAACTTTCCGAAAAAAAAAGATTTAATCTCAAACTGTAGTAGAAATTCAAAAAGCTTTTCAATACAGCGTTTTCTAATTTCAAACAAATCTTTTAATGTCTTTCAGCATGAAGGCAAATTTCAACAAAACGTAAAATGGTAATTCAGAACATTTTTACAATAATAAGCACAATAAAGTTTTAACTAATTATCATCAGTCTTTGTATTTCATCGATGCAAAGTACCAAATCCCTTTTGCATCTTTATCTCATAGGCCTACTCAAAAAAAAGATGGCGATTGATCTTTTTCTTTCCACCGTTTCTTCCTTCATTTAGGTTATAACGTTTTTTTTTAGGGTTCGAGACATTTTACCATGGGTTCATTAGATTTGTCTTGATTTCTTTATTATCATAGGGTACTTGAGTTAAATATTTTCCAACCCAGGGTATATTTCAGCTCAGCATGGTTTTTAGGTGTTACAGAAAAAATATAATAGTTTTGCAATTGGACTCAATCTTCGAACCTAGTTCTGCTGCAACCAGAGTTGGGCAATGCTCTATTCAAAAATATGCGTTGAATGATAGCTGTACTACTTACGCAGAGTAAGGAATTATAAAACCACTCAATGTCCTAAATTACACATTTTATAATAAAGGTGTTGACAGTTTTTTTCCTCAAAACTAAGGAATATGTAGCTAGCTGGACCAGGACACGTAAGAAACTACCAAAGTTTGCTCCTTCATTCTAACTGCCAGATGGCGTCGTTTGTTCTATATTCCCCGGGGTAAATCTGAGCTATCCGATTGGTCAGGGGAAATCACCCCATATTAAAAATGGCGCGTAAGAGAAGCGACTCTGCCTAAATATGTGACACTTATAATTTATTTATTTATCTGTTTCTCATAAAAATATAAAATTATGGGGTGGTCCTGTGCTTTATTCTGTCTTGTTAGAATATTATAGTCTGTTTTCTGAATAAAGCCCGGTGTACAAATCTGCTACATACAGATCCCGGGGGCCCTGCAAAGTGTATCCCGTAGGGAGACATTTGTACTACTATCAATAACCAAAACTCTCCTAAAATTGCGCATAAGTTTTTTTTTTTTTTTTTTAAGTTCGAAAAAAACTGTCTTCCAAAAAATTTAATTTAGATTCCCTATATGGGAATGGATGTCCTATATTTGAGGTCAGTCTGCCCATATGTAAAAAAAAACTAGTACGTGGAAATCAACTTCAAAAAGTGTAAACTTATTCATCGACATCATAAGCCGTATTTTTCCCAAATTTTCTAAATTGAGCAACACTGACTAACCACAAACAAAACATTCCCTACCCCTTCTTCTAATAGGGAAATAGATTGTCAACAAAAAAAATTTGGGCCCGAGTGGCAACACTGGGAAAATATGCGCACCTTAATAATATATCCTCCTTGTCCCCTAAACTCAATGTCATTACAATTAGTTGAAAATCATTCTATTAGGTCATGGTGGGTGAAGCATGTTATATATTCTTCGTTTTATTGTATGCTCCCTATCATTAGACTCCAAGTAGTTTCAGAAGAATTCTTATGTTCTATTTTCCCGGGAATCCATTGGTTTTCCAATAAGTTTTGGGAATCTACTTATTTACTGATTATAGCAAAAATTATATTCCAGTATTAAAGTATTCCAAATATCCACATTATCCTTGTAATTTCGAAATTGTCCTTCCCCCTGCATGAAAGTAGTGGTTCAAGAGTGATTCATCCAAATTACTAGATTATTACATTATATTCATTTTTCCATGATGACGCAGCATTCAAAACTAATTCACTTTGAATTGTGATGGGATTTTATAAATATTTCATAGGGGAGTAGTGTATTGGATAATAGGCTGTGTGAACCTATAAATATTAGTGCTATTATTATACATTATCTATTATTATCATTCAGTCAGAATTATTCTGGAATAGTGTGGTGACTACGTTATGTGTCTAGGGTATGTGTATGATGAAGTGTAAGTCACAACAACAGACAGATAAACAATTTAATTTAATCCACTACTCTTGACAACACTGTGACACTCACATACATATAACACTCTATGAGAATATTTTAAAGGATAGTCACTCAGTAACTTTTCAATAAAAAATATGTATTCATTACTGGCATGAATGAATATGTGTCCTGATTCAACTACAAGGGAATCAGGAATCACAATCAATTTAAATTACAAGTTATGTACAGAATGTATTTAATATGAATATTGTAGTGACATATATTATTACAAATATCCTATGTGTGTCAGTTGTGTAGTAGTAAAATGAGGTAATACTGGTTTTGTTTTGTTCAAGCTCTGTGGTATTTGTCATCATGACTTCAATAGTTTGTCTTTAGGGACTAGTATTGGAGATGTTCTCAGTTCCTGATATTAAGACAAGTAAATTCCCCTCTTAATGTTAATTTTACAAAGTCATTTCAAGATGAGGGGACATAATGTTGAGCTCAGCTGGCCAAATCAGCTTATCTTGCGTGATGGCGGCAGCAGAAGACTCCTCTGCTCGAATTCTCCTCTGGGCTCTGGAGACACCTCACTGATAGCTAAAAAGACCAAGGAGTATGCTGTCCGACTCTGGATTCAGCAAAGCTCTGACCAGGTGCTGCTCAGTACCATCAAGACCACGGTCCCTGAAATCAAGAAGGATGTACCTTCTACTTCATAACTAACTTATACTCTCTTTTTACACTGATCACAACACAGCACAAACATTGAGTTCAGAGCATTAGGCCAACTGTCAGCTTCATTTGAAATACTTTATTCCAGTATTACCCTTCTTAATGGTTACTACGCCTCTGCACTTCCAGCATTATTTCTTTCTAGTCAATCATCCAGGTGTCAGTGTACTTTTTGGCCATTCCATGCCGTTTTACTTCTCTCCGACACCCTCTGTTCAGGCTGGAGCATTTTAGGCTTTACCTCACGTTTGCCACTGAACTACACATATATATACAGGCATAAATCAACAATTCACATTCAATTTTCATTAAAAGATATTGAATGGTTCAAGCTTACCCCAATTCATACGAATAAACACAGATACGTTGATTAGCAATGAATTCTGGCACAAACTGGCACAAATTCCCATCTGCTTATCTTCCAGGCTTTTATTTAGCCAAATATAAGCTGGCTTCAACGCACTGATTGCTTTATCAAGCTTATTTAAACAAGTGGTTTCGAACTAACGCTCCCAAGTGTGTATATCAGCGAGACTGGCCAATGAGCCACGTTTCGACAAGTGTTTGAAAAAATGTTACCTTTCCCCGTTTCCCCTAACAACCTAGATAGTATTTATAGCCCGACCAATCGTGGTTAGGCTTTCATTTGTTGCGCTCCAATCAATTTGGAGTTTACATGGTAGGCTATTTCTGTAACGTAAATTTTTTTCAAACACGTTATAAAAAAAATCTTATGAGCAGAAATGATTTTATGCTGTCAGGCACCCCCAATATTTTATTTTGGGTATAATTTATTAATTCCTGGACTATTTGCGTAACGTTTTACATATTATTTGTCAGCAAGCCCTAAGGAACCCAAAAATACTAATTTAAAGGAGCTACGTGGCTGCGTTCAAAATATGCAATTTCTTCTACCTCCTGTTTCGAAGATGTGCTGTCTGGGTACTGTTAACTGTTTCAACCGTAAACCCATCTAATGTTATCTTTTCCTAATAAGAGTTTTTTATGATTTATAAACCTAACTCTGGGAACATTTAGTTAGATTTTATAACACTGTCCGTCTGAAAAAAAATTAGTGCATGTAGACTTACACGCTATGATTCAATCATTTGTATACACTCTCTCCTCTATTATAATTCCAGCCCTTTCCACCTCCCACTCTCACTAACACCTTTTGTACATCCACAAAAACTAACTAAATTACTCCTACACACCAACCATAACTTTCAAAAAAACTTACAACCTCCTACCCCCAACCATAAAAAAACCCCTTCATCCCCCCCTAAAACCAATCCTTTTTACAACACAACCTACCTCAAAACACACACCCCTATCCCTCCCAAATAACTTCAACCAAACCCCCACCACCAAACACACATATTCAACTCCACAACCCCCCCCCCCCCCCCCCCCCCAACCCCCCCCCCCCCCCCCCCACATACCCCCCAAACAACACACACCCCCCCTCCCCCCCCAACAAACATTTTAAACCCCCC
>JAMPIV010020201.1:0-42126 GCA_024509875.1 Oreohelix idahoensis | reverse complement strand
TTTTTCTCTTCACGTTTTTTGGTTAGTTGTTTATGGTATGTTTGGTTGTTGTAAGTTAATGTTGGGGGTTTTTTGTTTTTGTGTAGTATGTTGTGGGTTGGATTGGGGTTGGGTGTTTTGTTTTGTTTTTTTTGTTTTTGTTTGGGTTGTTTTTTTGGGGATGTTTTTAGTTGATGATTTTTTTTTTTTGAGGTTTTTGTTTTTTTTGGGGTGGTTTTTTGGGGTTAGTTGTGGGTTTTGGTTTTAGTTTTGGGGGTTGTTTTTGTTTTTTTGTTTGTTTGGGTGTTTGTTGTTGTTTTTTGGGTGTTGGGTTGTTTTTTGTTGGGTTTTTTTTTTTTTTTGAGCTTTGTTTTTTTTTTTTTTGTTTTTTTGTTTTTTGGTTTTTTTTAGTTTTTGGTTTGTTGTGTTTGGGTTTGTTGACGGTGGGTTGTAGGGGGGTTGGGTTGTGGTTTGGGGGGGGTGGTTTTGTTTGTTGTTGTTTGGTTGTGTTGTTTTTGGTTGTTTGGGGGTTTTTGGGGTGGGTTTGGGGGTTGTTGATTTTTGGGGTTTTTTTTTGGGGTTGGTGGGGGGTTGGTGTTGGTGTTTTTTGGATTGTTTTTATTTTGGTTTGTTATTTGGGTTTTTGGAAAAAGGGTGGGTTTGGGGAGTTGTTTTTGTGATTGTTGTTGTGGGTTTTTTTTGTTGATTTGTGGGGGGGGGGTTATGGGGGTGGATTTGGTTAACTGAGTTGGTTTTTACAGGGTATTATGGGGGGGTGTGGGTTATTTTGGTGGTTTTTTGTAAGATATGGTTATGGGGGGTTGGGGGGGTTAATTTGATGGGGTGTTTTTAGGGAAGGGGTGGACATCTTGTTGAGTCACAGGGGTAACAGGGGTGTTGTGCACTTTATTTACATGATAAAATCTTTGGTTGTGATCGGTGGGAATTTCTCATGATTTGGGTGGTGTTTATACAGCAAAAAATTCAGTGGGAAATAATTAGTAATTTGTTGGGTGTTTCTCTTGGTCTTCTGTCTCTTCTCTTTTTCTTTTATTTGTGGGGGGAGGGTGTTGTTCTATTGGTTCTGGTGGTCACGACTGAAAAAAAAAACCCGCTGGGGTTATATTTTCTGTAGTTTGGGCTAAATTCTTTTGAGTGGTGGGGGTAGTCATTTGTTACTTATCAAAAATGTTCTTTGTGGGTGTGGGTCTTCAGTTAATTTGGGGTTGTAGGCTTTGTACTCGGTGTTCTTTTGAATACTGGTATGGGGTTGGGGTGATTTCCCAAAGTCTATTTGTTTTGGGACTTATTTTGGTTAATTGTTGGGTTGGGGGTTCTTTCATGGGTTTGTACTAAACAGTTTATCTCATGTTGGCAATGTACTTTATGGTTGGTTGTCTTGAAATACACATGATGGTGTGTGGTTGTACTGGCAAATGTTTGGTGGGAAGACAATCTTGTCCATAGAAGAAAAAATAATGAACTGTCATCAATAATTTTTATGGGTGTAGGGTGATTGAGTGTCTAGATGGGGTTTTCATTTTTGTGTCACTTAGGAAGCAAACGTTTGGCATATTGGGTGTTAACCCTCAATTTCACTTGTTTAACTTTAACAAAAATTTAGCAATAAGATTTTAACGTAGTGATCACGTTTCAGATCTGGGGGGGTGGTGGGGTTTTTGTTTTTGAACAAGTGTAATTTTGGGGGATTTTGTATTTTGGGTTGGTTTATGGGGAGGGAAAAGTTTTTTTTTTCAAAGGTGGGGTGTGTTTAACCCGTGAATTTACAATGGGGATTCATCCAAAAAAAGGGAGGTTTAAAAGGGTGGGGGGGGAGGGGTCCAAACAAAAAAACACTTTTGGGAATTGTGAGGGGGGGGGGGGGGAACCTGTAACTGGGGTGGTTATTACTGTGTGGAGATGTCAAAATGGTTTTTGATTTCTTCAATTTACTATGGGGTTAATTTGGGATTTGGGGTATATTTGGGAGGGGATTTGGTTTCATAAAAATTTAATTCGGGGGGTTTTGTGGGTTACGACACTTATTAGGGTTGTTTGTTGTTGTTGATGGTATTGATTTAGTGGTTTTGGGTATTGGGGGGTGTTGGTGATTGGGGGGGGTGTATGTGTTGTTGTTGGGGTGTGTTGGTAGTTAGGGGGGGGTGTTTTTGTTGCTGTAGGGGGGTTATAGTTAATGTTGAGTGGGGTTATTGTTGTTGGTAGTTAATGCTGTTGTTGATTTGTTGGGGTTGTTGGGGTTATTGTGTGTGGGGGGGTTGTAGTCGTTGTTTGTTGATGTTGTTGTAGTTGGGGTTTGTTGTTGTTGATGTTTTTGATGTTATTGGTTTTGGTGTATGTTGTTTTTGTTCTTGATGTTATTGTTGATGTTATAGGGTGTAGCTAATGTTGTTGTTGTGGGTGATGTTTTGGGTTGTTATTGTTGTTGTTAATGTTGATGGGGTATTGGTGTAAAGTTAATGTTGGGTGGTTGTTGATGTTGTTGTCTATGTTGTTTTTATTGTTGGATGTTGTTTTTTGTGTTTATGTTGTTGTTGGGGGTTGATGTCTATTTGGTTGTTTTTGTTTTTTGTTGTTTATGTTTATGTTGTTGTTTTTGTTGTTGATGTTTATGGTTGATGTTGTTGTTTTTGTTGTTTGTTGTTGTTAGTGTTGTTGTTGTTGATTTTTGTTAATGTAGTTAATGTTGTTAATTTTGTTGTTGTTTTGTAGTTAATGTTGTTGATGTTGATTTTCCTAACATCATCGAGTGCTAGGCTCTGAAAGAGGTGGTGGTCAACAGTTTCATACATAGCTGACGTTCTGGAGTGTGTTGTGGTTGGATTCCGTTCAAGTGATTGTTGAATGGTATCTATACACTCTTTTGACTATTTTGTTATATTTTAAAAGTGACTCAATACTGTCTACTTATTTTCAGATCAATTTTGTTCTGCCAAAGACTATTAGGTGTGAAAAGGCTTATTGTTTTTGTGATTCAAAATATTACTTTTAGAAATCCCAGTGCTATATTATAATTCTGAATAGTAATAATCCAAATCCAAATGAATGTAGCAAAACTAACATTACAATTATTCAGTTGCACATCATTTACTTACATATGTTGTTTGTATTGGGGTTGTAAAAGGCGTTCACTACCACAGATATGTGTTAAATAACTGGTGAGGAATTTAAAATGAAGATATTAAAGAATATCGATTTATAATATTAATATGTGTGTGTGATAGATAGATAGATAGATAGATAGATAGATAGATAGATAGATAGATAGATAGATAGATAGATAGATAGATAGATAGATAAGCAGGCAGACAGACAGGCAGACAGACAGACAAGACAATCCAAATAGATAGATAGATAGATAGATAGATAGATAGATAGATAGATAGATAGATAGATAGATAGATAGATAGATAGATAGATAGATAGATAGATAGATAGATAGGCAGGCAGACAGACAGACAGACAGAAATGTAGACAGACAGACACAATGTACCCAGAGTATGAGGGTCTCATCGATAGAGTGATTAAAGCGCTGGTTTCTCGCGACACAAATGCCGGGTTTGAATCACGGTACGGACACTCTCCAGTCTACCCAGCTGTAAATGGGTACTTGACTCTGCTTTCTGAGTTAGGGAAGGAAAAGACAACGAGGAAGGGAATTAGTCAACCCATCTCTCGATGCTTGACCTAGTATAGTGACATCTCTAACACTTCACTCGAGGTAGAACAGGTGTATCGAATCTCTCAAAGGAGAAAAAAAAAATTCATCGTCTGCTTCTTCATCATTATGTATTATTATCACCATCTTCTTCAGTCTCCTCTTGTCCTGGAATTAATAAGTTTGAGACACATATCTGTAGCATTCGCTGTTTTATATCGAGCTTTGAATCGCTAATTGCAGGTTTGTCTTTAAGTGCTATATAGTCTGTTTTCTCTTTGTCTATAAGGGGCTTGACATAAGTCTTGGGCCTGACCATGAAGGAGTCACAGGAGGAAGATGAAACTTGGCACATTTAAAGTTCATCATATTTGCACTGAATGTGTAAAGTACGCATTTGTTTCTTCAATGGGGTTTCCTGCTAGGGTGCACGGCGCAATGTACCTTATTGACCGGATCTGCTGCTCCAAAGATTTGACAAAACAATGGAAAAGAAGGAGGCCAGAGCTGTGAAAAAATTTCTGATGTTTCAGGGAAAAACACCTAGCTTCCTCATCGTGCACAAAAAAAAAAAGAAGAAAAAAAATTCAGATTTTTCAGGAAGTTTAGACTCATGAGAACACATTCATGGACACACACGCATACAGAAAGACATATCAGCACATTAAACACCTACATCACACAATCATAATTATATACAGCCTGGATTAAACAGACACATATGAATTCTTATATGAAACTTCATCGTCATCGTACGCTATCACACTTCAGCTTCAACATGTTTAGACGAAGCAGTGGTCAGCCTGGCTATGTTGCTGTCCACATAGAGCATGGTTTCTTAATCTGTGATCCACAGACCCTTAGGGTTACGTGAATGGATTCTAAGGGGTCCGTGGACATGACCTAAAATTTGAAATTTAGTTTTTTAATTATCCTTTTATGTACATTTTTTTCTTCAAAGAAGGAGTCCATAGCCTTCGTAGGACAATTAAAGTGGTCCACAGCTTTCATCAGACAATCAAAGGGATCAACAGCCTTCGTCGGACAATCAAAGTGGTCCATACCTTTCATCGGACAATCAAAGGAGTCCATAGCTTTCATCAGACAATCAAAGGGGTCCATAGCCCTCATCAGACAATCAAAGGGATCTATAGCCTTCATTAGACAATCAAAGTAGTCCATAACCTTCATCAAACAACCAAAGTGGCCCATGACACTAGAAAGGTTAAGAAATCCTACCATAGAGATGGTACAGGGGTGGTCCTAGTGACGGTCTAATATGTTTTCTTTGTTCCTCATATGGCGGTAACTTTTGCAGCAGATTTTTAGCAGTCATTTAATCGCCGCCACAGTAACATTCATTAGCATTTTCTTTCTTTACCTCGCATTTGTAGCATACGAATTCAACACAGACGAATCTGAATTAAACAGAGGTAGTCTGGGTCATGCACTTCCGTACATCCTCTGTATTTTAATAAACAAGCGTACATAGCGAATATTAAACGCATATAACGTCTCGTTTAAGCGCTGTCATACATACGTGAAATGAAACATAGATGCAGTCTAAAAATTAACAACAATGGGTATATAAATCGCATCAGATATACAAATGCACACCTTCACTCATTCATTTATTAACTCACTACCCTTTAGCCACGAAGGTGCATTGGATATGGACAAGGGAGAGATAATGAGGACAATTAATGATCGCCTATTAGAGAATGACACTGCAATCGATGAATCATCAAGGCTAGGATTGCTGGAGTTTGGCATTAGGCGTAAAACGGGCAGGGATGAACGTATGGAAAGATGCATCTGGCGTATACACTACCAGCACGCAACAGACACATATAGCATTCATACCCTTCGACTTTTCCTTAGTGATACTGAGCACTTATGGATGTGCCCGGAGTGCAATGATGTCGATTCTAAACAGCAATAACAGCAACAGCCACGAAGGAGCATAGGCTTTCAACAAAATAATGCACGGTGAATCCATGTCTTATTATCTCTTTCATCTCTGCCACCAGCTCTTTTCTCCGTGTGTTTCGTCTGTCTCGCTTGACCTCACAAACCTTGGGATTCCCGCACAATAACAGCTTAGTTATTCCATCAGCAGGCTTCCTCACGCTAATGTCATATCTGCAGCCTGTGGTGTATTCTCATCTTCTACTGGTTCTTGTCTGGTCTTTGCCATCACTTCCACATGCGCATTTACGCAACCTTAATAACGATAACACGTAGTCTGGATTAATCTTGTAAACAAACAGAATTGAACAAAACACACACACAGAATTAGTCTTAAAATTTTACACGCACACTTAAGAGCAGTCTCAGACACCATATGTCAACGGTTCAAAAGTGTTGTGAACAATGGATCCCATCTCATTGTAACATCACCGGCAATTAAAAGGCTGACAGATTGGCAAATAAAGGTGGAAGTCTACCTCAGCCTGATGCAAGCATAAGTTTTGAGGAGGCAAAGAGTTTTATCAGGATCAGATACAGAAACAAATGGGACGTAGAGCATCCTGGTCACACGTAAAATGATGCATACTACCAGCTCAACAAAAGAGAACACGTGGTAATCTTCAGATTCCGCACTGGCCACAACAGATTGAGATACCATCTATTCAACAAGTTAAAGATCGGAACTACCGATCATTGTAACTGTGGCACTGATAAAATGACTGCTGAACATCTGTTTCAAAGTTACCCAACATATGCGGAACAGAGAAAGTGCATATAGCCGACACCTGTACCATTCGTGGAAAAGCTCTACGGAGATTCAAATAGCCTCAAACTGACTACTGCTTTCTTTGATAACATTCAAGCAGACGTCTGACAGTGTATGGAGAAGAACAAGACACCATACATTCTGAAAACTAACCGCGAACGTACCAAGGGAACTGGACGGCAATTAATGTGCGCCATGGGCAACTGTTAATCTTTCCTTTTTTCCCACGAACTATTACAAACGTTGGTTTTACAAACACCAACATCAACACTACCAACAGTAGCTCTTTATCTGTCATCTTTCGGGCAAAATTGCATCATCTCCCTGACCTCCGGTTTTAAAAAGAAAATAGTTCCATTTCTTTTACTCTGAAGATTGTGAAAGTTTATGTCAAAATTCTGTTCCTTGTCGTTGTGAAAGGTAAAGGTCGTTATCGTCAAATGTCATCACATATCATGCAGCCCAAGGCAGACGTGAAAACTAGATGGCGTCTGGACCTGAAATTCGAAACCTCTCGTTATGTGTGTGTTTGCGTGTGTGTTTTGTTTGTTATTTGTTTTTCTTTCACTTCCGAATTTGTCTTACGTACCCGTCTCATGTGTCAGACGGTCTTTCTGTCTGTCTATCCCCTGAAGTTAAGTCCTATCTCCTGGCCTGTCTACTTCCCTTGAAGTCAAGTCCTACCTCCGAATCTTTCTGTCTACGTCCCATGAAGTCAAGTCCTACCTCCGAATCTTTCTGTCTACGTCCCATGAAGTCAAGTCCTACTCTTGGTATATCTATGTCCCTTGAAATCAAATTCAGCCCCTTAGTCTGTCTATGTCCTTGGAGTCGGGTTCATTGTTAAACGTTATTCCTGTTTTATCCATAGTACGCGCCCTTCGTTTGACGATGAGCTACGGACAAACTGTTAAAATAACCCCTTGGCTGCTTCATCATTAATACATGTAGCATCTAAACCACCAACTAGAACTATATATATATATATAAAAGGTAAAGGATCCCGTTACACGCCCAGTATATATATATACTGAAGCACATTAAAAACGCACCACCTGTATAATCCAGGAACAGAGTGTGAAATGTAAATATAAGTGTGTGCAAGTTTACATATTTGGAATCTTTATTCATTTTCCTATGAATCCATGTTGGTCATTAATTTGTACATTTGATTGTTATGAAATTCATTGCATTCTGTGCAGGCAAGGGAGAAAACCAAAAATACAAAAAAATGCACGTGCGTTATCCTGCTGGAGAAGCTGCAAGTCTGGATAAATTGTGAACGCAGGAGCAACCAGTGCATCCAGAACCTCATCTCGATATGTCACAGCATTAACATTTCCACGGAAGACGTGAAGAGGCAAGCGATGGTGAAAACTGAATCCTCCCCAAATGTGAATACTGCCACCTCGAAATCGGTTGACACAGCAATCTGCAAAGCGCTCTTCACACCGTTGCTAAATCCGCATACGTCCATCTGCAAAGGATATGTTGAATCTGTTCTCGTCTGTGAATAGGACAGCATTTCACTGCAGTCTAGTCCATCTGATATGTTGCTCTGCCCATTGCAGGCGCTGCTAACGATGTCTGTGAGTCAAGTTTGGCCCAACATAAGGTCGTCTTGCAGTAAGGCCTGTATCTCTGAGTCGTCGTATGACTGTCATTTGAGAGACTTGCCCATGTCTACCCACTATTGCTCTTGCTGTTTGACTTGCCGGGAGAGTCAATTCCTTAGGTGACTCAGCACAATATGACGATCTTGCGCAGGGGTAGTAACTCGTGGTTGGCCACTCCGAAGTCTATCCCGGGCACTGCCAGTGGTTCCGTAACGTTCATTGAGACGTACAATAGTGCTGTGGTGGCAATTCATCCTTCTGGCAATGGCCCGCGAGCTCATTCCGGTCTCCAACATACCAATGGCTCGTTGGCGGTCGTTTTCAGATAGTCGTGGCATTTCAAGCACATGTACTGGGTGTTTTGTCTCAACGGCCTTTTTATACCGAGTATACTGCCACAACGCGTACACATTTTCAGGGTCATAGCTGTTGAGAATCGTGTTGCATGTGTAACTTTCATCGTTTTCATGTAGTCTGTACACACACCCATGGGTTGAATCTTGCACTTTCCATTCCAGCAGCCATTCGCTCTCTACCTCATGGCAAACACGGGGAAAATCCATTCCCGCACCTTTTTTTTCCAGCTTCTCGGCATCAGTATATATTTAATGTGCTTCAGTATATATATATATATATATATATATATATATATATATATATATATATATATATATATATATATATATATATATATATATATATATATATATATATATATATATATATATATATATATATATATATATATATATATATATATATATATATAAAAGTATGCTCAAATGTCAAGTCAGTACTATTATATAGCTCTGAAACATGGAGAAAACAAAAAACAACAACCAAAAAGCTAGACGTTCATAAATGGATGCTTGCGTAGAATAGAAGGATTGAATGGGTATGACAAAGTCACAAATGTGGAACTGATGACAAGAACCACACAAGTGCCAGTGGAACAAGAGATGAGAAGAAGACGCTGGTGGTAGATAAGACACACATTGAGGAGATCTGTTGATATCATTACAAGGCAGTCCTAATTCTGGAACCCTTAGGGAAAGAGAGGCAGAGGTAGACCAAAAAAAAGCTCATGGAGAAGAGAACTGGAGACAGAGGTGAAAATGATGAGGAAAACGTGGAAAGAAGTTGAGATGATGGCACGTGACAGGATGACTTGGCATGTGTTTGTTGAAGGCCTATGCTCCTTGGGGAGCTGAAGATGAAGGATATTGATATATATATACAGGCATACGTCGGCAGTGGCGTATCCTGGTAATGCGAGCTAGGCGTGCTGCTACTTAAAATGAATATGTACGCCTACTATTTAACTTCTTCCCCTCTTAATTTAAAAACCAACTATATTCAATTACGCAACGATAGTTATTAGGGGTATATGTCAACTATCTCCGAAATACTAATTAACTTACAACTTTAAACTCACTGTCACTGTAATAATCTGCATTCCCGGCAACTAACAAAAATTAATCACCAAAAAACACTGAACGGACACAACCGATTTTTACAACTCGAGAGCTGCAGGACCACCGCACGCATGTTCGCATTGTATTTACGTATCTGGCCATGACCCCGATCCAATCAAACCAGTGTTCAGACGTGAATCCGAAACGTGCCGCACGCATTGTGACGGAATTACCCGAGAAACTTCGGGCGATTGCTACCAACCAATAAAAAACTGCACTATAAAAAGCGTCTGGGGAAACTGAAACTAGATTATACTCGTAGATTCTATGCGGGAAAATCCGTTATCCTGGTGCGTGCGGTCCGAAAGCAGAACATTAGAAGAGAAATATTTTATAGAATAATAAATTAAATTTTTATTTTCCTTCGGGCATAGGTGTGCGCAGCACGCACAGCACACATAGAGAATACGCCACTGTACGTCGGAGATACTGCGGGTTCGGTTCCAGACCACCGCAATAAAGCGAATATCGCAATAAAGCGGGTCACACATTTTTTTGGCTTCCCAGTGCATATAAAAGCCCAAAATCATGTTTACACCATGTCTATTAAGTGCACATTAACGTTAGGTCTAAAAAGAACAATGTACTGTAAAATTAAATACTTTATTGCTAAAAAAACAATGCTAATATTCATCATCTCAGCCTTCAGTGAATCGTAATCCTTTTGCTGGTTGAGAGCCAAAGTCTATCAGAAGAAGAAGGAACGTTCAAATACGAGAATAATTTGAAGAGAAAATATAAACGCTATATCTGTGAAGCGCAATAAAGCGAGGTATGCCTATATATATATATATATATATATATATATATATATATATATATATATATATATATATATATATATATATATATATATATATATATATATATATATATACATATACACACACAAGGGGTTTGACATAAGTCTTGGGCCTGACCATGAAGGACATGTCACAGAGAGCTGAAATTTTGTATATTGTTTATTCCTTTTTGATATAGCCACCGTCTGAATTGAAACACTTCTGCCATCTCTGCTTGACATTGAAAAGACCTTGGGAGTAAAACACCCTATTTTTCAAACTAAACCAGTCATCACATGCCAGTATAACTTCTTCATCGCTGTCAAAATGATTTCATTTTAGCTGTTTTTTAAGATTTGGGAATAGAAAAAAGTCTGATGGAGTCAAATCTGGTGAATATGGTGGGTGTGGAAGAATTTCAATATTCAAATCGTTGGCTGCTAGCTGCACAAGCCGTGCTTTGTGAGAGGGCGCGTTGTCTTGCAGCAAAGGAAGATTTTGAGTGCGCGTTATCCCTCGTTTCCTGGTCACAACTTTCCTGTTGTATAAAATTCTATATTCAGTTCTTTCATTCAGTTTTACTCTACTAGCTATCTCCACAATTGTCATTTTTCGATCCTGGTCAATAATTTTCTTCACTCTTGTTGCATTTTCATCGTTGCACTCTGAGGCAGGTCTACCAGATCTTGGCAGATCAGCAACATTTGAGCGGCCGCACTTAAACTGTTGACACCAGTTTTTTACCGAAGTATATGAAGGACAAGAATCACGAAACACTGGTTCCATCTACCTGTGTATTTCTGTAGGTGTGTTTCCCTGAAACATCAGAAATTTTATCACAGCTCTGGCCTCCTTCTTTTCCATTGTTTTGGCAAATCTTTGGAGCAGCAGATCCGGTCAATAGGGTACATTGCGCCGTGCACCGTAGCGGGAAAACCCATTGAAGAAACAAACGCGTACTTCACACATTCAGTGCAAATATGATGAACTTTAAATGTGCCAAGTTTCGTCTTCTTCCTGTGACTCCTTCATGGTCAGGCCCAAGACTTATGTCAAGCCCCTTGTATATATATATATCCCAGAGTCCCTTCCGACCATTACTTTTCGGTGCCCATTCGCTTCTGGGACCCTTAGGACGTGCCCAGACCACCCGAACTATAGTTACGCCACTGATCACTCATGCTGTCACCTCAACAGCGCCCGGAACATACAACAATCAAGCTAAATATCAGTGATTAAGAAATTAAAAAAAAAAAAAAAAAAGAAAACTGTGTCTTACAGTTCTGGGCGGACTGGCTGTCTCAACTTTTCCATCATTCTCGTGGACGAGTACTCGAGAAGGTTGAGGAAATTGTCGAAGAATCTGTCCTCTTTGATGATCAACTAGAAATAAACAATTAGAATACAAATCAATCAACAGCAGTCCACGAACAAGTAGAAGTTTAAGAGAAAGTCTAACAAGCAATCAGTCAGTTGATCAGCAACCATATCTATCTATCTATCTATCTATCTATCTATCTATCTATCTATCTATCTATCTATCTATCTATCTATCTATCTATCTATCTATCTATCTGTCTGTCTGTCTGTCTGTCTGTCTGTCTGTCTGTCTGTCTGTCTGTCTGTCTGTCTGTCTGTCTGTCTGTCTGTCTGTCTGTCTGTTAGCCTGTCTGACTGTATTCCTGCTTCCATCTATCTGAATATCGCTTTGTCCTCCAAAATAAAGATGGCTGATATATTAACGTATTCCACATTTATTAGGCTTCATTTTTTAGAATCAAACTTTTTTCAGACAAATATGTAGAACAATTAAATTTCGGGCTATGGTTTATTCCAATGTGTCAATTTAATAGTAAAACCAAACGTCTGAGCAATTCATTTATGTTCAATATCTTTCAACAAAAAGCAATACAACAAGTCCCAGAGCTCCTATCACGTGAACAGGTTATCAGTTAAACGTCTTTCTGTGCCTTCCTCATCATTGTCTGTTTGTTTTTGTTGTCTCCAGTTGATGTCTCCGTGTGTTTCTGTGTTGTGTCTTCAGTGGTTCCCCGCTACCTCTCTTAACCTGGAGATTCCAGAACAAGGACTTCCTTGTAATGCTATCAACAGGTTTCCTCTGTCAATCGGATACTCATGAATTAGTTGTAGCAGTACTAAAAGCACGGGGGGTTTTCCTGAGAAAGTAAAAAAAGAATATGATATACCAGGAAACGAGAGAGCAGACCGACTGGCTAAAGAAAGTGCTGCAGACAGAGCAACCGGATGTACCAGTTACGTACCATCAGAAGAAAAAGATGATCAAATCAATCAGAAAGCCACCAACACAGGACGACTACCAGGCTATGAACAGATCAGAACAAATTTTCATTCTGCGCCTCAGAACAGGACACAACCGACTCCGCAGCCACATGTATACAAAATTTAAGATTGGCTATTCAGCCATGTGTACACGTGGACAGGCACTGCAGAGCACATACTTCAAGACTGCCCCGAATATGATATATTGAGGCAAACCCACTGGCCCAGAGAAACAACACTGGAAGCAAAACTATACGGACCTCTGTATGAACTACAAAAGACAGTGAAGTTTATACAAGAAACAACATTGCAGATATAGACAATATATTTCAAGCGAACGAAAGAAGAAGAAAGAATAGGATGGTCGGTACTCCAGGTGTTGAACGTGGATGCTAATATGAGGTTGTGCACGATGATGGCATCCTTACCAAGTAAAACGAATTGCTATAATAACAACCAGTACAAGGTTTACTCAACTAGAAGCAGGTTCCGTGAACGAGAAGCAGGTTCCGTGCAGAAGAAGCAGGTTCCATACACGAGAAGCAGGCTTCCTGCACGAGAAGCAGGTTCCGTGGTGTCCCCATGCTCCATAAGGACAGAAAAGGAGATTCAACCAACAGCTCCATATATAAGGTAGGTGGTTGAAAGGGGCGTGCTACAGAGAAAAATAGTAAGCACCTTTAAAAAACGGAGAAGACGAAAGACGTGTTGCTGTTTAATGGCACTAGTAGCAGTGGAGGACCCTGTCTGCTGATGCTTCCACCATGGCCCCCTACGACCCATGACCGGTTACGGGCTGAGATGAGTAGCAGTGATGAGCGTCCGAGTGGCAGAATGGTTAGAGCGCTGGTCACTCGCGGTAAAGCTGCCGAGTTCGATTCACGGTAACGACACGTTACAGTCCAGCCAGCTGTAAATTGGTATGTGACTTTTCTCTTGAGGTAGAGAAAGGAAGGTCAGCAAGGAAGGGAACCGGTCACCCCACCTCTCGATGCTGGACCTAGTATACTGAAATCTCAAACACTTCTCTTCCCTACGGCAGTATCTGCTATGTGACTACCTGTATCTTTTTTTTTTTTTTAAGTACTAGTGATGGTGGTCGTGGGGTTGGTATTACTATCGCCACTTCTGCTAATGCTACTACTAGAAACTAGACCAGTGGTTCCCAACCCATGGTCCACGGACCAGTTATGTTCCGCGGTGCATTATCAGGTGGGCCGCGGCTGCGTTATTGATTTGGTATTAAGTGCTTTGATTTTGCTGTGATCCTCCCTACGTTTTTAGTGCTATAAAAACAAAACACAGAAACTATTTGCAAGTAGAACCAGCTTTGAGACTGTCTTTAACGTTTATGAAGCCTAATATTGAAAGATCTAGTGAGCGAAATGCAAGCACAAGGCACCCATTGAATATTTAGTCATTTTAATCATTGGATTGTATGAATATATAATATTTAACCAATATGTATGCAACCTGTATGTATGTAACCAATTAATTGTATGTATAATTTATTTTTCATTACTATTACCTTACAATTTCCTTGTCATCTGACACATAATTAACAACTTGTATTATTGAATATAGGCCTATTCATCCATTGAATAAAAAATGTTTAGTGTTTATCGCATTGCGATATTACATATAAGCTAGTGGTCCGCAATTTATATGTAGTTGGAAAAGTTGTCCTTAGATGTAAAACGGTTGGGAACCACTTTACTGGACATTTAAAAATACAACAAAAAAAAAAAACAAACAAATAAACAAACAACAGAAAAACTACAACAAACAGAATTAAGATTGTCTGAAACTAGCACAGAGAAAAAAGTCACGCTGTTTTTGTCATTGGAACAGTTGTTACACAAGCCGACATTTTTCATACATGTCCTAGCCAAACATAAAACCAATATAGTATGCCGAGTGTGGTGTAACACGAATCAGTAGAGTTCTAATGTATTATGACCCCCACGGGGGATATGTCGCTGCTGGCAACTGATTAAGGGAAAACAGGTCACGGAAAGTATTACAAAATGTCATGAATTCGCGTAATACGCCAGGGACTCGTGACTAAAAAAATAAATAAAATAAAAAACCCACAAATAAACAAACAATACAAAAGAAAGAAAAACAAAAAAACAATAGCGAGAACAAGATATTTAGGATGTAATCCGCATATCATCATCATCATGATCATCATCCTGTTAGTCATCGTCATTATCATCTAATCATCATCACCATCATCATCTTCACATCATCATCACCATCCCAATCATCATCATCATCATCACCACCATCATCATTACCACTATCATCACCACCAAACATCATCATCACTATTATCACCATCATCATCACCACCATCGTCGTCATCATCACCATCATCATCATCATCATGATTGTCATCATCATCCCCATCATCGTCATCACCGCCATTACCACCAACGTCATCATCATCACTATCATCACCATCATCATCGTCATCGTCATTATGATCATCATCATTGTCATCATCACTATCATCGTCAACATCACCATCATCACCATCACCATCATCATCAGTGCCTGTTAAGCTCCTTGTGGAGCACAATCTCTGAACAACAACATACTAAGCCCCTTAGATTCTGTGCCATCCATTCAAAATAGTTCCATGCCGTCGTTATTCCTATCTGTCTCTAGTTCTCTTCTCCACATGTTTTTCTGGTCTTCCTCTATTTATCATCCCCTGGGGATTCCAGAATAGGGACAGACTTGTAACGCTATCAAGTCATTTCTGTAACGTGTGCAGCATCCAATGTAGCCGTCTTCTCCCCTAAATACGGCAGATGGGCGTATATATACCTGTATTCCCTGGCTATGATGGTCGTAAAGCAATGATTAGGATACTATCATTACTAGACATAGCTATCTTTATATTTTTCTTCTGCAAAGGGAAATAACTCGTGTAATTGTATGTCACTTTTACTTACTACAGTTTTGGTTTCTTGTTGGCGTTCGGTTGCCGATAAGTTTGTTTGAGCGGTCTTAAGTCAAGTCCATATATGAAGCGATTTTAAGTCATGTCCATGTTTGGAGCGCTCGGGCCCACTTCTCTTGATAAGCATTTGGCAACTTGCAATGTTTCGATTCCTATCCTTTTAAGGCATTGTTCGAGAAGGTACTATCTTCGTATATTATCTGAGCTGTATTCGAATCGCGCGTTTCTGCGCATGTCTAAAGTTTTTGGTTGTGGTCTGAACGGGATTTCCGCCCGCAGTCCGTGGCAGTCCGTGGCAGATTCGTTTGAGAGCAAGTCGCCTGCCAGCGTCTGTGCTTATTCTATCAGGAAATGGAGTCCTCTATACATTGTTTGTTCCTTTGAGATGATATCTCTTTTGTGATTCGCTTCGCCTGGAGGCGTGTGAGTTATGTGGTTTATTTCCTGAAGAAAAGGTAATAACATTTTGAATAACATCATCGCCATCTTTCGCGATTGACATGTTTGTAGCCTGCTTATTGAAGAGTCTACGTTATGAGAAGTTTCTCACTCACAAATCACGTACATTGTTATGCATCGGGTTGATGCATGTCCTAAGGACTATTTACTTGTTGAACTCTGCTGCTCGATCTAGGTTTGATACCTTTGTTGACTAAAAGAACTTTGAGGACATTGTTATGTACTTCAGAAGATAGGCTTGTCTTGCTGAGGTCAGATAAAGGAGAGTGGATTTGATCTCCTACGGATATCTTCCGGCTATTATGGAAAGGGATGGAGGTTTCCCATGACTACATGTACAGCTGGTTATGATGTACTGATATCCATATGATTCACCATTATTATGATGCTGTCTGCTATCCAGTGTTGTGCTGACTATGTCAATGTAATGATGACTGTTCTACCGTACACGTAATGTATTTGCATATTAATGTCTATGCACCTTGTCATTGTGGCGTCCACAATACATGATTGAAACGTCACTTGCTGTTTGAAGATTTCTTGACTTTTCTACGTGATAAGTTGATGTGACGTCCCTGTTTGGAACTGTAGCTGTTTACCCACACTCACATCATTTATACAAACCAGACTAAAGACACCACATTATTTCGCCTTCATCATCCCTGGTGTCTGAGGGTGATACACCACGCTCCTAGTGCCAGCATTATCATACCTTTGGCAAGAAGATGAAATATAACACCCTCAACATTGTGTGGCAAATGTAAAATCATCCACGGAACATTTATACACGCAACACATTTGCTACGCAACAGTAAGCCACTCATGTCTGTTGTTTTTCTGTTGTCTAGTGTTCTACTTCTTTATTTCTTACGAGTGCCTGAAAACATACCTTTATGTTTGTCTAATATTTATTTACTGTAAACAAGGTAACAAATCCAAGAGAAAGTGATAATAAACAACCCGTAAAGAAAGAAGAAAATCCCCATATTATTAATTGTCTAAGTAAAACCGTCCTGTAACGAAAAATGAAAAAATCCAACCAGCTTTTCTGGAAAATACGGAAAATGGCGTTCATAGCACCTTGAACGCTAAGTTAAACACCAATTAGTTAAATATAGGAACTACCGATGAGTGTAACTGTGGCCCCGATAAAATGACTGCTGAACATCTGCTTCAAAGATGTCCGACAATGGGGAACATAGAAAGCACATATGGCCGTCACTAGTATCATTCCTGGAAAAGCTCTATGGAGATACAAATAACTTCAAGTTGACCACTGCTTTCTTTGAAAATATTCAAGAAGAAGAAGAAGCAGTAGAAGATGGAGGAGAAGAAGGAGAGGAAGGAGGTAGAAGAAGAAAAGAATAAGAAGCAGAAAAGACATATTAAGAGACGGAGCATTCTTTGACATTTTTCCATGGCTAATTTTCAGGAATATACGGAAACGGTGCGATTTATGCCGCGAAAGCTAGATTTAACACCGTCTGAAAGAGCACACAGACCTTGACGTTGTTCATGGTTCAATGACCATTGAGATTAACTCATAATAGGTTCGACTACAAAGATCCAAAGAACTTTAAATGAAATGGAAAGGAATGAAATGAAACAGAATGAAAAAACCACAGGAGAATTAGTGTCGTCATCAAGACAGGCAACAGAAAGATCATCATCATCATGTGACGTATTCTCTCCAGAACGTTGTCTCCATTACAGCTGCTCTGAACGCATCACGATTCTGGGCAAGTCGACCTGCATCAGCCAAAGACAAGTTCAGACTCTTTTGATGTCCTGGGTCCACCGTCGTCTTGGTCGACCCCTTCCCCTTTTTCCAGGGACCACGCCTTCCATCACTAATTTTTCCAGACAATTGTGTCTTTTTATATGACCGAAAAATTTCAGCTTCCTTATTGCGATGGTATTTAGGAGCCAATTTTCCTCTGCGTTTAGTGAGTGCAGTACTTCCCTGTTGGTGTTATTTTTCTGTCCAGGGTATTCTCAACATCCTTCTGTAGCATTTCATTTCGAACGATGTAACCTTTTTTGCAACTGTTTTATTGAGTGTCCAAGTCTCGCAGCCGTATGTTGCTACTGGGAATATACATGCTCTGATCAGTTGTAACTGTGTTTCTTTGCTTGTGCCTTGCCATAGTGTTACGTGCAGTCTTTGATATCTTACAATATTATACATAGGTAATTTTTTTTAGTGCTTAAGGGAAAGTCATTATTGAGTTACTTCCCTTGAACTCCGCGGATAAATACATTTTACTGCGATTTATTCGTTGTTTGGGTAATAATAGATTGTTCTTGCTTCAGAATATCTATGGCCTGAATTTATGTGTATTGTTTGTCTGAGTAGGACAAGTCTGTCTTATATCTGTATATCTTTACATATCTAAGTCGAACTATATGTTCTGTTGTCTCTAGAGAGGTCAAAGGCTATTCGGCGGATGTGTGGCTTGAGTGGTGTGATTTGGCTTCGTCCTGATAGGGAATGTGAGTGTTTTGCTATGTCGGCTTGATGCCTTGAAAAAGTGATCTCAGTGGTTTTGGGGAAAGTGATAGTCGTCTAGACCTATCGTGTATGCTTTACCCCAGTGTTTATTCATCTTGCCAAGGAATGGCAGTTTCATATTCCCTCTACCAAGGTAATCAAAGATACTCTTATGAACTCTCGATCGAAGCCACCATTGTCGATAATTACGATTTGAATGTTTAAGAGAATATATTTGACTCGATGAAAAACGACTTCGATTCCTAGCAGCACTATATTCTGTAGAATGCAGTCTATTGTTCATGACCAAATCTACAGAGCAACGAAATGTTGTATGAATGACTAACTTTAGAACAGATTCATTATCTGTATTCAAACGTGAGTGACAGTTCACGAGTGGAGCCATCTTGGAACCAAAACATGTAGGACTTTCAAGAAGAGAAAAGGGATGCCCGTATTATCGCTTGATCAGTCCAGAGATCACTGCTACACATGAGAACCCATTGTTAGCGGTTCAATATTATTATATGGAAAAATATGTGCTGAACATTATGTTGAAGAATCGTTGCTAAACGAGATTAGGTTTAGAAGTCATCTGAAATATTGTTTACAAGCTGACGTGCTCAGTCAGTGACGTCAGATGATATATGTATGGGCGATACTGAGTGCTTGGCTATTGACAGTCCATTATACCATTATTCTACATGAGTGCCCATGTAACATTGCAAGACCATTTGTCCACTGTACTATGATGTATTATGGCAACCTGTGATTTGTCACTATCTGTGCTGTCGAGTGTGTACGTCCAATTAAACTTTAGAAAAGGTACACAGTCGTTGGTGTCGATGACTTCCGGTCATACATGAGTGTGAGAAGAGAACATTTGTCAACAACACGAACCCTTATCATCATTCGCACATTATACACTCCATCCATGTCTACACAACACTGCGTAGGTCAAGTTGACATTCCATACACTACAGTGGGGCAGGCAACACCATAGGGATCTTGTCAACTGATGATGATAGACGCCTGTCTTCCCGCCTAGGAGTGTTCTGGTGTACTTTATCAACATATATTATATCCAACTAAATATCAACTTTATCAACTGGTGGACCAGCTTTCTGGGTTTGACCTCGCAGAAATTCAGAAGTCAACAGATTACCGATACCAGACCGTTTCCTGTGGCTGATACGACACACTTGCAGTATTGGTTTGCTCTTTGTCAACGCTTCGTCACGTGACCTGTCAAGTGAATGCAGTATGTAGGTCAGCGTTGTTGACATTTTTTACATTAGACATTATAGAGTTTCACAGAACAGTTGGATCAATTCTTGTCAGTGTTAACAGAAAGACAGTATTTGTGAACTAAGAAGTCCTGGTTTCATCGATGGATCTTCTTGTTTGCCATATATGAACTTTAATATTTAAGGCCAGAATGTTTAATTGAATAAAGTGGCAGTTTGTTTGTTTTCATGAAAAATAACTTTGCCATTACTGTAAGACTGAGCCTATTTTGCAACACATACTATCATACACATAATTTATATATATTTATGTTTACATGTTATTTGTTTGTATAGTATGTTAGTTTCTATGTCAGCGGGTTGTGTTTAAGGTTGGGCGGCGTCCTCACAACAGAGTATCCCACGTCATAGAGGGTCCGTTGTGGGCGTTTTCTATAGGTGCAATTTTCTTGATTGAAAATTTGCTGCGACAACTGTTGCTTTTGTGTTAGCTGTGAAGTCTGTAATTATTGTTATTTTTGTAATATTTCTTTGTTCTTTAGTTTTGTTTTGATTTGTTTGTAATTTGTTGGTCTAACCTTTTCTATCTTTCAGTTCTATTCATAATTTATATTCATATATTGTGACGTCATTTGTGTTGTTATTCTTTGCAGATTCAGTGATTATCTTCATTGATTTCCCTATTTGATTTATTTTGATTTCTGCAAACGTTCTTGTATTGTCAGTCCTATTTGTACTTTATGTATTCTGTTGGTTGACATATGTTTTATATGGGTATATTTCATAAGACACAATTGCCTGTGCACTGCACTTGGATTATGGTATAGACCAGTACCTGATTATTATTACTATTATACAAGACCTTATTAAAGGCTTGTGACCCACAGATATTGGGATAGTATACTGATTAATCAGGTCATTGAGAACTTGGGGTATTATTAATGATTCAGGTGATTAGTATTATTGTTAGGCATCATGTCTACTCTAGATTATTTCATTACTCAAGGGAAAGCTCTTGATAAGACTGGTCAACAATTAGAACAATGGGCAGTTGCTCAATATGACAAAGCATTAGCTGCAGAAGAGAAAAGATTAGCTGCAGAAGAAAGAAAAGCTATGGCGGAAGAGAAAAGATTAGAAAAAGAAGCTGAGGCTGCTGCTGAACAAAAGAAATTGCAGATGCAGGTAGAGGAAAGGAGATTTGAGGCTGAACAAAAAAGAAATCTTTGACTAGATTATGCCTTGTAGGAGAAGCAGATAAGGATAATTATGATGTCATTAGGGCGGCTTTGATAAAAAAATATCAGCTAAGTGAGGAAGGCTATCGCCTTTTATTTAAGACGATGGTACCTGAGACGGGGGTAGAATTCTCAGAATTCACTGCAAAGGCACGTCTCACAGTTGATCGTTGGATTGAGCTTTCCAAAACAGAAAAAACGTATGAAGGACTTATGGATTTGTTGCTCAGAGATAAGATTATGTCATGTGTGAACAAACCTTTCCTTGAATTTATACATGAGCGTAAACCTAAATCTCTAAAAGAAATGGAAGAATATTGTTCCCAATATGTCACTGCACACCCCGACGTGACTTTTGGCAACACTAAGATTAAGGAGAGTATGCCAGTTGCTTCAGCAACACCATACAATCCCAATTATTCACACAGATTTCAGGGACCTCAAAACAGATTTGAAAAAAAAGGTAACCATAATAGTTATCAAAACCAAGGTAACCAATCATTTCAGGGTTCTTCTTCAAAGAACTGGAGACGACCTGATAGCTCTCGACACAGGGGTGGTCATAATTATAGGAATTTCCGTAGAGGAAGTAATTATAGAAACTATCAGGGTTATCCGTCTTGGAGTCAACAAGATCATAATTACAGAGATACTCATTATAATGAATATGATAATGGTAACCAAGGGTACTATGACTCAAACCCAAATAGGGGTTACAATAGAGGTAACAATAACTACAGAGGTGATAATAACCGAGGTAGATCTCAATACAAAAGACATAAACCACATTTTCAGGCAAACTCTGCACAACAAGAGTCCCATGAAGCCTATAAACAGAGTAAAGATAATAATGATGCTAGTAATATGGCATGTGCCGCTTTTGATTTTGGGAGAGCATCTCAGTGCCCCCAATGCAAAACGTTATTTGAGCCAACCACAGTGACTACTTTAAGCTGTGGCCATCCTCTTCCTGCTCTTCCAGCATCAGTCGCGCATGATGGAAGAGGGTCTCTTGTCTTACATAAGGGTTTAGTGAATAACAATCCAGTCTCTGTGCTATTTGATTCTGGATGCACCACAATTGGTGTTAGGCAGTCACTCGTAGATCCTTCCCGTGCCACTGGACAAGTAGTCAAATGTGTAACATTTGGCGGCACAGTAGAGAAATACTCTACCGCTATCATTAGGATTGCTACTCCTTTCTTTACAGGAGATGTACACGCATGTCTTCTTCCGAATCCGATCGCTGACCTCATCATCGGTCGCATTCATGGAGTCAAGGAATGTACTCCGCAACAAATTTCCACTTGGGAAAGGCAAAACATGCAGATTGCTAACGCTGTAGTCACTAGAGCTCAGGCTCTTAATGTGCCTCAAACTTCATCTACTGAAGATAATGAAGTGCATAACCAAGATAATCCCTTGGTAATTTCTCGTGACTCGTTTATAAAACAGCAAGAAGATGATCCCACTCTGAAGAAATTCTTCATTCTTGCAACTAAAGGTGATCCGAATAAGGACACAAGTCGTAAATCGTGGATTACAAAGAAGAATGGCGTACTTGTACGTATGGTTCAAGACTCCATTACGTCAAGTCATTCTCAAATCCTGGTTCCCAAGAATTTGAGAGTTAAAATTTTGCAGCACGCTCACGACTCTCAGTGTGCTGGACACATGGGTTTTTCCCGTACTAAGTCAAGAGTCCTTGCGGCTTTCTTTTGGCCATTGGTAAACAAGGACATACGGATTTATTGTCAATCTTGTAAAGTATGTCAGGAAGTTAAATCCAAAGGTCCACGGCATGCTGCACCCATTCAGGCGGCGGACATTCCTATTCGGCCGTTTCAAAAAATGGCCATAGACATTATTGGTCCATTTAAGATCAAGTCTGCCAGAGGACATCAGTTTATCTTGACGTGTGTTGATATGTGCACACGTTGGCCAGAGGCTATTCCTCTGAAGAGCATTACTACTGCTGATATTGCAGATGCTCTTTGGCTTATATTTTCTCGTCTGGGGTTCCCCGGAGAGATATTGTCAGACCATGGCACCCAACTAATATCAGATACCATGTCTCAAGTAATGTCTACCCTGCAGATAGATAGATCTTTAAGTAGTATCTACCATCCAATGTCTAATGGTATGGTCGAACGCCTTAATAGAACACTTAAAAACTTACTGGGGAAGATAACTGAGGATCATCCTCAAGACTGGGACAGAGTTTTACCTGCGGCCCTCTTCGCTTACAGAGAGGTACCCAATGAACATACGGGATTTTTCTCCCTTTGAACTCGTCTTTGGCGCGCGTCCGCGTGGCCCTATGTCGTTGCTTCACGATCTCATAACATCTGACAATATTGACGATGACACAAAGTCATCCTACGAATATGTCATCGCGTTGAGACAAAAGATTATCGAAGCATGCAAATTAGCAACTTCTTCTTCTGAATTTGCGAAACAGAAGGCAAGGCAATTTGCCAATAAGAAGAGATGCTTACGACAACTTTGTCCTGGTGACAAAGCATTTGTATTACTACCTTGTAGGGAAAACAGATTACTTATTTCTTGGAAAGGTCCGTACGATATAATATCGAAAATTTCCGATGTCGACTATATTGTCGATATTGATGGGAAGCATAAAACCTTCCACATCAATATGCTTACTGAATTCCATGAACGTCCGGATTATTTGCAACCCATTTTCCAAGCAACGGACAATTCTCCAGTACCACATGGTCATTACTCATCACTGTCCGTGATACAGGATGAGGAAACAAGTTTTTCAGATGTAAATCTTCCTCTTCCAATGATCCCACTTCATTCCAGTGAATCATGGAAGAACGTTACTGTCTCTCCTGATTTGTCTCTAGGAGAACAGCGACAAGTTTCAACTATGTTGCAAAAATTTCAAGATGTACTAACTGACATCCCTGGACAAACTAATGTCATTCAACATGACATTGTGCTAACTGACCATACTCCTATTAGGGTTAGACCTTATCCTATACCTATACATTTCCAAGCACAGGTCGAGAAAGAGTTGGATGTGATGATAGATTTGAAAATAATCGAACCATCCACCTCTGCGTATTCTTCGCCGATGGTTATTGTGCGTAAAAAAGACAATAACATACGTCTTTGCGTTGACTATCGAAAATTGAATCAAGTAACGAAGTTCGATGCCGAACCTATGCCTTTACTGGAAGAGCTACTTACTCGACTCTCCAAATCTCATTTTTTCACTAAACTTGATTTGTCTAAGGGATATTGGCAAGTTCCTTTATCTGAACGCGCCAAACCTCTCACGGCTTTTTCAACACCTAGAGGTTTGTTCCAATGGAATTTTATGCCTTTCGGTCTTATGAACGCACCAGCTACGTTCGTACGCATGATGCGCCGAATCCTATCTTATCGGTCAGATGTCATTGCATATCTAGACGACATCTGTCTTTTCAGCGATACTTGGGAAGATCACTATTCAGGGTTAGATGAATTGCTGTCTACTTTGCGTGAGCACAACCTGACAGCGAAACCCTCTAAAGCCTATATTGGTTTTAGCGAAATTTCTTTCCTAGGCCACCGAGTTGGTCATGGTTTCCTAAAGACAGAGGACCATAATACTAGTAAGATACTTAACATCTCAATCCCTAAGACTAAAAAACAGGTGAGAAGTCTGTTAGGTCTTATTCAATTTTATGGCAGATTCATTCAGAATCTATCCTCTATCATGGCACCTCTCTCAACACTTCTAAAGAAAGGTTCGCCTAATGTGGTCCACTGGTCTCAGGAATGCCAATGCTCTCTGGATAAGATTAAAACACTGTTTTCAACACCACCTATTTTAGTGCTACCCACTAAAGATAAGACATTCGTTCTTCGTAGTGACGCTTCATCCACTGGGATTGGAGCGGCACTAATGCAAGAGTACTCTGGAACTCTGCATCCTGTAATGTATATTTCCAGAAAACTTAATGCGGCAGAAAGGAATTATTCGGTTTTAGACCGTGAGCTATTAGCTATGGTTTGGTCGATCCTCAAACTACAGAGATTCCTTCTAGGCGCACATTTCATAGTAGAAACAGACCAAAAAGCTCTTACTGCTATACAGAGTAAGAATTTGAAGAGCTCGAGGTCTACTCGATATGCAATTGCTCTTCAACCTTTTCATTTCTCTGTGCGAGCTATTCGGGGATCAGATAATGTGATGGCAGACATTCTGTCAAGATGCCCACATGATTCCACATAACTATTAGGGCTTAGACTTCTTGATATGTCTAGTTCTATAGTAGTTCCTTTTCTATATCATGATAGATACACATTTGTAATTTAATAATATAATGATTGTATCACTACATAGCGGTTCATGTATGTTTATTCACCGCTGTGCTTTGATGATTTTTACTTCATAAATCATAAATTTAAGATATCTAATACGTAGTGATGATATGAATTTTTTAGGCATTGTGTAATTGCCAGAATTGTATTATACTTTGATGACACCTTCCTGGAAAAATATACTTGTAGAGAAATAATTTCTCTCAGTTTATGAGACACATTCTCACCAGTCGCTCCATAAGTCGACTTAGCCTCATATTAGGCGTTATAGGTATTCCTGATATTTTCATCTGCGCATTATTCATGCGTTGTGAGCCTATTGTACGTTGCTCCTAGATGTATTTCAAAAAAAAAAAAATGTTCCATTTTTTTTTTTTTTTCCCGGGAGGTGTGGTAAGACTGTTACGTGCAGTCTTTGATATCTTACAATATTATACATAGGTAATTTTTTAGTGCTTAAGGGAAAGTCATTATTGAGTTACTTCCCTTGAACTCCGCGGATAAATACATTTTACTGCGATTTATTCGTTGTTTGGGTAATAATAGATTGTTCTTGCTTCAGAATATCTATGGCCTGAATTTATGTGTATTGTTTGTCTGAGTAGGACAAGTCTGTCTTATATCTGTATATCTTTACATATCTAAGTCGAACTATATGTTCTGTTGTCTCTAGAGAGGTCAAAGGCTATTCGGCGGATGTGTGGCTTGAGTGGTGTGATTTGGCTTCGTCCTGATAGGGAATGTGTGTGTTTTGCTATGTCGGCTTGATGCCTTGAAAAAGTGATCTCAGTGGTTTTGGGGAAAGTGATAGTCGTCTAGACCTATCGTGTATGCTTTACCCCAGTGTTTATTCATCTTGCCAAGGAATGGCAGTTTCATATTCCCTCTACCAAGGTAATCAAAGATACTCTTATGAACTCTCGATCGAAGCCACCATTGTCGATAATTACGATTTGAATGTTTAAGAGAATATATTTGACTCGATGAAAAACGACTTCGATTCCTAGCAGCACTATATTCTGTAGAATGCAGTCTATTGTTCATGACCAAATCTACAGAGCAACGAAATGTTGTATGAATGACTAACTTTAGAACAGATTCATTATCTGTATTCAAACGTGAGTGACAGTTCACGAGTGGAGCCATCTTGGAACCAAAACATGTAGGACTTTCAAGAAGAGAAAAGGGATGCCCGTATTATCGCTTGATCAGTCCAGAGATCACTGCTACACATGAGAACCCATTGTTAGCGGTTCAATATTATTATATGGAAAAATATGTGCTGAACATTATGTTGAAGAATCGTTGCTAAACGAGATTAGGTTTAGAAGTCATCTGAAATATTGTTTACAAGCTGACGTGCTCAGTCAGTGACGTCAGATGATATATGTATGGGCGATACTGAGTGCTTGGCTATTGACAGTCCATTATACCATTATTCTACATGAGTGCCCATGTAACATTGCAAGACCATTTGTCCACTGTACTATGATGTATTATGGCAACCTGTGATTTGTCACTATCTGTGCTGTCGAGTGTGTACGTCCAATTAAACTTTAGAAAAGGTACACAGTCGTTGGTGTCGATGACTTCCGGTCATACATGAGTGTGAGAAGAGAACATTTGTCAACAACACGAACCCTTATCATCATTCGCACATTATACACTCCATCCATGTCTACACAACACTGCGTAGGTCAAGTTGACATTCCATACACTACAGTGGGGCAGGCAACACCATAGGGATCTTGTCAACTGATGATGATAGACGCCTGTCTTCCCGCCTAGGAGTGTTCTGGTGTACTTTATCAACATATATTATATCCAACTAAATATCAACTTTATCACATAGGTTTCTCATCACATATATAATTATTTCTCAATCATGTTTTGGCGGGTTTCTTGCTCGTAATTTAACTAATGAAAGAAAATAGCTACAGTGACTTTATTTGAGATAATCGTCATCAAAGATCAAAATTGGAAGACCCCCCTCACAAACACTCAAGGTCTAAAGAGGCCGTCTAAAATGAACACTGAAGACATACAGAGTGATTGAAAAAAAAAATCACGTCCCATGTTTAAACTGTTATCTCCTCACTCCTCACCAACTCATTTATACGAAACAAACATCAAGACGAGGAGAATTGAATGTCTTTTTATTACCTGACCTGCTATTTCACATTAGCATTATAGCCCAACGTGAGATCCTGCCGGTCAACACAAGTAAATAGCTAAGTAAATCTGTCTAGCTGGCAGAGAGGAAAATAACGATTCGCTCCGTGGCCAGGCGGTGGTGTCGTTCGGAAGGTCCTGGGTTCGATTACCGGTACCCCGCCATTTCTGTTGTTTTTCTGTTGTCTAGTCTTCTACTTCTTTCTTTCTTTCTTTCTTTCTTTCTTTCTTTATTTATGACGAGTGCCTTAAACATACCTTTGTGTATTATTTATTTATGAACTTACTGTTTACAGGCCTCGAGTTTCCTCTCCTTGTTTGTTTACACGTTCAACACAAGGCTTATTCTCCTTTGGTCCTTAGCCCCTGACTGACAAGGCAGTCAGAGGCCATCACGCCTAGTGGTGTATTGTAGGGCAGCAACAAACTGTCCCCATTCAGCTCGGTCGGTAGCCATCCTCCGTGCCGTGCCCCAACTCTGGTTCATGCTTTGCATCTCCGCCTTCACTGTTCTTTGCCAGTTTGTCTCTGGTCTGCCTCTCCTTCGCCGTAGCCTGTTAGCTTCTCATTTTCCATTGTGATCTGTTTCAGTTTTCCTGTCTTATTCCCGACATTTCAAAATCCTATTCTTGTTTCATGTTTTGCGACCAGTACGTCCGTTTTCGTTTCAATGGCTTCCACAAGACTTATAGCGGGTACTTATATCAAGAACTGATATGGATCTACTGTCCTGGTCATGCCTGGGTACGTGGCAATGAAAGAGCTGACAGACTAGCTTCAAGAGCACCCATAAAAGGTGCATTGGCCATGGATAAGGAAGAAATACTGAGGGCAATTCATGTTCGTCTATTAGAGAATGACACCATTTTCCTCTAGGAGTTCGTTGAACGCTTCTCGAATGTTGTGAATCATTTCCAGCGCCTTGTTTGAAATAAAGGAGGGAAAAATGAATTACAGACTGAAGGTTAACGTATGCCGTGGCCCTGCGACTAGTGCTATTTTTTAAATACTTTTATTTGATTTCTTCTTCTTCTCTGTACACTCTCAGACGTCTGCTTGAATGTTTTCAAAGAAAGCAGTAGTCAGTTTCGGGCTATTTGGATCCTGTAGAGCTTTTCCACGAATGGTACAGGTGTCAGCCATAAGCGCTTTCTCTGTTCCGCATACGTTGAGCAACTGTGAAGCAGATGTTGAGCAGTCATTTTATCAGTGCCACAGTTACAATGATCGGTAGTTCCTATCTTTAGCTTGTTGAATAGATGGTATCTCAATCTGTTTCTTCTGTCAATATAACCTCTGCTGCAGCTTTCAAGGCCGCCGCCTCTGCTCTGAAGATACTTTAGAATTGCCCAGTTGAGACTGACAGATGTTTCAAATCTTCGAGCCCTTGGTTCACTAGGCTTCAGATCATCCAAGGAGCTGAGATGCTGTACCTGACCCTCTATCGTGGTACATTTTAAAACTACCAAAATCTGAAGGAACCTCAGGTGACTGGTCACTGGGCAGCCATACAAAAGTTAAATCCGGAAAAGTCAATCAATATTTAAAAGATTACAGCTGTAAAAGAATCCCAGAACTTGGTTATGCTGTACACAAAATTGTAAACATGAACACAGACTTTGGTGACGTACACAAAATTGTAAACAGATTACACAGCTTTTCTGTTTTAGTGCATTTAAAAATTAAAGCGTCTATTTGCCTAAAAATTGTTTTTCTATACTTGAATTATACATTTTTATTTTTATTTTACATATTACAGCTGTGAAGGGATTGCAGAAATTGGTGCCTTTGTACACAAAATTGTGAACATTATCACTAAATTTGGTGACGTACACACAATTGTGAACAGCATCACGAATCTGGTGACGTACACAAAATTGTGAATAGTATCACCGAATTTGGTGACGTACACAAAATTGTGAACAGTATCACCGAATCTGGTGATGTACACACAATTGTGAACAGTATCACCGAATCTGGTGACTGCGGTGAAAATTACATTGATACAACGTTTAAATTCCTCCAATTATAAAGATAACAGGTAAATTAACATGTAGGGATAAAAATATAGGCAAGATATGCCGAGGCTTCTTCACCTACGCCAGCGTTTTCTAAGGTCATTGAACATTAACTAGTTAGAACATGCAGACAAACGGTTTACCCTTTTAGACGGGAGGGAAACGGAGATAAAAGGAAAAAATATGACGGTCGGAACACGTGTTTGACTCCAAATGCTAAAAAGACGCAATTTGTAGTTTTAAAGAAAAAAATCAAGCCACTAGTTGACATAATGTAAGGAATTGGTAGAAAAACGACCTTAGCTCTTATTAGAAACAGTCGTATCTTGGACGTTTTACGGTAATTGGTTGGTTTGTTTGAATATAGCGGCAAACGCCGTGGACGAAGGTTCAAAAACAAATTTCAAAACTAACCTTGAGAAAAGTAGGTTTTTCTTTAATAATAAAGTTATGAGAATAAAAACTAGCTAGTTTGATAGCCCATCTTAATCTGACAAATAATATGCTTTTAATTACGCAGACGGACAGATAACACGGAAGATATTGACGAAAGACTGTATTGTTCAAATCAGACTAGCAAACAGTTATTTGTGCATATTTTCACTAAAGTTACATTTTGGCGTCCTTGAGCCTAAAAATGCAAAAAACAAACTGCGTTGGACGAGGGGCAAAGTAGGAGGATAGTAGCTAAAAATAACTTAGTGGGGCAGGTTTGTGTAGTTTTTACATGTAGTTAGTCCAAAAAACAAGTGTAATTTTGAAGAAGAAAAAAAACAAGTTGAGACAGACGGACCCACAGAAAAATACTACACACTAGACTGAGATTTGACTGAAATTTGACTTTTAGTTTGAATATTTGAAAAGGATAGAGGGGGAAGTCCGCTGATTGGACAAAAACATTTATATTATTGAATGAGAGACGCACGCTTGTGCCATTTTTGTAAGAATGTCCTCTAAAACAGTTCGTTACTGCTAAATGAGTGTTTTCCAGAAGATATATATATATTCTCAGTGGGACGCCATACTATAGCCAGCAGCTCAGCTGAGTTTTGCTAGTACAAAGTAACTGTGTTTTCACATTTTGAATTGTGGTAAGAAAAAACACTCATTAACCCTTTTATTTAACAATTAATAATTTGAGTGATTGATACTGCCATAAAATCAGAGGCACATCTCCAGTCCAACCTGCAAGTCTGGAAGGAAGAGCTGGAGAAGAGAGGGATGGTCATAAGCAGCTCTAAAACAAAATCCATGGTGATATCACGAGAAGAAAGAAGACATCAGATTAAGCTGGGAGAACAGGTCCTGGAGCAGGTCGACCACTTTAAATACCTCGGAGCTATTATAGACCGAAAGGGAGGCATCAAGGAAGAGTTGGTCACTCGAAAAGCAGCAGCTGGGAGACTTTTTCAGGCCATAAATCGAGGATTCCTCAGCAAGAGAGAGGTTGGTAAGAAAACGAAGGTGGCTGTATACCGCTCCACCTATGTCCCAGTCTTGACATATGGATGCGAGTCATGGGCAATGACTACAACCCATAAAAGCCAGATCCAAACCTCAGAAATGAGGTATCTGAGGAAGGTGGTTGAAGTAACAAGAAGAGACATGGTACGCAACCAGACGATACGTCAAGGCCTTAAATCCTACCCCTGCAGACCCAAGTAGAACAGTCCCAACTAAGATGGTTTGGCCATGTCTGCAGAATGGGAGAAGATCGGATACCACGACAAGCATGGGAAACAAAGAGCCAAGGATCCAGACCCCGAGGACGACCCAGAGTCCGCTGGGAGGACAACATTAGACAATCTCTGAAGGACCGAGGACTAGAATGGAACCAGGCCAGGAGGAAGACAGCCGATAGGATAGTCTGGCGCTCTCTCTTCCAAACCTCTACACCTCACGGTAGAAGGGGAACGACTAAGTAAGTAAGTAAGATACTGCCATATCATGAAAAATGATTACGACAAGTGAGTGCTTATTCTAGGTCCCCAGCGACAGCCAGGGCCTAGAGACAAACACATAATAATAGAAAGCATATCAAGGACTATAGAAGACAGATCTATATTTGAGATCAGTGGGAACATAACACCCACCTTATTGAATGGAAGAGGAAACTATTGAACATATTTTGGATGTTATGCAGTCTTTGGAAACTGGTACTATTTGATACCACCTGGGTGAGATGTGATAAGTTCGTCAGAGAGATCTGACCCAGTCTTTGTAAGTTCTGTTTGCTTTGTTGTGCCTGTAAAATTAGTGCATTAAGCAGTGTGTGACACATGGCACATATT
The DNA here is from genome assembly GCA_024509875.1 of Oreohelix idahoensis. Classification (NCBI taxonomy): domain Eukaryota; kingdom Metazoa; phylum Mollusca; class Gastropoda; order Stylommatophora; family Oreohelicidae; genus Oreohelix; species Oreohelix idahoensis. The sequence goes on along the minus strand of JAMPIV010020201.1, from coordinate 10,338 downwards.
TTGGTTTCAGAGTTTCTGGTCTGGCACTACGCTAGTGCCAGATGCTTTTGTAGGAGTACAAGAGTGGATGCAGAAGCAGCCTAACATTTTCTCCAGCTACTGTGAGGAGTAGGCCATTAGAAGTCTGTATTACATCGACACAGGCAGATAAGTGAAAATCTGGCCTGCTGTGGATTCATCAACTGTGTCCCTCATAAATAACGACATAAAACCTTGTTGTATACACACTATAACTCAGTCCATATTTCCAGGACACTGAACTTTATAAAACAGAGATTGGGCATGATGACACCACCCCAACTAAACATCCAGTGCTAGTTTTGCCAAAGACACTATAGTCAATTTTAATATCAACTAATGTAACAATATATTGATGTATAAAATTTTCATTTGATTGTTCATATATATATATGCCCTTTATTGATAAATACATATTATTTCATACGTCCTGACCAGAAGAAACATTTGGTTCAGGACTAAATAAATTTAAAAGATTGAAAATCTAAACTTTTAAAGACAGTGTTAGTTGATTTTATCATAGAGATTATTATTCTTAATATTAGACTTAGTATTTACATGTGTGTGTCTGTGTATCTTATTACTTACACATCACAATTCAGTACCCTAGACATTTAACGTAGCTAACATACATAATAGTAGAATAGGTCTGTTTGAGGTCATAAGTGGTAGCAGAAAGGCCTCCTGTAACTCACATAAACTGTTATCATCAGGAGCCTTCACAGCTGACCTCATCCAGGACACTAGGTAACATAACAATCACACTATAACATCAAAATCCACTACAGTGACGTACACACAATTGTGAACAGTATCACCGAATCTGGTGATGTACACACAATTGTGAACAGTATCACGAATCTGGTGACGTACACACAATTGTGAACAGTATCACCGAATCTGGTGATGTACACACAATTGTGAACAGTATCACCGAATCTGGTGACGTACACACAACTGTGAACAGTATCACCGAACTCGGAGTCGTTATACACAATAATTGTAAACATTGTTAAAGCTTTGTTACAATTAATAGTGTCGGGAGCAACAATCCCATTAAAGATTTTTTTAGTGGATCTGGTAAGAGGAAAAATGTGTATCCCTAAAGCTTGTGTTGTCCATTACTTGTTATATTATCCAAAACACTATAAAAGCCAAAAATGAACATACAAAGTGATATGAAGATGAATCATCCTAATCAACACTAATACCGTTAAGCTCCCCAAGGAACATAGGCCTTCAACAAATGTATTCTAAGTTCTTATGTCCTGTGTTATCTGCTCTAGATCTTTCCATGACTTCTTTACTCTTGTCATTTCTATCTCAAGTTCTCGCCCACACGAGTTCTTTTGGTCTCCGTCTAACTCTCTTTTCCTGGAGATTTCAGAACAAGAACTGCCTTGTAATGCTACCAACTGGTTTACCTAATGTGTGTCCTATCCATTGTCAATGTCTTCTTCTTTAAACTCCTGTTCCACCGGCGCCTGTCAGGTTCAAATTGGTTATCTTGTCATTCCATTTCAATCATTCTATTACACGCAAGCATACATTTATAAATCTCTAACTTCCTGGTTCGTGTTTTTGTTGTTCTCCATGTTTCAGAGCTATACAACAGGACAGGCCTCGAATACTTTGTGAGGTCCTTTATGTTGGAATCCTGTTTCTATTTGTTATCCTGGCTTGTCTGTTTCTATTTGTTATCCTGGCTTGTCTGTTTCTATTTGTTATCCTGGCTTGTCTGTTTCTATTTGTTATCCTGGCTTGTCTGAACTGTCTTCCTGACTAGATGGAAATAGAGAGCTGAGTTCTAAAATTGTGCTACATTGTAAGGGACATTTCACCCACGCTCCCAGCTTCCTACATGTGTGAAAGTCTCCAATCAAAAGTAGTCTATTTTAATATATTGTCTGTAGACCAAGTATATTGGAATATCTGACTTTAGTATAGGTCTTCTCCTCCCACCCCTCTCATGACAACTGAGCTGACGATTTTTTTATTTTCGCTTTGTTCTTGATTTCCTTTGTTTTCATACTTTTCCAAATGCAACGAAGCATCCTTTCTATATTCTTATTTTGATATCAAACTTTTTATCTCCAGCTTTGCTTATGCTACTGAAATGATACTTGTGAAAATCCCCATCAGGATGTGTGTTTCTAGAAGGGTAATCTTGTTCTTATTTGCTACATTTATTCTCATAATCTATGTTTTACCTGTGAATATGAATGATTCTGAGTGCAGAAATAGTTAAAAAAAACCAAGAAGTCTGAAAATGAGAACCACATTACAGGTGAGGTCTTACCGTCTCCTTACTTTCCTTCTTAAAGTTATCCCTGATGAACATAGCGCCAATAGCCATGCCCATCTTCTCATTGACAAACTTGACACATTTCTTCCATCTTGCCGAGTCTCGCTGCACTCCCTGCAGAAATTTTACAAGATCTTGAATGTATTAACAACAACCAACAACAATGATATGTGTAGCAATTATTTCTTTTATTTATTACACTTACTTTTTTGCTTTCTTTCTTTCCTGGTTTCTTTAGTACGTCTCAGAAGAAGGCCTTGCACTCGTAACGTAGGGGTCCCTTTTTGTCTTTTGTCCTAGCTAGGTGCATTGTCTATTTTCATTTACCCAGCAGTTAGTATTAACAGACAGTGTTAAGATAAGCAGTAGTAGTAGTAAACGTATGAACGGCAGCATCAGCAATGGTAGTAAAAGGGTAGTTGTTCTACTGACAGCTGTAGTTTTAACAGTATTTAAGTATTCGAACTCCTATAATCGTATTAGTAGTCGTAGTGTGAGCAATAGTTGTTTTAACTGCCTCATCAGCAGCAGTCTGTAATATTACTACTTGTATTTTAACAGTAATACTACTACAAACATTAATACTACTGCAAACAGTAATACTACTAAAACAGTAATATTACTGCAAACAGTAATGCTACTACAAACAGTAATACTACTACAAACATTAATACTACTGCTAACCATAATACTACTACAAACAGTAATACTTCTACTAACAGTAATACTACTACAAACAGTAATACTACTACTAATACTACAACTAACTGTAATACTACTTAAACAGTAATAATACAACAAATAGTAATACTACTACAAACAGTAATACTACTACAAACAGTAATACTACTACTAACAGCAATACTACTACAAACAGTAATGCTACTACTAACAGTAATATTGGTAGTAACAGCAGTAATGTAGCAAAACTAATAGTACTAGTAGTAGTGTTAATATTAGTAATTCTTCTGAGTCATACAAGAAGTGACATTAATGAAACAAGACAGCAGTCGTTCCAAAAGCACTATATATTCCCCAAAGTACGGCACACAAAAACTGACAAAGACATATTTTTGAATTAGAATTTTTGCACCAAAGTTTGCTCTAGAGTTGAAATAGCTAATGAAATGTCAAAATGAAATAAAACAAATATGGATGATCGTTTTGACATTTTAAAATTTCTTATTCAAATTGAATAAACTGGTTTAAAAGATGTGTTGGGAGCCACGCTGGTGTAATGGTTACGGCGTTGTACTGGCGACCAGGTTTTCATGGTTCAAACCCGGGCGTCAGCGTTTGAAGGAATGTTTACGACCGGAAATTTGACTGAATAACCTGAACGGCTCCTGCACATAAATCCCGTGTGGATGGGAAGGAGCGAAGCTCCTGACCGGGTTGGAAGGAAAGTCCACTGACACCCCAGCCTCGCAATGACATGTCATTGGGCCAAAAGAGCTGGAAAGCTCGAGTGCCGCTGGTTAGAGGAAAAAAAAAAAAAAAGATGTGTTTTTTGAAGACATGAAATTAATACGAATAAAATAGTACAATTAAGGATAACTGTAACTGAATAATATTTACTGCTGTTGATTAGGCATTTAATGGAAGAAGATCGGCTACCACGACAAGTATGGGAAACTAAGAGCCAGGGATCCAGACCTCCAGGACAACCCAGAGTCCGCTGGGAGGACAACATTAGACAATCTCTGAAGGACCGAGGACTTGATTGGAACCAGGCCAGAAGGAAGACAGCCGATAGAATAGTATGGCGCTCCCACTTTCAAACCTCTACACCTCACGGTAGAAGAGGGATGACTAAGTAAGTGACTAAGTAAGTAAGATAAGGCGATAAGTTGCCAATTTTAATTTTCTTTTGGCTAAGATACCACTATATTCTTTTACACTTCTATTATACACGAGATAGAAATCATTTCCAGTTTGGGTTTAAGCTATAAATAAACCACAGGAAAGGGGGGGGGGGGGGGGGGGGGGGGGGGGGGAATCATTTTGTACACATTTCCTCCCTCGTTCTCAGAGATTTTGGTTAACATTACCCCCAAGGTCCAACCATCATGTGTTTCACGACTAACATGGAGCAAAATGAGACAATTTTAATAACAAGGTATTTCTGCTCTGAGGGCGGCATGATTCGGCTTTTCCTTCTGCCGTAACATTGTATGGATTTATTTTAGTCCTTCTTTTGCTATTTAATGAAGTATTTATTTCCAAAACAAATTCTAATATGCGCCCCTGAGTCATCGTTAAAAAAAAAAAGGTACAAGATCCAACCACCCACCAACCTTTACCTGAATAACATGTTTATACTGGGCTTCCACCTGCTGGTACGGTTCGTTGAGTTCCGGTACCATATCGCTTACCAATCTCCACATTAGGTAGTTGGCCATAGTCCTGAAACAAACAAAAAATAAATAAATAAATAAAAATCCATTAAATTCTTTAAAATCGTTAATAACGAACGAAACGACATGATATTAAATAACGATAAAGTTATGTCCGTGTCATTTGTTAAACATCAATTTGCTCGAACTACTAATTGAAATTGTATTAGAAAGTTCAAACAAGACAGATCTCTTCATCGAATCGGCATTCTATTTTCGTCGAGTTAAGAATTTTTGTCTGAGTTTGTCATTCTGTCACTTGGCCATTAATAATGATCTGTAGAAACAAATAAAGCTGTACGTGTGCATCTTCTTGATGGAGCGCCGTAAAAGATTTCTCAGAGAAATATATACCCGAAAGCAGTCCTTGTTCTGGAATCTCCAGGGTAAGGCAGGCGGAGATAGACCGAGGAACACAAGGAGAAGATAACTAGATTCTAGACAGAAGTGAACCTGATGAGGACGACGTGGAAATACATTGAGTTTATGGCACGTGACAGGAGGACTTGGCATGTGTTTTTGGAGTGTCTTACGGTATGCATTTGTTGCGCAAACAGACATTATTTATTATTATTAGTTTGCGCACTAAACTGCACCAGCGATGAAAGGGACGCGTGATTGTTGTTAGATGACGGTGTTCGTTAGTGGGAGTCCAGGCCGTGTAGGCCTGAGGGCCGACAGTGTGTTTGGAAAGTGTGACTAGCTGGAGCCACTATTAAAAGTGATGTCCCTGTGTGTTTAAGGTGTTCATGCATGAGTTTGACAGTGTTCTATATATGGTAGTGTATGAACGACTAGAGCTACATGTTTGAGGAATGTGTTCTATTATACGCAATGTATCTAAATATGGAATGTAATCAAGCGCCCGATTATGATGGCTATGTGATGTAAGATGGATTTATGGACTATGAGAATGATCTATAAATAATAAAACGTGATCCAAGATGCGTTATGTGTTTTACTGAATCAATTTCAATTTTATGAATTCTGAAGCGTTTGCTAATTATGATTGAGTTTGTTGGTAATGGACCCTCACGAGCCAGGCGTCGCGAAGCCCCTATAGACTGTTTATTATCATTCCTGGTCATACTAGCTTGAGGAACATTGGCGACATCCCCGCTTAGCCCCGCCTATGCTCATTGGGGAACCAAAGGGTATTGATTGATTGCTTGCTTGATATACCCGGATTAAGGATGTAATAACATATATAATAACACTGACTAACAAAAAAAAACTTTTTTTTTCTTTCTCTAACATTTCTATGTTTTTCTGGTCAATTTTAATGCGCTGTTTTTAAATCTGCAAACCGTTTTTCTCTATCTGGTCGGGATCTCTAGAAATACGCAATTGAAGTTTTTTAACAACGCATACCGTATTACAACATCATTCGTACAAGAAGTATAACAGTTATGTAGGCTTGAATTTCTTTGCAGTCGACTTTCGTCGGTGAATGGCATGTGGTACATCGCGATGAAGCATCCAACAATAATCGACAAGCATGGTCACACTCCACCGTCCTTGATAACGTGACTCCATTACGGCGATATCTTGATGGAATCATCTCCATGTTCATCGCTGACTTCGCCAAGGTTGTCAGGGAAAAAGTTAAGATGCGAATCGAGCAAATGGATTTTGAGGGACATGTTACAGCCCATAATTATGTATGCATCTATGCACTGCTTAACAATATGCAACATAGTCGACAGATTTGTGATTTTCCAGAAAGTTATCGACGATCGATTTGAATGCCATCCATGCGCGAAGTTCACTACCATGTAACAAGTTCTCGAATTGTTTGTCTGCAATAACTTTCCTAATCTGAGGTCCTACAAAGATACCTTCCTTTATCTTTGCATCGCTAACTTGCGGAAACTTTTCTCGAAGATAAGTGAAAGCTTTGCTCGTTTTATCTAACGCTTTTACAAAATTCTTCATGAGCCCAACTTTATATGTAACAGTGGTAAAAATGAAGGTTTGTCTTTGTTAACTAATGGCTCGCGTATTACATTTTTATGCCCGAGCTGCATACGATCCCGGATAGGCCACACCTTTCTTGCATAATGTTCCTGTCTGTTGCGGCTGTCCCATTCACATCGGAAGCAACAAAATTTAGTATACCCAGTCTGCATGCCCGTGAGAATTGCAATGACCTTTAGGTCTCCACAAATCCGCCATTGGTAGTCATTGTACTTTATTTTTTCCAAACGTATAGCCATATTGTCATAAGTTTCTTTCATATGAACAGAGTAGGCGACTGGAATTGATGAAAAAAAATTTTCTGTTATGCAATAACACGGCTTTTAGACTAGTCTTGGAAGAATCGATGAAAAATCGCCATTCGTTGACTATGTGCTCATGACCGTTTACATCTTTGCAATAGCAAATGTCATCATCCATCTCAAAGTATTGAACAAGTTCTCTGTGTCTATGACGAAATTTAGATATCGGAGTATTGGGCGCTAAAAGATTCCATTCTTTGAGTCGCGAACCGAGTAATTCCGCTTGTCCTTTGGTAGGAGCGAGATCACGTATTAGATCTGAAAGTTTCTGAATGGTTAATTAAGTAAACACCATCATTCACCGGTATGTAATCTGAGTCAGAATTAGTTTCTAAAGCAGGTAAACTATCACTTTCTGATGGTTCATTTACGTCCAACGGATATTGTTCTGGTGGTACTTGGATCGGACACGTGATTGGATCATGAGGCACTGGTTTCGAAACCGATTCAATATTTGGATAAACCACAGACTTTCTAGATTTAAAAGTGAAACCATGGATATTTGTCAAGCAGAAGTAACAATCAGTAGTGTGATTTGTATGTTCACGCCATATTACTGGCACGCCAAAAGGCATCGACTTTGCTTCGGCGATTTTCGTAACCAACCTGCCAATGTATCGAACAAACCGCATTTGGCTTCCAAGATTTATTTGCATCATCAACTTTCGAATCGAAATAAAGTTTCATATGCTATCTTTAGAATGGTGTTAAGTTTTTCTGGTCAACACGATCGGTAAAATATCCGCACACGTAACAGAAAAAGATCAGCCGAATTTCTACAACTTCTAGAAGCCATATTTTGCTCAGAATTATTTCAAAATACAGTAACTATTTGAAAAATCGCGTAACATATGTCATGCATCTTTTAGCAGTATAAAAAGTAGAGTTATGTTGCTTTTTATTAATTTTTAATAAGTTATATAGTAAAAATGAAACGGAGCAAATAACGGTTTCCCAAAAATATATTTATTCACAAATATCTTAAGAACCCGACGTGATAGAGATAAACGGATTTCAGATTTGAAATCAGCGCAAGAAATTGACCTAAGAACACTTATTCTTATATAAGAAAGAAAAATGTTGTTTATCAGTGTAATCAAAATCGTAAGTCAGATGAGGCAGATTGTGGTTAACCAAGTGGAACCACTCCCTGATCATCACAGTTCTTACGAAAATGAAGATTTGGAATGATTATGAGACTAGACAATGTGTTTCTCTATTATTGTTATTATTGTTATTGTTGAACAGAATCGACATCATTGCACTCAGGGCAAACCTATAGGTGCTCAGTCTCCCTCAGTGTATGTCGAAGAGTGTGAATGTGCTAACTCTTCCTGTAGCTCGCTAGTTATATACAAGACAGATGCATCCTCTCATACGTCCATCTCTGCTAGCCTTACGTTTGATGCCAAATTCCAACAGTCTTAACCTTAATGTTCCATCTATTGCAGTGTCATTCTCTAACAGGGGATCATTAATTGTTCTCAGTATCTCTGTCTTATCCATATCCGATGTCCCCACCGTGGGTGCTCTTGCTGCTCAGTACTACGTGGAAAAAACAGACATATCCAAAAGCTTTTCAGAACGTATATTTAAAATGCCACAAGTGTTCCTGTCGATAATAGAAAAGCAAATTTCGTATTCATCATCATCACTACTGCCGTCGATACAATGTCTACATCCATTATCATTTCAACATACTAACATCGTCAACACTCTACAGCGGTCATACTCATTGTGACGACTTGCCCAATCTTCACTTTTTTTTTATATTAATTACGAGACGCCATTTTTTATCATCTTCAATGCATGATCGAGAAGCCCGTAAAGTCATGGGAAATTCCACTTGCGGATATTCTCCTAGCGTTCAGTGATTTTCTCCTCGAGTCTAATACTATTTTTAGATACGACGTCATTGTTGACCCCTGACCTCGGTAGCTAGAAACCCGCTTTAATTTAGGACCGACTACATAAACTTAGATAGAACCAGTTTATGCCACTTTAGGAACCCCACGTGACTTTTAACGTTATTGATTGGAGCGTCTATATGATGCTAAGGTCTATGAATGCACGCTTCGGATCACGTGTCCAAGCGGGGGGGGGGGGTGAAATGACCCGCTAAAAGTGCGGCAAAACCCCAGCCATTTTTCACTTGCCCAGGAAACCTCGAGACAGCTAGACCTAATCTAGATATCGGCGAATTCACGAGTTGCATTAAAATGCATTGAAGCCACGTGTCTAAATTGTGATTATGGTCCATCTCTGAGTAGTCTATGGTGGAGCCTTGCACGACAGTCCAATCACAGAGCAGAATACGAGTCGAGCACAGAGAAGGAAAATTCCGAACCATTCAAAACCTACCTGGTGCAACGTCATATAAGGAGACCGGAAAACTAACCACGCTTCACTATCAGCCGGGGGCTGAAAAAGCTAAGTTCCTATAGAAGGGGAACTCACCTATATCAATGCCATAATTTTTGTCATCCATGATGAAAAACACTTGAAATTGTGAGACACATAATACATACAGCAGACACTAATTCCATCGACAATACTATCATCCACCATCTATTTCAGTTTATTGTAATAAACCAATTGGGTGTATATACTGTACCCCATGCTTTGTTCCTTCTATTAGATGTTGAATATTGTCTGATGTTTTATCTTCCTTTTTAAGTGGAGAAACTCTTGTGCCGGTCGCGCCGGAGAAGCGTTGGGGGGGGAGGGCTCCGTTAGAAGAATTTAGTTAATATAATTTATAGAAGGATAACCAATAATCAGTGATAAGCGTGAGAAGGGGACTGACTGGTAGCGAGAGACCAAATATATCCTTACACTTTTCCAAGACCTTTGTTAGTTAGGAGAATTTACCCTCTTCGTCCACCCTTCAGAAAGTGGGAAAACCCAACAGGGAATTTTTGAGCCAAATTTTTCCACATTATATCCATTATCCCTTCTATTTTATTATTCTTATCCTTCCAATTCCTCCGCGACACTGGGGTCTCAGTCCGGGATTTGAACTTAGGTATTTTATCATACTCTGGGGATTGGTTCATCATGCAGGCTTTACATTCTTTACACATGTAATTTTCAACAGTGTGATCTAGAATGACAGGAACACATTTGTCTAGGAATTTCAGGCATGATTGGTGTATACCTTTTTTTGAGGTTTATTGTTGGTCGGGGTGTGGCGGGGGGGGTGGTACGGGGTGGGGAGGGGGGTAGGGGGGGAGGGTGGGGTGGGCGGTGATGGGGGCTTGGATGGAGGGGGGGTGGTGTTTTGGGGTTTTTTTCTTTTTGTTTTTTTTGGTGGTTGTTTATTTTTGGTATGTGTTATTTT
>JAMPIV010020200.1:0-22673 GCA_024509875.1 Oreohelix idahoensis | reverse complement strand
AGGGGGGGGTAACGGCCCCATGCCTACCTTCCTTTGTCTTCTTTTTAGACATGCATGCTAAGTTAAATTGTTACTACAGGGTGGTCATAAAGTCCCTTCCCTGATTTTAAAAATTAAAAAAAAAAAAAAGTATTCTGTGCAGACACTTGGTTTTTTAGGAAATTATTCCAGAACAAAAACAGTTTTTTTAATGCTATTTGTATATTTCAACATTTGCGCCGTTTGTTGCAGGATATGTCTAAACCGCTTTTCAAATTTCTCGCAATGTGTTTGATATACCATCTCCTTAGGTCACCAGTCGCAAGATGCACTTGAGTTCTCCTTGCCTTCAAAGTTGTCAATATCTGAAATTGGGTGAACTGTTACACTTTGTCTTAGTGTCACCACAGAAAACCGTCTAGTATAGGGGTAGTAATATCGGCAGTAACGTGTGAGAGCCATTGGTATGGGCCATCCCTTCCAATCCAGCGTTTTTGGGAAACATGTATTCATTGAAGTTACTGAGCGCACAGCTAAGTCCGCCAGTGCGAGGTCATGAGCGGTCTTGTTTGAAAAATTACAAACTGGCTGAAACTCTTTGTTAATTGTGGTTCAACATTTAAGGAGCAACATATCTGAAGGGTAAACGATTGATGATATGTGGTACTATGCAAAAAAGCTACAGGTCGGATAACTTTATTGTGCGAACAAAGCACACCACTACCATTCACTATTAAGGGACTGTCCCTCTCCGTGCTCATAACATTTTGGTCCTTTAGGTCCGGTATTAGGTTTTCATTTCTTTGTTCCTTTAGCGACCGTTCTGTAAAGGTCAGTGGCATGCTCTGGTGGCGTCTTGTAGGGCGAGCAACAAAAACTACTTCACTGTGTACGCGTGCGCGGCATCTTCGTCAGTGCTGCTTTAGTTATTTTTTGTTGTCTCCAAATTCTGCACGTTTTTTTTTTTTATTTTTTTTGGCAGGGACCTCTCTTTGTTTTCCTTCAGGGCAGGTTCCAATCGCCATCGCTGTCTTGATTGATTGGCTGATAGGGGGTCTCTTCCTGAGAAGTGGCCAACAAACACGCAGTGTTCTGCCAGCTATGTTGGTGATGCACTGATCATCTATGGTTGCTTCCGCGAGTAGATTAAGTTCACTTCGATTAATTATGGTTTTCTGATTAGTGTTCGGTATTCGGTCCAAATGATTCGGAGAATTTTCCCTTAGGCCATGTTTGTATGGTATTAAGGGACAATTTCGACATTTCCTTCCTCTGTTACTCTCCAGCTTTCCGCACTCCATAGAGAAGCACAGAAAGTACACAGCTCTTATATAATTCAATTTGGTGTTTTCTTCTTGTACTGGGAGGACTTCTATACACGTGCGAGCTATAGTCCGTTCGGAAATTCGTGCCCACAGAAAGTGCGGTCAATTTTCTCCAAAACTGTTTGTTGTATGGACATTAATTTTTTGCATGTGTTGCGTGCATATTTTGACGCACATGTTACAAAAATCGATATGGCTATTTAATATGAAAAAAATTTAGACATTCATTCATTTGCGTATGAAAATGCTGTCTATGGGGAAGGCTAGATAATCCATAATTGTTTTACCCTGTTTGATTATAGGAGTAATCGTTCTTGATATTAATTCGGCGCATGGATATGACATCCTTGTCCGTACCTATTTCTTAGGGCCAGAAAATAGATTAATTTGCTTATTATGTTTATGGCCTGAATTCATATGTATTACATATTATTAGTACAAGTAGAATCAGTCCTATATTGTATATTTTGGATGGGTAGGCAGGACTATATTCTTGTTACACCGCTCTAGCGGAAGTAGGAGATGTCTCCTTGTCTAGTCGTGATGAGTTCCGATGTACCGTGACAATGGCGGTTACGCATTTTTTCCAGGGCTGGTGGATTCTTCAGTAAAAAATGCTTTATGAAGTGGTTTTTCTTCTATAGGAGATTGTGTCTCTACTAGAGTTGTGTTAGAGACTCTCCTAATGTACGGTACCATGTATGATTCGGACTCCAGGTAATTCCAGTCCCTGTTTTTGATGATCTCAGGTCGGTTAGGCCTAGCGGGAATTTTGTGCTTCGCAACGCTAGGGTCAAGTTTGTATCGACGGAGATGACAGGCTCCATACTGTAATTATGTCTACGTGAGGTAACTGGATTACGGTAGATCTGTGTGGAGGAACTTTATGAAATTATGCATATGTATTGCAAATTAACTTTGGCTTATATATATATCCTCCTGTGAGCGAGTGAACGACAACTCAGGTAGGCGGCCATGTTACATTCCTGTCATCGTATTTTTGAATCACTGTCCAAAGAACGGGGCATGTATCTTATTATTCGGACAGTGGCAAGGAGATCTCAGTTTTGATAGAGACCCCTTATCGTGGTTTCACAATATGATAAACTGTGAATATAAAGCAACTTTAGTTACTTACCGATCCGCCTTCACTGACGCGCTTAGTCAGATAGGGGATGCGGCCATTGATGTACTACCTATTATTTTATGAATGTGCCATGACATAGATTTTTCTTGATCTACTATGTATGCCTGCAAATTGATATGTCAACATACCCATGATTTACTCGTTATGTCCCAGTGTGAGCGTCCAAATAAACTGTGTAAACAAAGATTCCAGCAGTCTGCATTGGTGCCTTGTAGACACAAGTGAATGAGTGTTTAGATTGGTCAGTTGAAGTGACCAAGTTTAGGGCCTGCTTCCCCTGGAGCCTTAGAGGGAAACTACTGTTTACAGCTGCCTTTGCCTTCCCTAACTTAGGACTAGGGTGAGTTACCCATTTACAGCTGGGTAGACTGGAGCATGCCTGATCTCAACAACTCTGTACACTACAATGGACACATACAGTAGTGGCACCACAAACAACATGCTACAGTGATTGATAGTGGAGCTTTACAGAAGAAAGAGAACACACCACACTTTACAGAAGGTTTACAGTATACAACTGACACTTCTTTATAGACTGACATTTTGTGTGTGTTGGACAAAACAACTTTACAGTGGGAAAGAAATTTTACAGTGGTGAGCCAGATCCCTGGGTCCAGCCTACGCAGTCTTGTGTTGAGAATCACATTTTACAGTTACAAGAACATTTGTTTGACCACATCAACACCAGTAGGACAGCTATACAATCAATGTCAGCTTGACCTGTTCTGACAAGTGTAGCAATATCTGGGTCAGCACTTGTTGACATTTGGCACAATACAGTCAGTGTTCTAAACCAGTGATTGTTTATCCTGCTGTAATACAAGAGCATTGTTGAACATAAAGTGCAAATTTCATCGGTGGATCTTCTAATGTGCTCAAAAAAATTGGACAGTGTAATAGTTAGAATGCAAATCTATTACTCAATAAAGTGGTAGTCTAATTGATTAAAACTGAGCATACAGTACTATACATTGCAACTACAACACATTGCATGATATGATACACACATTGATGATTTATATATATTATGTTTATATATTATTTGTTTATATGTGTGATTGTTATGTCTTTGCGGGCCTGGATGGGAGGTGACTAGAACAGGAAATACCAAGTGATATTGGTCTTGTTCTGGCGTTCTATAGGGAGCAATTTCTTAATTGAAATTTGCATGCAACATAGTTTGCAAATATTTGGTTAGTTGTGACGACTGTTTCATATTTGTATTTGTAACATTTTTTTCTGTTCTTTATTTTTGTTTGATTTGTTTGTATAATTGTAGGTCTCATCTTTCCTTTCATTTCAGTTTTTACACCCTTATGTTTATACACTGTGGCGTTATTTGTCTTGTTATCTTATTGCAGTTATCATCACGGTTTCTGTGATCATTTTTTTCATTTCTCCTATTAAATTTAATTTGATCTCTGCAAATGTGTTCATATTGTCTTTTCTTGTTTGTCCTTTGTAATGTCTTTAGTTGACATATGACGTATAGTGGTATACACTGATAGTATAGTACAGATCAGTACTTTATGATTGTTATTGTTATAAAACAAAGTGTACAAGACCTTTATAAGGCTTGTCTCCCAAAGTGATTGGAAAAGGGAAATATTATTTTCCACAGGTACTCAAGTGATCATTGATTACATTAAGGTATACAAGACCTTTGTAAGGCTTGTCTCCCACAGTATTTGAGATACAGTTATTGTTGTCCACAGGTACTCAAGTTATCATTGGGTATTATAAACCATACAAGTTTTCACTAAGACTAAGTCTATGTATAGACTTGTCTCCCATTAAAGTGAAATAAGGTAATTTATTTACTTTTTCAGGTTTCTGATTTAAGAAGACAAAATGTCTACATTAGATTACTTTATAGCACAAGGAAAATCCCTTGATAAGACTGGGAAAGACTTAGAACAATGGGCTGTTGCTCAATATGACAAAGCATTAGCTGCAGAAGAAAAAAAAGCTGCTGCTGAGGAAAAAAAAAGCTGCGGCTGAGGAGAGAAAACTTCAAATAGAAGAAAAAAAATTAGAAGCTGCTGCTGAAGAGAGAAAAGCTGCTGCTGCTGCTGAAGAGAGAAAAGCTGCTGCTGCTGCTGAAGAGAGGAAAGCTCTAGCTGAAGAAAAAAGATTAGAAAAAGAAGCTGATACTGCTGCTGAACTAAAAAAATTGCAGATGCAAGTGGAGGAAAGGAGATTTGATGCAGAACAGAAGAAATTAGAAGCTGCTGCTGCTGCTGCAGCTGAACAAAAAAAAATTAGAAGTTGCTGCAGAACAGAAGAAATTAGAAGCTGCTGCAGAACAGAGAAGATTAGATAGAGAAGCTGAAGAGAGAAAAGCAATAAGAGAACATGAATTTGAGTTAGAGAAATTAAAATTGACAAGTATGAGTAATGTTAATCAGGCATCTAGTGGTAATGGTAAACCCTTTGTGTACAAGGTCAAGGTACCAGCGTTCAACTCTGCCAGTGATGATATAGCATTCTGGCTTGATAGATTTGAACGGGCTTGTCGAGCTCATAATGTTGACAAATCACAGTATGTGAATCAGTTGTCTGAAAATCTAAAAGGGGAGTCTCTGAGTAAGTTATATTTCGTCGAAGAGGCCGACAAGGATAATTATGATGCTGTTAGGGCAGCTTTGATGAAGAGATATCAGCTGTCTGAGGAAGGTTATCGTCTTTTGTTTAAAACAATGAGACCTGAGGTAGGTGTAGAATTCTCAGAATTCATCTCAAAAGCACGAATTACACTTTCACGATGGATTGAATTATCCAAAACAGAGAAAACATTTGATGGTCTTACGGATTTATTGCTAAGAGACAAGGTCATGTCTTCGGTAAATAAATCATTCCTAGAGTTCTTACATGAGCGTAAACCTAGTACATTAAAGCAAATGGAAGAATATTGTGACCAGTATGCCACGGCACACCCTGACATGATTCTTAGTAACTCTAACATTAAAGAGAGTATGCCAGTTGCTTCGGCAACAGAATATAATCAGAATTACTCACACAAATTCCAAGGAGCTAAAAATAAATTTGATAAAAAGGTTAATTGGAATAAGTATCAAAACCAAGATAACCACTCAAATCAGGGTTCTTCTTCGAAGAACTGGAATCGGGCTGATAGTCCTCGACACGCGAGGGGTACCCATAATTTTAGAAATTCTCGGAAAGGGAGTAGCTATAGGAACTACCCAAGTGCTTCATGGAGACAAAAAAAACAATATTACAGGGATACTCAATATAATGAGCGTGATGATTATGATCATGAATATTATGATTCAAACCCAAATAGGGGTTATAACAGAGGCAATAATAATTATAGAGACAATTATAACCGAGGTAGATCACAACACAAAAGACATGGTAAATCTTATTACCAGGCTAACTCTGCACAACAGGAGTTCCACGACGCCGGTAATCAGAATAATGATAAAAAAGACTCCAATAGTGTAGCAAATTCCGCTTTCGATTTTGCTAGAGCATCTGAGTGTTCGCAATGCAAAACATTATTCGATCCAACCACAGTTTCTACTTTAAGCTGCGGTCACCCGCTTCCCGCGCTCCATGCGTCAATCGCGCATAATGGAAGGGGTGCTCTTGTCTTTAATAGGGGCCTAATAGATGGTACTCCGGTATCAATTCTTTTCGATTCGGGGTGCACTACCATCGGAGTGAGGCAATCACTCGTAAATCCTTCTCGAGCTACAGGCAATATAGTCAAATGTGTAACATTTGGTGGCACATTGGAGAAGTACTCCACTGCCATTATCAATATTGCTACGCCTTTCTTTACAGGAGAGGTGCAAGCATGTCTCTTGCCGAATCCGATCGCTGATCTTATCATCGGTCGCATTCATGGAGTGAAAGAATGCACTCCACAGCAAATTTCTAATTGGGAAAATGTTAATATGCAATCTGCTAATGCAGTAATCACTAGGGCTCAAGCTCTTAATATGCCGCAATCTTCACATTCTGAAGATAATGATGCGCAGATCCAAGATGATCCCTTGGAGATTTCCCATGATTCCTTTATAAAACAGCAGGAAGATGATCCTACTCTAAATAAATTCTTTACTCTGGCAACAAAAGGTGATCCGAATAAGGATACAAATCGTAAATCATGGATTACGATGAAGAATGGCGTACTTGTACGTATGGTACAAGACTCCGCTAAGTCCATTCATTCTCAAATCCTTGTGCCTAAAAATATGAGAGTTAAAATCTTACAGCACGCTCATGATTCGCAGTGTGCTGGACATATGGGTTTTTCCCGTACTAAAGCTAGAGTTCTTCAATCTTTCTTTTGGCCTGCTGTGAATAAGGACATACGAATCTATTGTCGATCTTGTAAAGTATGTCAAGAGATTAAATCCAGAGGTCCACGCCATGATGCACCTATTCAGGCTGCAGACATTCCCATTCGTCCATTTCAAAAAATGGCGATAGACATCATTGGTCCATTTAAGATAAAGTCTGCTAGAGGACACCAATTTATTTTGACGTGTGTTGATATGTGCACACGTTGGCCGGAGGCTGTTCCTCTAAAGAGCATAACTACTGCTGATGTCGCAGATGCTCTTTGGTTAATATTTTCTCGTCTGGGATTTCCAGCAGAAATATTATCCGACCATGGTACCCAACTCATATCGGATACCATGTCTCAAGTAATGTCGACTCTTAAGATAGAGAGATCGCTGAGTAGTATTTATCATCCTATGTCCAATGGGATGGTGGAACGTCTGAATAGAACTCTGAAAAACCTACTAGGTAAGATAACAGAAGATCATCCTCAGGATTGGGATAGGGTTTTACCCGCGGCTCTCTTTGCATATAGAGAGGTCGCCAACGAACATACAGGATTTTCTCCCTTTGAACTTGTCTTTGGCGCGAAACCGCGAGGTCCTATGTCCTTACTTCATGATCTTATAACTGCTGATAATATTGTCGATGACACAAAATCCTCTTATGAATATGTCATCGCACTTAGACACAAGATTATTGAAGCATGCAAATTGGCAACTGCTTCTTCTGAATTTGCGAAACAGAAGGCAAGGGAATTTGCCAATAAAAAGAGATGTTTGCGACAACTTTGTCCAGGTGACAAAGCATTTGTCTTGCTACCTTGTAGGGAAAATAGACTTCTTATTTCTTGGAAAGGTCCGTACGATATAATATCAAAAGTTTCCGATGTTGACTATATCGTCGATATTGACGGGAAGCGTAAAACCTTCCACATCAACATGCTCACGGAATTCCATGAACGTCCTGATTATTTACAACCTGTTTTCCAGGCAACGGACGATTTTCCAGTCCAACATGGACAGTACTCATCTCTGTCAGTAATACAGGATGAGGAAACGAGTTTCTCGGATGTAAATTTACCTTTTCCAATGATTCCTCTTCACTCTAATGAATCATGGAAAGATGTTGCAATTTCTCCCGAATTATCTCCAGGAGAGCAGAAACAAGTTTCTACTATGTTAGAACAATTTCAGGATGTCCTTACTGACATTCCTGGTCAAACTGATGTCATTCAACATGACATTATTCTTACTGACCATAGTCCTATAAGAGTCAGACCGTATCCTATCCCGATACATTTTCAAGCACAGGTAGAGAAAGAGTTGGATGAGATGATAGAGTTAAAAATTATTGAACCATCCACATCAGCATATTCTTCGCCGATGGTTATTGTACGAAAAAAAGACAATAACATACGTCTTTGCGTGGATTATCGCAAATTGAACCAAGTGACTAAATTTGATGCTGAACCTATGCCTTTACTAGAAGAGCTACTTACGAGACTATCGAATTCTCATTTCTTTACTAAACTCGATTTGTCTAAGGGATATTGGCAAGTTCCATTATCCGAACACGCCAAACCGTTTACTGCTTTTTCGACGCCTAGGGGTCTATTCCAATGGAATTTCATGCCTTTCGGTCTTATGAACGCCCCTGCAACATTCGTACGCATGATGCGTCGAATCCTATCTCATCGCTCAGATGTCATTGCGTATCTTGATGACATCTGTCTTTTCAGTGATACTTGGAACGATCACTATAATGGGATAAATGAACTATTGTCTATCTTACGCGAGCATAACCTGACAGCGAAACCATCGAAAGCATGTATTGGTTTTAGCGAAATATCTTTCTTAGGACACCGTGTTGGTCATGGGTTCCTAAAAACAGAAGACCATAATACAAGTAAGATACTTAACATTTCTATTCCTAAGACTAAAAAGCAAGTGCGAAGTCTCTTAGGTCTAATACAATTTTATGGACGATTCATCCGAATCTGTCCTCCATTATGTCACCTCTTTCTTCCTTGCTAAAGAAAGGGTCTCCTAATGTAGTCCACTGGACTCAAGAATGTCAATCCTCTTTGGATAAGGTTAAAACTATGTTTTCTACTTCACCTATCCTAGTATTGCCTTCTAAGGATAAGACATTTATTCTTCGTAGTGACGCTTCATCCACCGGGATTGGAGCAGCACTAATGCAAGAGTACTCTGGAACTCTGCATCCTGTGATGTATATTTCTCGGAAATTAAATGCCGCAGAGAAGAATTACTCGGTCCTAGACCGTGAATTATTGGCTATGAATTGGTCAATCCTTAAACTGCAAAGATTTCTCCTTGGCGCGCATTTCATTGTGGAAACTGACCAGAAAGCTCTTACGGCTATTCAGAGTAAAAATCTGAAGAGCGCAAGATCAACGCGATACGCGATTGCTTTGCAGCCATTTCATTTTTCGGTGCGAGCTATCCGTGGGTCAGAAAATGTGATGGCAGATATTTTGTCTAGATGCCCACATGATTCATAACTGTTATACAACTTTGATACAGTTGTTCCTATGTTGAAATGTGTACACATATGTAATATCATATATTGATTGTAACACTACTTAGCGGTTCATTGATATTTATTCACCGCTGATCTTTCAATGTTTTTTCGTCTTTGATGATCATGATGTTAAGATATCTTAGATGAAATTTATGTATAAACTAATGTACAAATTGTGTCATTGCTAATATTGTAGTATGCGTTGGTGACACCTCTCTGGAAATATTTATACTTAGAGAAGTACTTTCTCTAAGGTCAGAAAACTTATGCTTATCATCTGCGCATTGTTATTGGTGCGTTGTGAGCCTATTGTATGTTGCTCCTAGATGTATTTCAAAAAAAAAAATGTACCATTTTTTTTTTCCCGAGGGGTGTGGTAATCTGTTGCGTGCATATTTTGACGCACATATTACAAAAATCGATATGGCTATTTAATTTGGAAAAATATAGACATTCATTCATTTGTGTATGAAAATGCTGTCTATGGGGAAGGCTAGATAATCCATAATTGTTTTACCCTGTTGATTATAGGAGTAATCGTTCTTGATATTAATTCGGCGCATGGATATGACACCCTTGTCCGTACCTATTTCTTAGGGCCAGAAAATAGATTAATTTGCTTATTATGTTTATGGCCTGAATTCATATGTATTACATATTATTAGTACAAGTAGAATCAGTCCTATATTGTATATTTTGGATGGGTAGGCAGGACTATATTCTTGTTACACCGCTCTAGCGGAAGTAGGAGTTGTCTTGTCTAGTCGTGATGAGTTCCGATGTACCGTGACAATGGCGGGTACGCATTTTTTCCAGGGCTGGTATATTCTTCAGTAAAAATGATTTACGAAGTGGTTTTTCTTCTATAGGAGATTGTGTCTCTACTAGAGTTGTGTTAGAGACTCTCCTAATGTACGGTACCATGTATGATTCGGACTCCAGGTAATTCCAGTCCCTGTTTTGATGATCTCAGGTCGGTTAGGCCTAGCGGGAATTTTGTGCTTCGCAACGCTAGGGTCAAGTTTGTATCGACGGAGATGACAGGCTCCATACTGTAATTATGTCTACGTGAGGTAACTGGATTACGGTAGATCTGTGTGGAGGAACTTTATGAAATTATGCATATGTATTGCAAATTAACTTTGGCTTATATATATATCCTCCTGTGAGCGAGTGAGCGACAACTCAGGTAGGCGGCCATGTTACATTCCTGTCATCGTATTTTTGAATCACTGTCCAAAGAACGGGGCATGTATCTTATTATTCGGACAGTGGCAAGGAGATCTCAATTTTGATAGAAACCCCTTATCGTGGTTTCACAATATGATAAACTGTGAATATAAAGCAACTTTAGTTACTTACCGATCCGCCTTCACTGACGCGCTTAGTCAGATAGGGGATGCGGCCATTGATGTACTACCTATTATTTATGAATGTGCCATGACATAGGATCTACTATGTATGCCTGCAAATTGATATGTCAACATACCCATGATTTACTCGTTATGTCCCAGTGTGAGCGTCCAAATAAACTGTGTAAACAAAGATTCCAGCAGTCTGCATTGGTGCCTTGTAGACACAAGTGAATGAGTGTTTAGATTGGTCAGAACACGAACAGTACACCATTCGCGTTAATCACACTCTACCCTTCTACCCATATATACACCATCCTGCGTCGGTTGAAGTGACCAAGTTTAGGGCCTGCTTCCCTGGAGCCTTAGAGGGAAACTACTGTTTACAGCTGCCTTTGCCTTCCCTAACTTAGGACTAGGGTGAGTTACCCATTTACAGCTGGGTAGACTGGAGCATGCCTGATCTCAACAACTCTGTACACTACAATGGACACATACAGTAGTGGCACCACAAACAACATGCTACATTGATTGATAGTGGAGCTTTACAGAAGAAAGAGAATACAAGGCGGTTAATACCAACTTCCGGTTATGCATGAGGCTGACAACCTCATTATTAAAACACATTGTAAAACAAATTGTTACAGAAAGCACCACTGTAAGAGCATGTGAATACTTGGTGTAGACTTCTTACAGGATGGAACCAGCTGTAGTGGTGACTCCATGCTCTGTAGTGAGCGCTAAGAAAAATAATGACGGTGATGGTGATGTTAGCGGTTGATACATGGATAACTGAGAATTCAATGTTAAAGGATAAGCTTGGATACAACTTTTCTTTCTTCTTTCTTGTCATCGCTTTAGGCTTCTTTGCAGGCAGTCTCAGCAAAAGCACTTTATGCTCTCTAAAACTAGTGATTTTGAAGCAATTTATTTTACATAATGCATTTGCCAGCCATAAACAACCGTCCTAATTCATTCATTAATTACTCTTCAACTTTGTGTGTGTGGAGCACAGGCCGGCAACACATTTAAGCTAAGTCTTCCTGTCATGTGACATCCTTCGGTCTTCCTGTCATGTGCCATCCGTCCAAGTTCTTTCCGTGTCTTGTTTATCCCTTTTAAATCTATCTACAATTATTTTGTTGATGTGTTCCTCAGTTGCCTCTATTTCTCTTACTCTGTGGATTCCAGTGCAAGGATTGCCTTGTATTGCTATTTTGTGATTTCCTCGCTCAGTGTGTGTCCTATCCAACACCAACAAAGCAATGTATATATAGTTAGAAGAACATTGATAAGGGTGGATTTGAGCTGAAATGATAATGGTGCGCCAGAAAAATGCCAGGTACGTTAGCTCCGTTATAAGATTGACGACCACTTGCCACCCCTATCGACACCTGGTATTAAAGTGCAAGATGTAGGTGTCTTCTCTGATTTAGAATGTTGCTGTGTGTGTTGCAGTAGAACAGTTCACAGGGTACACCACAGGCAACATGACGTGTAGAGTCATAGAAATGGTAACTTCGCTTTAGTTTTATACCATTTATTGCACGCCACAAAACAGTCATGATATTTATGTCATCACCAGCATAGTATAACGAATGCAGCATTCAAAATCATATTAACTGATAGTCATGTAGGATTCAATACTCAATAGTTGTATTGTAAACAGATATCATAAAGTTCTGGTTCGTGAAGCTGTATAAATAATATATATAACTTCTGCAACAGTGTCAGCTGCAGATCTTCAATGTTCATAGACAACAATAAATGCTCCCTTTCTGATGCTAGCAGATCAGATGTATACAATAAGTCCGTTTACTGTCTGCACGTGAATAGCATACTGGGCATACAGGTCATACCGACCTTTATAACGTTTCTAAGTCTAACCATCTGACTTGGACGTGATCTCTGATATAACGAATCCTGGAACACAGACAATAGTCTTGTTGGTCTAGAGCGACCCATATATATATATAACTAGTTCAGGTATAAAGATACCGGTGGCGAAAAACCTAGTCAAAGTACCTCTCCATTTTGAATCACACAGGCGAGCAAGGAGCGACAAAATGACGAACTTCTAGATGATAGCAAAAAGTTCGATACAAGAAGAATTACCTTTCTTCGGAAATCAACCACGAACATATGCCTCCAGGCAGGCTTGAATAATACTGGGAAATAGTCTAGTTAGCTAACTAACTCACAAAGACAACGTATTTCCCTCAGAAAATCACAAGACGCAGGTTGCGTCCGCTCGCTACTCAGACCATTTCTAAACTCCCCAGCTGGGCGGAACACACAGAACGAACTCCCAGTTTTTGACATGCGCAGAACTCATCTACGTGAGTATCAATTCACACAAAGCAATTCTAAGAACATTCGAGATAAAAGTCTTACACAGTCGCGCCTTTTATGGTCATGAACAGAAGCGTTAAGACAGGTTTCAGACATCTACAACAGTTGACTGATACTACCAAATAAGGAGATATGGTCACGCTTCGTTCAAGAAATTATAGACCGAACGTGTCTCTATACAAGAGAAGGTAAATTCATAAAAAATTGTAGTCTCGATAACTCGGGTTATGTCCCTTTGACTGTAAAAAAACATAATACACACTTCAGTCAAAAAGTGATCATACATACGAAAAATGATCATACAAAGACTTTGGAAAAAGTAATTATTTGTGCGTAACATTACCGCACCCTCCCGGGAAAAAAAAAATGAAACTTTTTTTTTTTTTTAAATCCTGGAGCCGGAAAAATCTAGGCTCCTAACGCACGTATGATGCGCGGATATATACCTAACAAAAAATAGCTCAACACTTGGAGCGAAAACTGAGATCATATCCCAGGTCCTTAGAGAAAAAATTTATCTAAGTATTCGCGTATATATTCCAGGAAGGTGCCACCAACACAAGCCACCATGATGGCAACATCATAATAAAAGTCAAATTACTCTCATACCAATATATGAAATTAAATATATTATTATGATATCATATAATGTGTTGTGCAAACAGCGGTGTAATATATTAATATACCGCACTATTTTATTACATTATATAATGCATCAGTAATTAATAAGTAATACAATGTTGTTCTTTGTTGACATAAACAAGCAATAGAAGATGTGGACATCATCCGCTCCCAATCTAGGACAGGACTTGATATCCTCAAAGTTCCACAATGGACATAATCTCGCAGACTTCAATGATGTGCTGCGAAAATATCAATAACACAAATCTTAAAGACAACTGGTAAATCTCTTAATACAATTATGCAAATATATTATTTAAATGTGGCCGAGTGATCTTTTGGCCCGTATATCACTAACTAAGCCTTCTTAGATAATTACATGGTACAATGTTATAAATTTCCCTCAAAAAAAAAGTGAGAAAAAATCTACTAACATGTCATTATAATATTGGACTGTATATCAGGAAATATATATATATGACAGAAGAATCATGTGGAATCGCGTGGGCATCTGGACAGAATGTCTGCCATTACATTGTCCGAACCACGGATAGCTCGAACCGAGAAATGAAATGGTTGAAGAGCTATGGCATAACGAGTTGACCTCGAGCTCTTCAAGTTTTTGCTCTGAATAGCAGTAAGCGCTTTCTGGTCGGTTTCCACAATGAAGTGTGCGCCTAGAAGAAATCTTTGTAACTTCAGAATAGACCATACCATAGCCAATAACTCACGGTCTAAAACCGAGTAATTCTTTTCTGCAGCATTTAATTTCCTAGAGATATACATCACTGGATGCAGAGTATCAGAATACTCCTGCATTAGTGCCGCCCCAATCCCAGTTGACGAGGCGTCACTTCGAAGAACAAAAGTCTTCTCAATAGTAGGTAACCTAAGAATAGGTGGAGATGAAAATAGGGCTTTAACCTGGTCCAATGAGGATTGACATTCTTTAGACCAGCGGATCAGATTAGGCGACCCTTTCTTCAATAAAGTAGAAAGCGGTGCCATAATGGAGGACAGATTCGGAATGAATCGTCCGTAGAATTGGATCAAACCTAATAGACTCCTTACTTGTTTCTTCGTCTTAGGGACCGAAATGTTAAGTATTTTTGAAACATTGTGGTCCTCTGTCTTTAAAAGACCACGACCAACACGATGACCTAGGAAAGAAATCTCACTAAATCCTATAAAGGCTTTAGAGGGTTTTGCAGTCAAGTTATACTCGCGAAGAGTAGACAGTAATTCGTATAAACCCAAATAGTGATCTTCCCAGGAATCACTGAATAGACAGATATCATCTAGGTATGCTATGACATCTGTACGATATGCGAGAATTCGCCGCATCATGCGTACGAATGTAGCAGGGGCGTTCATAAGACCAAAAGGCATGAAATTCCATTGGAATAAACCCCTAGGTGTAGAAAAAGCTGTAAAAGGTTTGGCACGTTCAGTTAGCGGGACTTGCCAATAACCTTTAGACAAATCTAGTTTGGTAAAGAATCTAGAATTAGAAAGTTTATTGAGTAGCTCTTCTAATGAAGGCATAGGTTCAGCGTCGAACTTCGTAACTTGGTTCAATTTGCGATAATCTACGCAAATGCGAATGTTATTATCCTTCTTTCGAACAATAACCATAGACGAAGAGTATGCTGAAGTGGATGGTTCAATGATTTCCAAAAGTATCATTTCATCCAATTCTTTTTCGACTTGAGACTGGAAATGGATAGGTATTGGATAAGGTCTGACTCTGATAGGATTATGATCAGTTAGCACAATGTCATGTTCAATGACATGTGTGTGTCCCGGGATGTCTGTAAGAACATCCTGAAATGTTTGCAACATCGAAGAAACTTGTCGATGTTCCTCAGCGGAAAGATTTGGAGAAACGGTCACGTTTTTCCAAGATTCCGTAGAATAAAGTGGGACCATAGAAAGAGGAAGATTGACATCAGAAAAAGTAGTTTCCTCATCCTGTATAACTGACAGAGATGAGTACTGACCATGAGGTACTTGAGAATTGTCCGTTGCCTGGAAAATAGGCTGCAAATAGTCAGGTCTTTCATAAAATTCCGTGAGCATATTTATGTGGAAAGTTTTATGCTTTCCATCAATATCGACAACATAGTCGACATCAGAAATTTTGGAGACTATTGCATATGGACCTTTCCATGCAATTAGAAGTCTGTTCTCCCTTGAAGGAAGTAGAACGAGAGCTTTGTCACCTGGACAAAGTTGTCGTAGACATCTATTCTTATTTGCAAACTGCCTTGCCTTTTCTTTAGCAAATTCGGAAGACGAAGTTGCTAGCTTGCATGCCTCGATGATCTTTTGCCTAAGAGCAATGACGTACTCATAAGAAGATTGAGTCTCATCGCTAATATTATCGGCAGTGATTAGATCGTGAAGTAAAGACATAGGGCCGCGCGGTTGCGCGCCAAAGACAAGTTCAAAAGGGGAAAACCCCGTATGTTCATTGGGGACCTCTCTATACGCAAAGAGAGCCGCGGGTAAGACCCTGTCCCAATCCTGAGGATGATCCTCAGTTATTTTACCAAGTAAAGTTTTCAGAGTCCTATTTAAACGTTCGACCAACCCATTAGACATTGGGTGATAGATACTGCTGAGAGACCTTTTAATGTGTAGCATAGACATTACCTGTGACATTGTGTCTGATATAAGTTGAGTGCCATGGTCTGACAATATTTCTCCGGGAAAACCCAAGCGAGAAAATATCAGCCAAAGAGCGTCTGCGATATCAGCAGTTGAGATGCTCTTGAGAGGTATTGCCTCTGGCCAACGTGTGCACATATCGACACATGTAAGAATAAATTGATGTCCTCTAGCTGACTTAATTCTAAAAGGACCGATAATATCTATTGCCATTTTTTGAAAAGGGCGAATAGGAATGTCAGCAGCCTGGATAGGCGCAGCATTTCGTGGTCCTTTAGATTTGACCTCCTGACATACTTTGCAAGAGCGACAGTAAATTCGTATGTCCTTGCTCACAAATGGCCAAAAGAAAGCCGCAAGAACCCTCGACTTTGTACGGGAAAAACCCATATGTCCAGCACATTGCGAGTCATGAGCATGTTGCAATATTTGCAATCTCATGCTCTTAGGCACAAGAATTTGTGAATGAGTGGACGTAGTCGAGTCTTGTACTATACGTACAAGTACGCCGTTCTTCATAGAAATCCAAGACTTTCTATTAGTATTTTGATTAGGATCACCTTTTTTTGCTAGAATGAAGAATTTTTGTAAAGACGGATCTTCTTCTTGCAATTTGATAAATGAGTCACGTGTAATAGTCAAGTGACTATCTTGGTCATTTACTTCATCATTATTAGTTAATGAAGTTTGAGGTGGATCCAGAGCATGTGCTCTTGTGCCACCGCATTGGTAGCTTCAATGTTTTGCTCTTCCCAAACAGCAATCTGCTGTGGGGTACATTCCCTAACTCCGTGAATACGACCAATAATAAGGTCCGCAATAGGGTTTGGAAGTAGACACGCGTGGACCTCTCCCGTGAAGAAAGGAGTAGCAATATGTATTATAGCAGTAGGATATTTTTCCAACGTGCCACCAAATGTGACACATTTGATGACCTTTCCTGTAGCACAGGATGGATCTACAAGAGATTGCCTAACGCCGACAGTAGTACATCCAGAATCAAACAACACCGAGACTGGATTACTATTTACAAGCCCCTTATGTAATATAAGAGAACCTCTCCCATCATGAGCAACATTAGCAGGAAGAGCAGGCAAAGGATGACCACAGCTTAGAGTACTAACGGTCTTCGGATCAAATAAAGTACTGCATTGGATACATTTATTTGCCCTACCAAAATCAAAAGATGAGCATCCGATAGCATTATGGTCTTTATCACTATTAATCTGTTTATCTGCTCCCTGAGATTCTTGTTGAACAGAGTTTGTCTGTTGATATCTTTTTCTCTTATGTTGCGATCTACCGCGACCATTATTGCCTCTGCAATTATCATTAACGTCCCTACTGTAATTTTTATCCTGGTTTGAGTTCCAGTTTCCATAACTGTCATTACCATCTCTATGCTGTTGAGAACCTCTATTATCTTGGTATTGAGGTCTCTGCAAAAAATATTTCCCTCTATGCTGATTACCTTTGCGGAAATTTCTAAAGTTAACCGGAGTAGAATACCGTGTAGTATTAGGATGTCTCCAGTTCTGGGAAGAAGAATCACCCTGGAATTGATTACTATGATTCTGGGCATAATTACGGTTACTCTTTTTATTGAAATTTTGCTGGCTACCCTGAAATTTACGCATAAAATTTGGGCCATAAGGTGCTGCCGAAGCAACTGGCAGACCTTCTTTCACCTTAGAGTTGCTAATGGTTATATGCGGATGCGCAGTAACATACTGGCTACCGTATTCTTCCATTTCTTTTATGTTTTTAGGCTTACGCTCATGAAGAAAAGAAAGAAAAGCTTCATTAACAGAAGACATGACCTTGTCTCTAAGTAGTAAGTCCACGAGAGCTTCAAATGTACTTTCTGTCTTAGACAACTCAACCCATCGTAAAAAAGTAAGACGTATGCTTGAGATGAATTCAGAGAATTCAACTCCAGTTTCTGGTAACATGTTTTTAAATTTAAGACGATATCCGTCCTCGTTAAGTTGGTACTTCTTTAACAATGCCGCCCTGACAACCTCATAGTTGTTTTTGTCAGGCACATCTACCATACTCAACAAAGTCAAAGCATCACCTCTAAGTATCTTGGACAGATGATAAACATATAATGTTTTATCTATATTATGCACCTTACATGCACTTTCAAATCTATCTAAATAAAATGTTATATCATCGATTGAGGGATTAAATGCTGGTAGATTAAGCTTGAAATCATTAGCATTAGTCTTATCTGACACCTTATTTGCATCATTAGCATTACCAGTGTTCAATAACTTTAACTTCTCTAACTCTAAAGCTATGAGTTTTTCTTCATGCTCCATTTTTGCTTTTCTCTCATCAGCTTCTCTTTGTAACCTTCTTTCTTCAGCCTCAGCCTGTAACTTTCTTTCTTCAGCCTGAGCCTGTAACTTTCTTTCTTCAGCCTCAATTTCAAGTCTCTTATTTTCAGCCTCTTTTTCAAGTCTCTTATTTTCAGCCTCAGCCTGAAGTCTCTTCTCCTGAGATTCTGCTTCTCTTTTTTGTTTTTCCATTTCCATTTGTAATCTTTTCTCATCCACCTGCATCTGCAGTTTTAAATTTTCAGCATCTATTCTCTTTTGTTCAGTTAGTTCTTTCATTTTCTTTTCCTCCGACTTCAATGCCTTGGCATATTGAACAGTCGCAAATTCTTCTAATTTATCACCTGTCTTCCCAAGGGCTTTACCCTGCTCAATAAAGTACTCAAATGTAGACATGATGTCTAAAATGTGAGTACAGAACCTGAAATAATTAATTATCTTATTTCAATCTTAATAGCAACAAGACTTAATAAAGTGCTTGTATAATCACTATGTTTAACCCAATCTCTGTGGGAAACAAGACTTGACACCAACTTGTATTATCAAATGTATAATAATATCACAAGTCACCTCTTAATTATCAGTGCACTACCCAAATCAGTGCATAACCATCAGTTATTTATCATAACTGCACTACAATAGTGCATAAGCAAAAAACCACCAGTTAGTTATGATAAGTGCACTATAGACCAATAGTGCATGAGCATATATGTAACAATAGTGAAAGCTAACTATGCAAGAACTATGCAAACAATAACAAGACAATGTAAACAATAACAAAGGATCAAACAATACGAAAACATTCGCATAAGTCAAATAAATAAACAGCGAAACTAAAAAGAAATATCACAAAGAATGTGATGACAAAATGCGAAGATATGACAAACAAATGACGCTACAGTGTATACACAAAAATTTACGTAAAGAACTGAATAGTAGAAAAGATGAGACCTATCTGTGACGTGGTATCTTCTACTGAAAGACACCGCCCAACCGAGAAAACCCGCTGAATATAAACATATAAATATACAAATACAAATAACATATAACATGTAACAAATAGCAAAAAGTGTGAAAGAATTTAGAAGGCTCAGCTAGAACATAAGGGCACAGTTCACAAACAAAACAGGCCACTTAACTTCTATGTATCCAAAACGTCAGCACAGTTCAGAACAGGATGTGATCAGCATTCTTAGGACAATGATCCAACGTTGATCCATATCTGCTCTCGTAAACTGCCATGACGAAGGAAATGAGCTTCTGACAGGAAACAGCTTCTGAACTTGACCTTCTGAATTCTACAAGTTGACTTGAGCACTTGACCTTCTGAATCTGCAACAGTACCTCTGAGACCGGAACAGTTGTTACGGCACTTGTCCTTCTTAACAGATCAGGAAAACTGCCAACATTGACGAGCAACGCCGGGTATTTTGAAACAATTTCCAACTTTCAGCAACGCCGGGTACTTTCAAAATCTTTCATCAAAAGTAGCTTTTCTTGAAGGAAGTGATTTGAACTGTAATTTTGAAAGCTTGATGATGATGTCTGGGTTTGTTGACCCCCTTGATAGCTGGTATCAGAGTAAACCAACCTATGGCCACCAAAAATAAAGGTGATAAGGCCACCCTATCGTTGAAATCAATTTTGTAGGTAGAACAGCAAGATGACAGTTATTGTGTATATTCGCGTTTTATACCATAAGACATCACAGTTCAATAGTTTTCAAGAAATTCAGCATTCAACAATATAATTAACTGATAGTCATGTAGGATTCAATACTCAATAGTTGTATTGTAAACAGATATCATAAAGTTCTGGTTCGTGAAGCTGTATAAATAATATATATAACTTCTGCAACAGTGTCAGCTGCAGATCTTCAATGTTCATAGACAACAATAAATGCTCCCTTTCTGGTGCTAGCAGATCAGATGTATACAATAAGTCCGTTTACTGTCTGCACGTGAATAGCATACTGGGCATACAGGTCAAACCGACCTTTATAACGTTTCTAAGTCTAACCATCTGACTTGGACGTGATCTCTGATATAACGAATCCTGGAACACAGACAATAGTCTTGTTGGTCTAGAGCGACCCATATATATATAACTAGTTCAGGTATAAAGATACCGGTGGCGAAAAAACTAGTCAAAGTACCTCTCCCTTTTGAATCACACAGGCGAGCAAGGAGCGACAAAATGACGAACTTCTAGATGATAGCAAAAAGTTCGATACAAGAGGAATTACCTTTCTTCGGAAATCAACCACGAACATATGCCTCCAGGCAGGCTTGAATAATACTGGAAATTAGTCTAGTTTAGTAACTAACTCACAAAGACAAACGTATTTCCCTCAGAAAATCACAAGACGCAGGTTGCGTCCGCTCGCTACTCAGACCATTTCTAAAAAAAAAACTCCCCAGCTGGGCGGAACACACAGAACGAACTCCCAGTTTTTGACATGCGCAGAACTCATCTACGTGAGTATCAATTCACACAAAGCAATTCTAAGAACATTCGAGATAAAAGTCTTACACAGTCGCGCCTTTTATGGTCATGAACAGAAGCGTTAAGACAGGTTTCAGACATCTACAACAGTTGACTGATACTACCAAATAAGGAGATATGGTCACGCTTCGTTCAAGAAATTATAGACCGAACGTGTCTCTATACAAGAGAAGGCAAACTCATAAAAAAATTGTAGTCTCGATAACTCGGGTTATGTCCCTTTGACTGTAAAAAAACATAATACACACTTCAGTCAAAAAATGATCATACATACGAAAAATGATCATACAAAGACTTTGGAAAAAGTAATATATTTGTGCGTTAACAAACCTCATTGTTAACATAGCTTATGAAGTTCTCTGGTGTCTCTGTAAAGACAGAAAGACTATGGTTATATTATTGCGTATAATAGACGGGTTGAAGTGGTATAACATCGTTCATTAAAATATTTTTTTTAATTTTTTTATTTTTTATTTTTTTTTTTTTTTTATTTTTTTTTTATTAGTAGGAATGATGACAAGAAACCAGACAAAGTGCCAGTGGAGAAGAGTGAGGAGATGACACTGGAGATGGATAGAACAAACACTGAGAAAAAAAGTTGCTTGACTGCTTTAAAAGGCTGTTCAATCTGACACACAGGGTAAAAGAGATAGAAGATTATGGAGGACCGACATGAAGAGGTGAATACAGGAAAAATACTTGATCTGATGCACGTGACAGGAAGAATTGGCTTAAGTTGTTGAAGGCCTGTGCTCATTTAGGATATAAAAAGTGTTGATGTTGTCTATATGTAACTTTTTATTATCGGGGCACGATCTTCTTCAGTTCCATTACGGAGCGGTGGACCAATTCAAACTTTTGATATTAAATTTACAGAAATTACAAACTTCGCTTGAAAGAAAGATCGCGTCGGTATTTTTGTCTTATGCATTTATTTTGCACGTTTTCCACTAGCTTTGCACAATTCAAATTTAAGGATTTGATTTTAAACGTGCGAACGTATAATGCCATTTTTTGCATACGATGTTATTTGGGTTAGACCCAACAAATATATTCTTTTTTTTGTGAATTCATTGTCCAGATCACATAAACGGATGAAATCCTTTGATCTTTGTCGGCATACTAATTATTGTGTATCGAAAAAAAGAAATTTTACCACTTCAGTCACAGATTCTGTGAATTTGAATAGGCATAGGGCGTGTCTACTATTACAATTAATGTGGCATCATCACGTTTGCATATGAATACCTGTGAAGATGATTTCTTAAATGATCTGGCATGGGAGATACTCGTGACATTGTTTGTCATTGACATTTAATGCGCTACCAAAACTGGACCTTCATTGATTCTATTTATTTCAATAGGTATCACCACTTTACGGTTCATAAATATCATAATGGAAAGTTTCTCCTCTACTGTGCTTGTAAAATAACGGTTAATGGTCATCATTTAAAGAATTAAACTTCATCGAATAATTAATCAGAATGTTCTCAGAGAAATTGATAATCAATGTCTCGGCTGA